>UESW01004558.1:22800-283819 GCA_900491605.1 Calamus simplicifolius | reverse complement strand
AAAAAAATGATTTTATAGTAGAAAGATCTATTATGAAAGTTATTTTTCTTTCTTCAAGGTTAATGAAGAAGTATAAAAAAAGAGATAAGTTTTTCATATAATTTTTATTTATTAAGAGAAAAAATTAATAGATTTCATAGAAAGGTCATGCACTAGGTGCTAGGATGGAAATAAATCTTTTATTAGACACATTAATATAATTAAGGATATGTATAATAGAGACGTTGCTAATGTAAGAATTGATGATAATACTAATTAGTTTATGATTATGATATATTTATACTTAGAATTTGCTTTATTCTTAGTTTTTATGCTAATTATTGATGGGCTTACTAATATATTAATTAGGGTGATATTTCTTAATCCATTTAATGGGTAGATAATATAATTTTAATGAATGAAATTAAGATTAAGTTTAATAATAAATTAAAATTATAGTGAAGTGAATGTTAAAATTTATGATATTTTTTAAATATTTAGAAGTGATAATTCATAATGAAGAAAAAGATTTGATGTTATAAGTCTAGCTCGGTCATGTCTGCAAAGATGGACATTTAAAAATGACCTTGGTTGGTCTAATATGTGTATGTCATTCGATCACAGTAACATTCTTTTCCTTTGAGCCAGAGATATGTTTGTCGATATAGAAAGAAATTAAAAAATCATGGCAGCAAGCTCTAGGGCAGGTAGGTGGGAAACGACACTAACGGTGTTGGAGTCGATCGTATTAGATCTTTCTTAAGCTGTTACATGATAGAAAGCAACCCTTTTGTCGAAGTCTAATAATAATGGAAAGGCAGTTAAGGTACTGCATTTGTCATCTGGGACGTTCTTTTTTCAACCAAAGCCATTTGAAAGCAATACCTTGGGGTTTTTTTATTTTTATTTGATGGTATAGGTTTTTTTAAATAATGTATTTAAAATTTAAATTATATATAAATATTATATATATTTTTATTATGATGAGTGTATAACACATTTTATTATGATGAGTGTATAACACAAGTTCTTTTAAGTAGTCTGTAAATAATAGTTTTCCTTTTATTTTACTTCCAACTTCCCCTCTATGTGTTAAGTAGCCAAAATTTATGCCACTAAAGACAGCCCAATCACATCATTCATGGATATTAAATGGAAAGCAAAATTGCACTTTACCGAACATATAGATCATGGTTTCAGGTCACATGCAAGATACTAACCCTAAGGCAATTAAAACAGCAAAACTTAATAGTCCAAGCAGCTTTCATACGAATAGATAAACTGATTAGATGATAATATTTCAATCATGAAATAGAAATTGATATAAAAGGGGTTGTAACGTAACGCTGTCACATGGAAATTACACTAGAGAGTTGCTTTTTCATGAAAATATTTGGCAATTCAATATCACAAGCAAAGCTTTCGTATCCAACATTTAAAGCTGCAAAGATAAACAAGAGCCAAATAAACAGAGGTATGGTAGAGAACCTCCACGTCTGAGATCCGCGGCACAAATGAGGCAGGTATCTAAGACTGCTTTCAGTTTTCATGGTTTCATGAGTAGTTCTTTGACAATGCAAGAACTCCAGGTACATCAACTGTCCATGCAACTGAAATTGGTGAATAGCCTGACCAAGGTTAATCGTGTTCCACCTACACCAAAAGTTTGGTAGAATCAATAAAGACCAAGAATAAGCAAGAGGAAATTTAGTTACAGTCCTACTTTTTCAATCCTTGGTCCATTAATGTATGTCCCACACAGATGCCCTGTGTCTCCACCCTCACAACCCCTTTTCTGAATGTGAAGATCTGGTCGGGCCAGTGCTGCAAAGCTGATTGGGTCATGGAGGAAAATCCCTGAATTCGGAAACTTGTCTAAGTCAAACCATTATAGAGATGTTTGCGAGTAAGAATGAGGAAAGATGGGGAACAAATGTAAATATACCATGTACACCATCAGATTTCGCATGCCAGTCTCTATAGAACTTGCACATGTTACATAAGAATTGAGCGTGTTTTCCTTTTGAATTTCTTAGTTCTGAGAAGTCTTCATGTGCGATCACATTCTTCACAAATTGCGATCACAAATCTCTCGTACAAACGGTTGTTCCACATCAGATAAATACATATATTATTAATATATTTTATATTAAATTAATTATTTATCTAATATTCATTGATAGTTTCGCAAATTAAATATTTTTAATTTTTCTTATAGGCTTCTGGAGCATCAGATCCTTGCGAACAGGGTGACGACCTTCCTTATGCAGATCATTGACCTTGACTTTTTTTTATTTTATATCTTTCATTTCATGTATCTTTAAATTTTGTAAAACTTTAAATTGTAACACTCTCTTGATGTAATGAAATTTATATTTGAAATTTTAATTTGAATGTGAAGAATGTGTGCAATATGATATTTTTTGTTATGATTACATTGTATATAAGGTTTAATATAAATTTTATCTTAATTACACATGTTTAAATATAACAGGTTTAATATATTTTTTTTACTTTTTTGTTTTATTTTATTTTAAAAAAATAGAATGTAGCATGATCCGACGCTTTAAAGCGTCAGAACAATTTCATCATGCTGATGCATTAAAGCGTCGGCATAATCAACACACTCCGACTTGGCACGTCCCGATGCTTATAACATGCGTCGGGACAATTGATCTTGCCGACGCTTTAAAGCGTTGGCTAGATCAATCTGTACCGACGTTTAAAGCATCGGAATGACACGACGCTTTGCCGATGCTTTTTAAAAGCGTTGGCAAATAACGTCTCCACCCCCAGTGTCACGATGCATGTAAAAGCGTCGGAACAATATTTTTTGACGCTTTAAAGCCTCGGCAAATGATATTTTAGCATCGAAAAGCATGAATTTATTGTAGTGATTTGCTAGAAGTGTTTGGATAATGATTTGTTTTAGCATATAAAATAAATACATATCATAGATTTTATAAATGTTTTGGAGAAATAGTTTCTTTACCATCTGTTTACTTGTCAGTTACGGGTTGGATGGTATCATATATATTTTTTTCTTAAGGATCAATACATGTCATGATTATAGTATAGGAATATATATGAAGTTGCAAATCGAGGAAATATTACAGGGAGGGGATGATATCTCATTTTTCCTAACTTAAAAGGCATGTTATGAATTGTTTTCTTAGGTAATTTACGATCTTAGGTGTTAGGATTACATGAGATGTTATAAATGTAATTAATTAAATATTGATTAATCATACAACTAGTATCATAAGATCAGACTTCATATTCCCATATGCTCGCTCTCTATCTGATACGTACAACTTATTTTGAAAATTATGTATCCACCTTAACACGGGATCCTTGGCTGCAGGCATAGCTCCAGGCACCAATTTTGTCTTTCAGAGATCGCAAAAGTATTTTGATTACCTAATTACTAGATGGAAACAATCACCTTTATAAGCCAGATCGAGACTGATTATTTATTGGGCTCTATACGTGACATGGGTCTATTATAATGGAGATTTGGGCACAATATATGATGCAGACCAATATTGTACATGCAAGGAGAGCTACCTATTTACTTGGATATCATGCATGTGTCTATTATATGCTGCATGACGTACGTGGACTCTTGCAACCAAGTCCCTTTTTATAATAGGTGTTGAGGATATTTATTTGGTTTAGTAGCTTCCTTCACAAGAATGTTAACCATCGCATTAATTCCAATTACCTAAAAATAATGATGAAGAAGAAAAGGTGAACCTTTTATACTTACTAGGCCTTAGGTAGTTGTAGCCATACTCTATGATGCTGGTCAAATGACATGATGTTTCAAGATGTTGCTCATTAGAGTGTATTAGCTAGGAAGTAGTTAGAAAGAACAATGCATCAATTTATATTCCATTTGAAAGTTAGAAAAGATTGATCTAGGTTGCTTTATATATATATATATATATATATATATATATATATATATATATATATATATATATATATATGTCAAATCATGATCTGTGACCTGACTGATAATTTGTTCAATTGTACTTGAAACTATTAGTGTTGTGCTAACGTTGCTTCCTTCACAATGCTATACGTAAACGTTATAATTTATTTAAATGCAGGAAATTAATATTTCTTGTGGATTCTATTTTAAAATGAATGGGAGGAAAGGCTCTCTATACATCCAGGAGCTTGGGTTTCTTTTCTTCTTTTTTTTGGTTGGCGATCACACTAACCTCATTCGAGTCAGTCCAGAAATATCAGAGTACAAAATTTGCTTAAGAGCTAAGGGACAGAGGTTACCCTGATTCCATGTCCAAAATCCCATATGATGGTCACAGCCGCCACTACCCAGTCAGCAGTTGAATTAGCTTTCCGTAGATGTGCCAGATGTGGACTTGTGAGAATCCCGCAGAGCAGCCCGAATTTGTAGAGAAGAGGATTGGTGGGGATATAATTGTAGTATCCCAACTGAAGTCACCGGATGACAGAAAGAGAATCCCCTTCAATAAAAAGGCTATGAACATGAAGTCTCCGAACAGCATGGGTGATACTAGCCCACACTGCATAAAGCTCAGCCATAGGGACAGAAGAATCTAAGGAACCAAAACTGCCGCCGATAGCAAGGCTCCATCAGTCCTACGAATCATGAAAGCTGACCCAGCAAATCTTCCCCGTACACTTCCATCAAAGTTGATTTTTACAAACCCTGGAGGGGGGGACTCCCAAGAGATGAAAATCGTGTGACGGTTCACTGCCGAAGCAGCAAGGGATCCCCAATAGCCAGGATTACAAAAATCAGAACCATTGAAAAGAAGTGTACTTTCAGCAACCATAGATCTGACCTTCTTCTCTAATCTGTGAGAAGAGATAGTATCATCAGTAAAAATAAGCTGGTTTTGCGACAGGCAGATCTGATAGGCAGTAATAGCCCAAAAACACTCCGCTGTCGGGTGGTTCTCCGTAGATCATCAAGGAAAGGGGAACACGATAAACCAGAACCATCCACTCTACATATATAACCATCCTCAACCAAATCCAGCTCTATCTGGGGCAGTAAAGATAGCGTGGTCAATAGTCTCCTCCTCCCCACAGCGAGCAAGTCGCCTCAATAGGGAAACCCCTCCTAGAAAGCAAGGAGCAGGAAGGGAGACAATTCCACAAGATCTTTCATATGAATAACTAGACCCTGGGATGAATGGGGAGCTTCCAGATCCATACATCATCCCTCGATTCCTGGGGCTAGGGTCTATACTCCTCGATGAGGTCCCTAGTGGGAGCCTAGAGAGACAAGATCTCCGCCATAACCTCATATCAGGTGTGTGGCCTAGGATAAGAGGAATAGAAAGAATCCACCGAGAAAGCTTGTCCCCAAATAGTCACCGCCGGGGTATTCCAAGAGGAGAGATCCTGAGTGATGAGCTCCCGAACCCGCATACAGAGCAGGACTTCCATACTAATAAATGACGACCATCGGGAGAGGGGGAGATCCAAAATCCAAATATCCTGAACAATATCGACCAAAGAGCCGTCGCCGATCATCCAAGATACATTGTTCAGGATAGTCGGAGCATGATGACACACCTCCTTCCAGAAGAAAGAATATCCACGAGTAGGTAGAGGGTCCATAGAAGGAGACCAATCACCATACCTAGCTCGCATGAAGGAGCTTAGAGGCAGTGAGGATCAAGAATAAACCTCGAGGTATGCCTGGCCAACAGAGCCTCTCTCCTAACAATCAGAGACTGGATACCAAGACCACCTTCATGCAGAGGCATACAAATTAAATCCCAAGCCTGAAGATGAATATCGTAACCATCCTGCATAGAAGCCCACAGAAAGTCCCTAAAACATCGCTCAATCCTCCACAGACAAGTAATAGGGACCGCAGCATTAGATAGAAGATACAGAGGGAGGGACATAAGGACAAGCAAATAAGAGTAATCCTCGCCATATGGATAATCCGGTCACCTGCCAACCATCAATCGGTCACGAATGCATCGCTCGAGGTTTGTGTAATCACAAATACGAGGATGTCTTCCCAAAAGAGGGATCCCCAAGTATGATCCCCAAGTATAATAGCCCATCTGTCTTGGTAAAGATGCCCAGAGCTTGATGTATAACTTCCCTGGAAGACCTGGAAGTCTTGGGGCTGAAGCAAATCATGGACTTATCTAAATTGACCTTCTGGCCAGAAGCACGACAGTAGCACTGAATGATAGAGGCATAACTAGCAGCATTATGAAGAGAGGCCTGGCCCAGAAGAATACAGTTGTCCGCAAAAAGAAGATGGGAGACAGAGGGCCCCGAGGGAGTAGCCATAAAGGGGGCAATACAATAGTCCTGATGTGCATGATGAAGAGCACGAGAAAGGTCATCCGCAGCCAGAACAAACAGAAACAGGGATAATGGACATCCCTATCTCAGACCCACAGTAGAATGGAAGAAAGTGGTCGCATACCATTAACGATCAGAGAGAATGATGGCTTCTGGATGCAGGCCATAATCCAATCAATGAACAGATCGTGAAAACCAAATTCAAGCAGAGTTCGGTGCAGAAAAGCCCAGCTTAGTGTGTCGTAGGCACGCTCCATGTCAAGTTTGACAGCCATAAGACACTGTCTGGCCGGGGCTCTCTGAAGATCATGCATAAACTCCTGTGCAATGAGGACATTATCAAAAATACTCTGACCTCTAATGAAAGCCCCCTGTTCAGCAGAGATGACTGAGGAATCACCACCCGCAGACGGAAGACTAAAAGGCGCGCACAAACCTTATACAAGGTAGTGCATAGACTGATCGGCCGAAAGTGATGAGGGGAAGAGGCATCAGGGCGCTTCAACACAAGAGTGATGAGAGTTCGATTCCAGTCAGTAGGAATGGATTTGGAAAGGAAAGCACTCTGAATAGCCTGAGTGACCTCCTGACCAACAATGTCCCAATAATGACGGAAAAATAATGGCGAAAAACCATCTGGGCCAAGCACCTTATCAGGCCCAAGGTCCCACAAGGCCATGCGAATCTCATCAACAGTGATGGACCTAATCAGGAGGTTGTTCTGAAGCGCAGAGACCTTCTTAGAAGAAGGAACCCGAAAAAGGTGCCCCCACACCTAAAAACTTAGTCCATCAAGATTGGAAGAACTGAAGCAACTGATCCCGGATAATAACCGTATCCTCCTGAAGATTCCCTCCTCATCAACTAAACGCTGGATCCTGTTAGCTGCCCGATGCTTCAAAATAGCCTGATGAAAAAATATGGTATTGCGGTTCCCTCTCGAAACCATGAACCCTAGATCGCTGCCTCCAATAGGACTCTGCTACAAGAGAAGGGAGTGATGAAGAGCAGCTTAGATCAAAGAGAGAAGAGATCAGGATCAGGGAGACAGCCATCCCGATCCTCCATGTCCTGAAGGATAGCAATGTCAGCTTCCACTTGCTCAATATTTCTCACTAAGTCCCCAACCTCAATTTTATTCCATCTAGAAAGGTGACGACGTCTAACCAACTCCAACCGCCTAGAAATACGATAAGTAGCATTACCTCATCGGTAAATGCCAAACCTGGGCTATAATAGTCTGAGCCGAGGGGTAGGATGTCCAAAACAGCTCAAATCTAAACTGACGCCGCTGAAGGATATCAGTGTCAGTGGATATCAAGATGGGACAGTGATCGAAGGCAATCCAAGGCAGGTGAGTGACAGTGGTAGAGAGAAACATCTGGATCCATTGGGAAGTGGCCAAGGCGCTATCCAATCTTTCCCAAACACGAGCCGAACCCTGGCGATTGTTACACCAGGTGAATTGGGATCCCGAGAATCCCAGATCCAATAGACCAGCTAAGGAGATGAAGGATCTAAACTCAGAGATATCAGGTGAATTAGTAACCCGCCTACCATCTTTCTTTTCAATAGCAGCAGCAATACAATTAAAGTCACCAGCCAAATAGAAGGAATACCCTGAGCAAGAAGAGAGAGAATCTCGGACCATAGAACACGTCGTTCCTTGAAATCAGTGCTAGCATAAACTCCCGATAGGAGCCAGGGGTCAGAAGACCCTTCCAAAATAAGAAGAGCAATCTGCTGATTACACTGATGAAAAGTATTCACCGTAACCGAGAGTGGCGTCAAAAAGCAACAATCCCACCGAATAGGCCTTCAGACTCCACAGCATAAGAAGACCAAGTTCTGGCAGCCTGTCTCCAAAAATGGACCAAACTGTCTCCGATAACCGAGTTTCCAAAAGAATGCATATGTCAAAATTATGGATCTGCAACAGTCTACCAAAGGAGGATCGAAAAGAAGGTTTTCGAGCTCCTCTAACATTCCATATGAGGATTTTCATTTACAAATAGGAGGAGGGTGGAGCTCACCCTGATCTTCCACCATGGCCGAATCAGAAGATACCCAGTAGATAGGGTACCACCCACTACCATCTAAGTAGTGCAATCCATCTGGTGATTATCAGCCCCCTGGGTAACAGCCTTAGGTACAGTTTTCGTAGACCGAGAAGCATCAACAGGAAGAGTGGAATCCATAGACTGATCCTGAATAGCCAATTTGAGGTAGGATAGGACCGAATCATGGCAATGATTCTCACCCTTAGTTGACTAACCCATATTCGCACCACAGTCAGTAACCTGACTAAAAGATGCCTTGTCGGGCCTACTAACCAAAATAGCAGGACCCCTGCCAGGGTTCAGAGAATCAATAGAGGTAAACTTCTCCTTCGGATCCTTTGAATTAGATGTAATGCCTTTACCTTTCCGTTTTCCACTTTTGGAGATAGACCGCAGGGAAAGGGACTCCTCGGACCTTGCCTACTTGGAAGGACCCGGGTTGGCATCCGTCCGAGCCGCTGGCCTACAATCCCAATTGCCCGCATCAAGAAGGCAAATGGGTTCTTTGATTTCAAATTCTAAATCTCTGAGAGCAAAGTATCAGAGGCAACTATCTGAACTTCAAGCCTCTCTGTAACATTTGATCCGGCACAAAGGCTCTCAACCGGCACGCACCCTTTGACACTGGCACCCTCAGGCAGCCTAGCAACCACCACCGAGCAGCCGAGGGTTGATCCGGGGTCACAACCACACTATCACGAAGCTTGTCGGACTTCAGGGAGCGCCGACAAGCCTACTTGCCGGGAGATAACCACCCATCGGCCGGAGGCCTAGGCTGCAATGCAACTGCCGAGAGAGGTTCCGATGCTACAGGGGGGATCCCGGAAGCTTGAGAGGACTTCTTCCACACCAAACCAGAGGGTTTCCATTGGCGAGTCGCCGACATCCAAGGGCCAAATATGGGGCCAGACGAAGACTGCTCTGGATCAGAAGACGGGGATGATAGAGAACAAGGGCCAGAGAGATGTATCGACCCACAGCTAGGGTAGATACCGACGAGATGCTCGAATTGGAACTGCTGCCACAAGGGAGAAGCCAACCCCTGGACTCTGACTCTAGGCCGGAGAGGGCGTCGGAGATCAATTCGAACACACGCTCTAGCGAACGCCCCCCTGGTCAAAGACCGAGTAGCAGGATCGGAGAAGACAAACTATCCCGCCGGCGCCAGAATAGCTTCCAACACTGCCTCATTCCAAAACTCCATGGGCAGAGAAGGCAGACACACCCAGAGGAGGGCCGAGGATACAGAATCCATGGCCGGAACAAACTCTGGACGCCAATCCTCAGTGGCAACAGGCTGCCCATTGACAACCCACGGATGGCCAATCACCATCTCCTTGGCACTGGATAATATAGCGGCGGTGAGCGAGACATACCGAATGGATGTCGCCGGAGACGCCCGCACGCCTAAATTCCCTGATGAAGGCTTCAGGCGGAACCCAGTGATGGAAGGTGCGAGCCAGAATAGCTTTCTCCTTCCAGCAGGCGCTTGACAAGTCCAGCACCGCAGCAGGGATTTGGACGACGTCAGGAAAATGGCCCTCCAGCTCTGTCACCTCTGTCGGTGATGGGGAAGAGGAGACCCACTCAAAGCCTGACACCGACCTCCTGTTCCATGCCATCCGAGCATCAGGAGCTCCATCCGCTGCCATAGGAGTAGGGGAAGCAGCCGCGGACAACAGACGGAGAGGAAAGAACACCGGGAACAACCGAACACGCCGGAGAGCAAGCAACAACCACCGGAAGCACGAATCTTAAAGCCAGAGACAACCGAACGCCTGGTTCGTTACCCTTTTGGAGCTTGGGTTTCTTTGAACAGAGAAGGACGTGGCATTCATCTTCTCTCCTGAGAGGACGATATGTTTTTTTTATCATTTAATTAAAAATTTATTTATATATTTTTTAAGAATCATGGGACATTACTACTAGCTTCTGGAATTATGTTATGCTATCCTATTTTTTAAGGGTTAATACAAAGTGGATCATATTCTAAGGCTATACACACTATTGCTACGAGTTCTAAATTTATTGCAATATATATGAGATAATATCAGTCTAAAATATTATTTTTAAGAACTTTCATGCATGTGACTTGTGATGCAGTGCATAAAACCGTTACTTATTTATGTGGCTTGAAATAGTTGTTACTATTTTTCTTTTTTGCAGCTTGGATATTTGGTATTTTATGACATTAATTCTCTTTGCTGGTTATTTTCAAAATCCAGAAGTTTCAGTCGACGCTTTGTCAATATGGTAGGTTTCATCTTTTCCTTTCTCCTTTAATTGATCTCTGATCCTTTTGTCCAAACTTTCTGGAAAAAGCAAGACTAATTACAGTATTAGTGGGCACATATCAAGGTATAAATATTTTAAAGCCATATGAATATCAACGAACAAGAATAAGTCAGGCACATGTAGGCCAATATCTTATAATTAGCAAAAAAAAGTTCAACAGCAACATATAATGCTCCAAAGAAACTTTAAATAATTTAAAATTGAATTATTTCCCCTACATTTTAGTGCACGATTTAGCATATTATGTTATAACCTTGGGTTTGAATAAGTGTGGTAAGCGCCTTGGCTTGCTGTAAGTGATTAAATTGTATGGCTGTAACACCTTAATTTGGAAGAGTTAAGGAGGATCTGGTTCTAGCACCGGTTTAGGTAGTACTATTACTACCGGCGAGAAGTTTCTTACTGATTTTGAGCAATATAGCTTTTTCTTATTTTCTACTAACAATACCAATCTAATGATGCTTGGAAAGGAGTGGGCCTCTAGAGCACCAATAGGATAGATGATGAAGATGGTGATGAGCTAAAAATGAAGGTGTTGATAGCAAATCTAGTAGTAAAAACCCATTCACCAAGATGTCTTTGGTTTAGCTTGCAATAATAGGAAAAAACTATGAAGGGTGTGCTGGGGTTCCTCTGTAAGAGCTTTTCGATGCTATCATTGACAAAGGTCAAGAGAAGACCTAGAGTTGTTTGAGGCTACAAAGAAAAAAGTATTTAATGGAGAGCGAAAGAGGATATATTGAGTACAGCCTTATGGTGAAGATAGAGAGAGGGCGGAAAGGGAGTCCTTTTACTTTTCACCAAAACCTTCTTTTACATATAAGTTCTATATTCAGTAAAGGAACTACCACATGGATTGCCCAAATCATAGGTCATGTACATTAGCCTACCTTCCTAGATGGGATATGTACTGGATGTGGTGAGCTGCATTCTCTAAAGATAGGCATCGTGGTGTTCTCTATGTTCCATCACTTTGGTTTTTGGCTTTGGCGACAGGGTGATCCCTGTCCTATTACTCTTAAACAAATTCTACATTCTGACTTATCTGGACTGACTCGCACTAAATGGTGTGATCGCTCGCCTATACCAAAAAAAAAAAAAAAAAAATGAAGAAGAAGATAACATCCATACTCCACAATTTTATAAGGAACATGTGAATTTTATCTTTTAGGATACATGCCATCTACCACCTTACTGAAATCAGATGTATTTATACTTTTTAATTTTTGAATTAATAAAAGAAGCATTTTTCTTCAATCTTGCCTCATTTATATGAAAGATGAATATTTATATGAAAATCCAAAATATATTATGAGGCTGTAATTTTAGTATAATGTATACAAGAGGATTAAAATTGCAGCTAATATATTTAAACATGTATGCGATTGATAGAAGTAAGGATCTTCTATCGCTAATCTCTAATACAGTCCATGAACATTCTGAACGTGATAATCTTATCTGATTGTTGTGTAGAGACACTTAGTGGAGGTATTATATATAATAAGATTATATAGGACAAGGACCGGCATAATTTGAATCTTTATTTAAGACCATTATAAAGAATTCAATTTATGTCACAAGATGATCATATATAAATCAACCTTAATCCTGATTTAATCACAGACTCCTTGATTGTGCTATTGGATCTTTTGATTTGTTTGTTAAAGCTCATTTGATGTTGGGCCCAATACTTACATCTTGGAGGTTTAATAACACATTGGGCTGGGAATGTGATTTAAAGATATGGAATCCATTGGCTTTTTAAAAGAAGCTTAAAATTAGTTCCCTTAAGTGTTGATTATGGGGCTAAACAGTTATGTGCGCAATTTATGATTCGATCTTAAATTAACTGTTTAACTAATTAATCAATGAAACTTAAGGAATAAGAGAAAATTGGAGGGGTATAATGGTTATTTCACCTAGCTCTAATTATGGAGGGTTGAATTACATGTAATGATTATATCAGTGGATAACTCAAGTTTTTGAGTAAAATTAATATGTAATTTTTAAGAGTGCAGTCTCATGTTTTTAGTGGAATAACTTTGAGATTAATAAACTGAATAAATAATTAAAGAGTTTTAATTGAGTTTATTCAAGTTTATTGGAGCTTGAAATTATAGGTCCATGGTCCCCACACCGTCTTAGGTTAATCGCATCGAATACTCTTAGATTGAATAATTAATATGATTAATTATTTATTTTTCTTACTTTATAATAAAGAGTTTATTATGAAGATAAATTAATCAATTTGATTGATTATTTTTCTCACATTTATTTTGATACAATAAATTAGTTATTGGATAAAATAAAATATGTTTTAGACACATTGTTCATATAATAATTGATATTAATGGTTGCACATAAGTGTTATTGGAACATCACACAAGAGAATTTTGCTAGCTCTTGTAAGTGGCGCATATTATGAGTTGATGGAGAGAAAGAAATTTTATTTATTTTTAATATTTTTGATAATATGATTATTAAGAATATTAAAAATAAAATAATAAATTTGATTTATTAGATATTATATTTAATTTAGATATTATTTGTAAATTAGTTGCAAATAAGAAAACAACTTTTTCTTTGATATGATTAAGGAGGTGACGTGCATGAGAATTGTTCCTAATCAAAATAGGTTGTAAAAGATAAACGTTATCTACATCAATTGTTGTAACAGATAAATATTATCTAAATGTTGTAACAGATAAACGTTATCTAAATTAAATGTTGTAACAGATGAACGTTATCTAAATTAAATTTCTGATTCACCTCGAGCCTAAACAAGTGGCATAAGGTGGACTTTCAGATGAGTAAGGGAAAAATGAAAGAAAGTTTCTTTCATCCTTTTTCTCTTTATTTTAATTTTATGTGCATCAGAATTGTGAGAAATATAGAAAATCAAGAGTGAGTCCATTCTCATAATTCGATACCATCCTGAGAAAGGTGAGGAAGGCTCTATTTTGTTTTAATTTTGTAGGTATTTTATGAAGTACCTTGGCCCATAAATTCTACCATGGGATTCTTCATCCATAGCTTCGAATCCGGTAGTAGGGCGTCTGTTCCTTCGAGACCTCAACATATCGGTATGATTTTTATATTTAGAAAAATTATATGATATTTTTTCTTTTCATATGACAATGTTAATATTATGCATGTTAAACGGTCCGTATGCTTCCGCTACATATATTATATATATATATATATATATATATATATATATAAACCAAAACATGCTGCCGATGACACTGTTGCTACATGTCACCCTAATGGAGGGTGCAGAATTCAACCTCATCAATGACCATGACTCTTTTTTTTTTAATGTTGGATCCTGTAAGAATCGGAGCTGTTTGCATAGCAACAAACCTACAGCTGCTTGTGATTTTATGTTGGAAAGATAAAAGAAAGCATATCCTAAAGTCATTCTTGAACATCCCATAATATATGTCTTCGATCGAGGAGCTGGCTGGGTTTCGTTTTTACAGAAGATTTCATTAACATTATTTGGTTAAACTAGATCATGGGGCCAACTAGCATATACTTTCGTTATTTCAAATATCATAAGAGGTTATGGAGAGTAATTACTAGCTCTTGAAATATCATGTATACTATTATGAACAATATCAAACCTATTCAGGACCATTCTTATCGTACTGCGCTACACTCCGTGTCAATGGCTTACAACGCGTACAAAACTAATTAAGTACTCCTGTCCGCTAGATCACGCCCTCTCCCTCGCTACGGCTCTGGTTAACTCTAGGGGTTACTCCATAAAGAAAATACCTAACCGATTTCGATCTAGATTCACGTTGTGCCATGCTTCACCCCCGGCCCAATGACTTATCATGCTGCCAAACAATCAGTGGAATCATCAGATCACTCATCATTCCATTAATAAAATAAAATTATCACCGAATTAAGGATTCCTTTTTCCACAAATCAAGTGATAGGAATTTCCTAAAACCTTGATGTCTTTGATATTGAAATAAGGCTGTAAAATACTGCATATGATCAACATTTTATTTCTAACCAACAAACCACGGTGAATAATTGGATGAGGTCCAGTAATAAGAAATACCATCTATCTTGATTGTAGGAATTTCTACAACTGATCGTGCTATATATAAAGTATTCACCACTCAAATGGTGTAAAGTCTTGAAAATAGGATGACCTTTCAGTTCCCACAAATTAATGGCAATAAAGTGCTAGCATTTGTTTGGGACATAATGTTCACTTGAAGAGACAAATTGGCAATAAAGTGCTAGCATTTGTTTGGGACATAATGTGAGGGAGTTTTTTAGGTAGTGTTTGATAGAAAAAATATTATCCATGATAAGTGTATGGGATAGAGTTTGTCTTAGAGATATCCCTTGGCTAATTGATCATATCAAATGCAAAAAGGTAAATTCATAGGATAACTTTTTTTTACTTTATTTGGGAAGGATAACCAGCTATTCCTTCATTTTCTAGGGAATAAATTGAGGGAATATCACCATGGTTAACCATGGATTATCCCTTTGGTTAACTTTATTCCCAGCTATCCCTTATAGTTATGGCTTTTGGGAATAAGAGGGGTATCCCCTGTATATCCCCTCTTATCCCCCATTTCAAACACTACCTTAGGTAGCGTTTGATAGAAAAAATATTATCCATGAATAAGTGTATGGGATAGAGTTTGTCCCCTGGCTATCCCTAGGGTATCCCTTGGCTATTCCATTGATCATATCAAATGCAAAAAGGTAAATCCATAGGATAACTTTTTTTTTACCCTTTGGTTAACTTTATTTCCAGCTATCCCTTAGGCTGTGTTTGATATGGTGGATAAGAGGGATATTCCCTGAATATCCTTCCTTATCCCCAAATGCTATAGCTACAGAAAATAGTGCTGAAAAAGTTTAACCAAAGGGGATAACCCATGTTTAACCATGGGTTATCCCCTGAACTTATTCCCTAGAGAACCCAGGAATAACTAAAGTTATCCCTTGATGGCAGAGTGATAATTTTAAAAAGGTGCTTATCCCCTCAGCTATCCCTGGATAAATGCTATCCTGTACCTTTATCCAGGGATAGCCAAAAAGCTATCAAACACAGCCTTATAGTTATGGCTTTTGAGAATAAGAGGGGATATCCCCTATTTCAAACACTACATTAATGCCTATTAGTTGAAGAATCTAGCTAGGAGCGGACAAGAGGAAGTAATGAGAGTACTGTTAATGTTAATTAAAATCATGAAATAAATATTTTAAAAATAAAACATATGTGGCAATTAACACAAAAGTATAACTCAGGTGCCACAGGTGAAATTAATGACAATATATTAAGTTTTCTATCATAACATGAATCGATCAATTGCTACGTTCATCCAATTATTTATCATGACTAAAATAGAGTGTTACAAATCAAAAGATACATGGAACCACGCAAGGGTCTGGGATTTATTACACCATATCAAAGGTGAAGGAAATAATTACGCATGATACCATGAGTATTTGGTTACAAACGGGCGATCACACAAGTCTCGTGTGAATCCCAGATACATCAGAAACTAAAGACAGGATCTCCAGCCTCCAAATCCATGAGCCAGTATGCTGAGCCATAAAGGAAGCCGCCCAATCTGTTCACCCTCAAGATTGGATTAGAGGGACCATCAGAATAATTCTCCTTCTGCAACCAAGAGATACCGTCATAGAATCACCCTCGATCATGATCGATGAGCGCGGAGAATCCGAACGGCGTAAGAAATACTGCCCAAGCCGCATAGAATAGGACAGAAAGTCAAGGCACCAAAACCACCTGCCGCCACCAAATCACCCTCCCCACGGATGATAAACGCAGAACCAGCAGCTCTACCACGGACACTCCATCGAAGTTGATTTTGACAACCCTGGAGGGGGGCTCCCAATGGATGAAAACGGATACCGGTTCGCTGCCGAAGCAGCAGGGAACCCCAGCGGCCAGATGAGCCAAAACCAACACCGGAGAAGACACGGCCATAGTCCATAATCAGCAATCTTATCTTCCTCACAACCCTATGGGGAGAAGCAGTGGTATTAGAAAAAATGAAATCATTCCTTGATAGCCATATCTGATATGCGTGGCTGCCCAGAGACCACTTTATGCTGAGATCCCCATCGAATATCATGAAAAAAGAGGAGCGCGGAGATGAAATCTACTAGAAAAACCCATCATATGCCATATCCGTTGAGCTCTGGGACAAAGAAAGATAGCGTGGTCATCGGTCTCCTCCTCCAGTCAACAAAAAGAACAGTTCGGCTGAATAGACAGACCCCTCCTAGAGAGAAGAGCAGACGTAGGAAGGCAGCCCCAAAGAAGCTTCCAAATAAAAAGCTGGATCCTAGGAATGGTTGGAAGCTTCCAAATCCAAGCAGCATCCTCAGTGCGCCGGGACTGAGGCCTGAAAATCCTCATAAGATCCTTGGAGGGAGCCCTAGAGAGACACGATCTCTGCCAAAGCCTAGAATCACCACCATAGCCAGGCATAAGAGGCATAGATAGGATCCACCGAGAAAGCTCCTCCCGAATAACCATGTCACCGTTATGCCAAGCGTGGGAATCTGGAAATCAATCCTTAACCCTTAAACTGGAGGGGGCGTCCATATTAATAAAGGAGGGCCATCTCGAAAGGGGGAGCTCTGAAATCCAAGTATCCTGATAACATCGATCAAATAACCATCTCCTATACTCCATGAAATTTCTCCAGGATAAGCTGACCATATCTGCAAATCTCCTTCCAAAAGTAGGATGATCCATGGATCGGCAGAATAGGCAAGCCGGATGTCCATTCCCCATACCTCGCTCGCATCAGAGAGCTCCACAGACACTGCGGCTCCAAGAGAAATCGAAGCATGTCTAGCAAGCAGAGCTTCTCTTCTAACAATCAGAGAATGAATCCCAAGGCCCTTCTTGGATAGGCATACATGTCCCAGGATAATAAATGCATTCCATGACCATCTTGCATAGAGGCCCAAAGGAAGTCTCTGAAGCATCTCTCAATTCTTCTAAGACAGTAGTCGGAATAGCAGTATTCGAAAAAGATACAGAGGAAGCGAAGAGAGAACCGATCGAATAATAATGACCCTGACCATCATAGATAAACTAGTGACCTGCCACCCCTCAAGGCGCTGACGAACCTCCTCTCTAACTCAGCAAAATCAGAACAACGGGGATGTCTACCTGTAATGGGGATCCCCAGATACAAAAATCGATCAGTCAGAGTAGATATGCCTGACAGATTAGTAATGGCTTCCCTAGTAGATCTGTTGGTCTTCGGGCTGAAACATATAGAGGATTTGAGGTAGTTAACCCTCTGACCCGAAGCCAGACTAATTCTGCACAATTGAATGTAAGGAAGCCACATTTTCAATGGAAGCCTGACCCAGAAGAATACAGTCGTCAGCGAAAAGAAGATGGGAGACCGCAGGGCCCAGGCTCCCAGCCATAAAAGGGACAATCCTCTGATTCTGCTGTGCCTGATGAAAAGCACGAGAAAGATCATCCGCAGCAAGAATGAACAATAAAGGGGATAACGACACCCCTGCCTCAGACCAACAGTAGAATTGAAAAACTCCGTCGGGCATCCATTGATAATCAAAGAAAAAGAAGGCCTCAGAATACAAGCCAAGATCCACTTAATGAACAGCTCATGAAACCCAAACTCCTGGAGCGAGCGATGTAAGAAAGACCAACTCATCCTATCATAAGCTCTCTCCATGTCAAGCTTTACCGCCATAAGACAGCGACTAGCTGGGGCTCTTTGAAGATCATGCATAAATTCTTGGGCGATAGAACATTATCAGAAATAGAAGTCCTCTAATAAAAGCCCCCTGCTCAATAGAAATGATGCAAGGAAGAACACACGAAGGCGGCCAGCTAGAAGCCGAGCACATATCTTATACAAAGTGTGCAAAGGCTAATAGGCCGGAAGTGCTGCGGGAGAGTAGCCTCCGGACGCTTGGGTACCAGAGAAATAAAGTCCGGTTCCACTCCTGAGGAATGATCATTGTCTGGAAAGCAATTTGAATAGCATGAGTAACCTCTCGCCCAACAATTCCCAATAATGATGGTAAAAAGAAGGCGGAAATCCGTCAGGCCCAGGGGCCTTATCCGAGCCAAGCCCCCAAAGTGCCTCCCGAATTTCCTCCTCAGTTATAGGCCTGAGTAACATATCATTCTCCTTGATCGATATCTTCCTGAATCAGGAACACGAACAACCGGAGCTCCCTCCCCCTCGGACTCAGTCCATCTAGTCCAAAAAAATTGGAAAAGCAATCCCTAATAGATGGATGTCCTCCTGAGAATGCCCTTCAGCATCTAATAATCTACGAATCCTGTTAGTGGACCCCTCTTTAAAGTGGCTTGATGAAAAATCTGGTGTTACGATCCCCCTCACATATCCACTGAACCCTGGATCTCTGCCTCCAAAACATCTCCTGCTGGATGAGAAGAGAGTGATGGCGAGACAGAGAGTCCCGAAGCACCGAGAGGTCCGATTCCACCAAGAACCCATCCTGGTCCTCCTTCTCCTGTAAGGCAGAAATGTCGGCTTCAACCCTTTCGACTTGTCTAACCAGATCCCCAACCTCCGTCCGATTCCATCTGGATAGACGACGTCGAACCATCATAAGACATCTCGATAACCTATAAATAGCATTACCCCTGATAGGAAGGTGCCAAATCTGCGAAATGATCGACCGAGCAGCAGAATGGACAGTCCAAAACTGCTCAAATCTAAACTGTATGCGATAATACATAGAAACCTCCGTTGAAATCAAAATGGGGCAATGATCTGAAGCAATCCTAGGAAGGTGGGCAACAGTAACCTCGTGGAACCTATGAAGCCATTGTTCCGTAGCCATAGCTCTGTCAAGTCTCTCCCAAACACGAGCCGAACCCTGACGGTTATTACACCAAGTGAATTGGGTCCCAGAGTACCCCAAATCCAACAGCCCCGATGTCCAATGAAGGATCAAACTCATTAACATCAGCCGAGGCAGTAAACCGACGCCCTCCACACTTTTCGTTAGCCTCAGAGATGCAATTAAAATCACCAGCAATGATAGATGGGAGCCCTGAGAAAGAAGGGAAAGCAACTCAGACCAGAGGATCCGTCTCTCCCGATAATCCGTACTAGCATAAACAGCTGATAGAAGCCAAGATCAGAGGACCCCTCAGAGACTACAAGACCTATCTGCTGGTTACACTGATGAAAAGCATCAACCTTAACAGTATCGGCACACCAAATGGCCAGCATACCTCCAGACAAACCTTCAGTGTCAACCGAATAGGAAGACCAGGACCGAGAAATCTGCCTCCTAAACTGAGCCAGACTATCACCTGACAACCTTGTTTCCAAAAGAACACATATCAAAATTATGAATCTGCACCAATCTACTAAAGGAGGATCGAAATGAAGGCTTTCGAGCTCCTCTAACATTCCAAATCATGATCTTCATTTAGGATGATGAAGTTGGACCCCTCCCTGGTCCTCCATCATCGCAGTATCAGGTAGGCACCCATTGGATGAGGTTCCCCCCTCAGCTAACAAGGATGGATCAACCTCTGGCTCCTGACTGACGACAAAAGCCGAGGAGATTGAACCGGACAGGGAACCTGAACTGAATTCATAATAACATTATCTGAAACCTTCGAGGAAAGGCCCACCGGCATGTCAGAGCAGGACCTAATCACATCCTGAACTCCTTCATGAGAGCCATGGACAAATCAATTGATCCCAGAGCTTTTACAGGTCCGAGCTTTACCTTTACCTTTTTGTTTCCCAAGTTTAGAAACTGCCCTCGGGGCCTGATAATCAACTGGTCTGGCCCGCTTAAGGGGACCCGGACATACATCCCTATTGACCAGAGTGCCATCTTCCCCCGATATCAATCCAAGAGAGGCAAAGGGGTTTTTCTTCAAAAGGGGAATGTTCAGACCCATCTCATATCAGCCTTCAGCAAACCCTTATCTACTGTAGCAGGCACGCAATGGCAAACCCGGCACCGACTGAATTAGAAATGCCTTGCGCTGACTCCCCCACTGAACACCCAGAAGCCATGGCAGAAGAGCCCCCTACCAAAGAAGAAGACGACATCCTCCTCCGAGCCAGCTTGGCAGGAAGTCTCCAACCCTCAGCAGCTTCAGCACCACTCACAGGAACCGCTAACTTCCTCTGAGATCTCGACCCGCTGCCAGAGGCCCCCGGAGACGACACCGCCTGCGACTTCCTTCTCTCATCCCGCAGGGGACCAGGGGCTTCCCTACGTTGACGAATTGCTGCTATCCACGGACCGTATACAAGGCTTGCTGCTCCTTCAACTCCAGAACCAGGCTGAGAACAAGGGCCGCTCAGATGCAACGTTCCACAGGAAGCACAGATCCATCCAGATTTTCAAAAGCATATTGCTGCCAAAAGGGGAGGCCAATTCCCTGAATCCGAGCTCCCGGCCTCAGAGGACGACGAAGGTCAACCCGGAGACAAGCCCTGGCGAAACCTCCTCTGCTCTTCGCCACAGTAGAAGCATCCAAACATATGAACTGCCCGGCTGGTTCCAAGATGGCCTTGATGAATTCCTCCTTCCAATACTCAATCGAAAGGTTGGGGAGCCGAACCCAAACCAGTGCCGACGGGATAGCATCCTCTGCCGGGAAGAAATCCGCCCGCCACGGCTCCGATCCCATAACCTGTCCATTTACCATCCAAGGACGCTTGAGCACCGTGTCACAGGCTTGCGGATCTTCAAATCGGAATAAGTGGCACCGGAATGCTAGACTGATCGGGGCAATTTCTCCTTGAATTCCTCTTCTAAACTCCCTGATCACCGCCTCTGCCGGTACCCACTTGTGGTAGGAACGAACCAGAATGGCTCGCGACTGCCAACTCGCCACTTCGGCCTCCAGCTCAGCTGCAGGGACGTGAATGACATCCGGAAAGGACGCTTCCAGCGACGCTACAACTGCCGGCGAAGGAGACGGCGACACCCATCGAAAGCCGAATCCCAGATCCGGAACCCTGCCCAGGCTTAACCCCATCCGATGCCATAGGAAAAGAAACAGCAAGAGGAAGCAACCGACGGAGGCTCAGCCGGAGAAGACTAAGATCATCGGAGATCGGGGAAGACGGCGGTCGAAAAACGAATCTTAAAGCACACCCAGGGAACAGAGACAAAGCTCAGTCATGCATGAGTTTTAAAGCACACCCAGGGAACATCAAGTAGTTCCTCAAACATCTATTAGACTTTTTTGCTTTGATTATGCACAATGCATCTTGTTTTAGAAAATTCAGAAAACCAGGTTTGTGATCATTTAACTAAGTAGGCACGATATTTTTTGTGCAATATTTGCAACTTTGATCCAATAATTAGTTCAGATTATGAAGATACAAAGCATCTCAAAGATAATGCCAGTGAAGCCTATATCTACTTCTTTATTTATCATTCGCGCAAAAGTTTTTATTACTTTATTTATTTATAATTTTAAGGATCATCATAAAAACAAACTGTTATTCCTCTGGCAAGGTACTGCTTGCCCCAGCTATTTGAGAATCAGTTCATGGATCATCATTAATTAAGCATTCTTATTAAGGGAATTTTTATGTGTTCTTCTTGTCATCATCCCTTTTTTAAGGATCTTCCTTCAACCATCCCACATACTTTATATCTCCGGTGTGTTGCCATATCTACCAAAAAAGCTAACAACTAGATGGCAAATTATTTAGCAAATTGAGCAGAAAGACATAAAGAGGAGCGGAGGTGGGACTAATTAAGATTTTTTCAATCAATTTAATCAGTTGCCTAGTGGAGATGCTTTAGGTGTTGTTGCTTTCTTGCCTCTCAAAGTATAGAAGAGTATTATAATCAATGCACAAGATATGTAAAGAAAAGAAAGCAAAGAAGAAAAGAAGAAGAAGAAAATAAACAAAACGGGCAGAGAGGTGAGGTGCACGAAGAAGAATAAGAAAAGGATGCATTTTCTATATATCATAGTGTACGTTCAGAACTTAAGTTTACTTCTTCTTTTTTTCTTTATAGAATAAAAAAATATAATTTATGAAATGTTTCTATATTCAAATCATTAAAATAGTAGTAGTTGAAGAAAAACTTTCCCATCTGATAGCTATATATGTTATCAAATTGACTTACTCATTTCATGTTATTGGAAATTTTGTTTGTTAATAGCATGAATATTCTGGGATGGACAATTATGGTTGCCATGGGAGCCAATGTAGCCACAAGGTTTGAATCTAGCTAATGATGTTTTAAAAATTAAATTATCTCATAGAATTTATGATATATTAATTATGTTGATAATTAAAAATAATTCTGTTCTTTGCAGTGTCAGGGTATCAAATGAACTTGGAGCCGGTCACCCAAGGATGGCAAAGTTCTCTATTATTGTAGACGTTGTTCTAACTTTGATCTTAATTGCTGTTATACTTGCTTTAATTTTGATTATTTTACGGAAGCAATATCCAGCGGCTTCCACAAATAGTAATTATCAGGTATATATATTTAATTCCCTTTCTCGATCAATTGTAGACTTTTCTGGGTTTCCTTGTACTTTATATGAAAGTTTCTGATAGTATATATGCTAGCTTAATTAGACTTTGTACTAAAACCATCTAATGCTACATGATGTATCCCAGTTAAAGGACTTTGGAAAAGATGCATGAATCTTATCCACTATGGTAGTTAATAAACTAATATTGCTGAACTTACCAAATCCAAAAACATGAGAAATAAGTAGAATATGCAACACATGTTTACAATAAAAACATCATGTATATTTAACTGACACTTATAAAAAAGCCCTTGGTAGAGTGTTGGATCTTGTAGAAAATTATTCAATCCAAAACTAGTTGTTTTCTTATGGTATTAGCTAGTAATATACGGTAAGCACAATGAAAGAGTTAAGGCGACTTCGCTATTGCAACAGCATATTTATGAGGATAAAGCAAGGTTAGATCAAATGGCTGTTTGTTGAAGATTAGTTTAAATGGCTAGATCAAAATGTTGTATTTGACCTAATTGATGATATTCTAAGCCCAGTTAATGCCTAAATAATGGCAATTTGATCAGGCTGTATGTCCAAACATTGCATTATCAAGATTTTGAGCCCAATTGCTGATGACTGGACTTGATGACTAAGCTTAAATATTAAATTAAACTCGACCATTGGAAGTTAAGCCCACTGACCAAGCCTGAACTTTGAGTTTGTCCCAATTGTCTATAATTAGTTGGTTAAATGAGCATAAATGTTGAATTTAACTCAATTGCTAGTGATCAGCCCCATGGATCAAGCTTGAGTGCTCGAGTTGGCCCGATTGGTGTCAATTATACTCATTAATGGAGCCTAAGTCTTGAAACTGACCAGATTAGAGGTAATTGAGCATGCTGGTCAAGCTTATTCATTGGATTTTGTCCAAATTATAAAGATCAAGCCAAATTAGTGATTAGGTGCTGATAATTGGGTCATGTGGTTGGACTAGACTACTACATTTGTCTTGTTTGATGATAATTTGGACACATTGCTATATTAAAATGCTTCATTATTAGGAATTTAGGTCTAATTATTGGTAAATAGACTCACTAGTTGTACTTGAGTATTGAATTAGACTTAATTATTGGTGATCAAATTGCTGGTTGAGCTTAAGTGTTGAATTTGACCCCATTCATAATGATTGGATTGACTAACTAAATCTAGACCTGGGTTTGGCCTAGTGATTGCTGATTGGATCCACTAGCTTAAGTGCCCAATTTGACCTAATTCATAGTCTAGGCCTTGAGTTTAGCCTAATTATTGCTAATTGGATCCACTAGTCAAGCTTGAATGCTATATTGGATGGAATTGTTGATAATTGGGCTTGTCAATCTTGCTCAATTGCTGCATTTGACTCAACCGTTAGTAATCAAGTTTGTCGATCAAGCTCAAATGTTTAATTTAATATAATTAATGGTGATTTGACCTTAATTTTTTAGCAACTACCAGAGATCGAGCTAAGTTATTTGTTGCCTAGATGATGCAACCCAAGAGGGGATGAATTGGATTTTTAAAATTAATTAGCAAGTATGTGCACTTAGTAAATTTCAGAATTTAATCAAGTATAGTGTAGTGAAGTGAAGATGATATGCAAACATGACAAAAATTAAATCAATCAAACATAAATAATTTATAGTGGTTTGCTGCCAAACTCAGCACCTACATTCACTCCCCAAGAATCTCTTGAAAATTTTCACTATCAACCCTAGCCGACCTGGTAAGCAACTTATTTACGGGCATAAGGGGGCCTTACAACCTAGCCTTCCGAGCTAGCAACTTGTTTATGAGCACAAAGGGACCTTACAATAATCACATGGGTAAACCTCTACTCTCACAAGTTTCACAACTGTGAAACTTCAAATCAAAGCACAATAATGTTAAGAATGAATACAAGAAGCTCCTTAAGTGAACAGATATTCAAGTAAATACTTTATAAGTTTGAAGAACACTCCACAAAAGGGCTTCTTCCTTGAGCAAGCTTGAGTAGTAAATGAAACCTTTGATGAAGCTTTGAATACTCTTCAAGAGTTGTTGGAGCTTTCACGTCAGACCAACAGATGAAGAAATGAATACACTTGAGGCAGCTTACGAATATTCAATGCAGTCTCCAACATAGGTTTTCTCTCAATATTTCTTCAAGGATTTGTCACTGTTTCTTCCTACAATCTTTCACGCACAAATCATTGTTTGAGAGCTATTTATACACTTTATCCAAAATGTAGTTATTTATCACTGTTGTGAGATAATAGAGTGAAAATAGAATGTATTGAAATATTAAGAAATAACTGTTACATAAAATTTTCCAAGTGAATTGGTCACCTATATGGTCGCCTAATTTGAAATGGCTCTCTATTTGGCAACAGAAGGCGCCTTATTGGGCGTCCAATTCTTCTTCAAAAAGCTTTTCAAGGAACAGAGGAAAAACAGGCAAAAACCAAACTTAAGTTAGGCACCTAACTGGATGCCCAGTTTGAGAGCAACCAAGGGTTGGGCACCTAAATTAGGAACATCAGGAATTGGGCACCTGGGCACCTAGCTTTTCACCTACCTTGGTTAAGCTCCTAGGTAGGCACCTAATCCATCCCAACAAAAGTTAGGCATCCATATGGGCACCTAGTCTTGGGATTAGGTGCCTATATGGGCGCCTAGTTCCAAGAACAAGGCAGAGACACAGGATTTAGGCTTGAAAAGAGTTCAAAAAAAATTCAAGAATGCCATAGGTGACATTCTGATTGCCCAATCTATACCAAGTCTCAGTAAAAATATTAAGTACAAGTCCAAGGCAAAATGCAATGCAAATCCAAGGAAAAAGAGGTGCTTTGGATAGCAAGTTTCACATGAAAAATTATCCAAAGATAGTTATATTCATTTAAAAAATTGATGCACTCTTGAAACATGAATCCATTTGAAAAGATTGAAAGTTTAGTTCCTTGAAAATCTCATACTGAATTACAAATTCATTTGAACTTTGAAATCATTTCAACTTGAACAACACATCCATAATACTTTCACTTTACCTTTGTGTTACCTTTCATTTGACTTATGGTATATCTTGATTTAAAGTAACACCTTCTTTGATGATGATTTACCTGGAATCATTTTGTCTCAACAACAAAGTCATTAGTGTCATACTTAATTGTTTTGTATTCATCAAAATCAATATAAAGTCAACATTATTGATTTAAAATGCTACAATTTACCTGCAATTAAGCCTAATTGGTGAATTCAACCTAATTAAGGTAAATTAAGTCCTAATTTATGCCAAAGGTGCTATGGGTTAAACTAGGTTATGTAACCCATATATTGATCTTAGCTGAATGTGTACCCAAATTCTTGAAAATTGGACACTATGACTAAATTAAGACATTGAAAGTAGTCTGAACCATGGAAATTGAACTACTTGTTTAGACCATATGCCCTAACTAACTCTTTTGTCATGATCCAAATATAGAAACTTTGGGACGTCGATGTTCGAATCTATCCATTTCTCAAATGATGTTCCTAGCATCCAGACTATAGACCTTACTTGCTCATTTTGTTGTTAGTCCTTCATGTGGCGATTTCCTCAAAAGATGGTGCATCAAATGTCTATATCACAGTCTCTATTTGCCTATTTTATCTTAGTCCAATATGACAACTTTGGGGTTAGTACCCAAGTTAATCCATTTAATATTTCTTTAAAGGAGATACACCAACCTTTAGATCATAGGCTTTACCTACCTATTTTGTCATAATCTAAATATAAAACTTTTTAATTGGTGCCCATGCTAACTCATTTTGCAATTTTCTCAAAAATGATACAACTGATGTTTAGATCATAATATCTTCCTACCTTTTTGTTGTCTAAATATGGAACTTGTTGGGATGGTACTCAAATCAACTCATTTGGTAGTTTCCTTGGTGATGTACAAATCTTTGTTGCCTGCTCAAGCTCGATAATGGTGACTAAAATCACCTCAAACACCATTCTAAAATTTGATTACTTAAAAGTAAATTTAATTTTTCTAAGCTATATGTAAATCTATCAACAATATTCTTATATTTATCAATTTCTTTCGTTAAGTTAATGTTTTCATTAGAAATTGATTCTTTTTCTTTTAGTAAAACTTCATTTTCAGATTTTAGATTTTTAACCTCAAGAATTAGTTCATTTTTCTCTTTGAGAAGATTTAGGTTTTCAGTTTTCAAGGATTTATTTTTCATTCTCAAAACCTTAAAATCACTAACTAACTCATTGAAAGCATCATATAATTCATCAAATGTAAAGTCATCATTAGGGGTTTCAATATATACCTCATTGTCATCATTCGCCATGAAGCATATGTTTGCAACTTCTTTTTGATCCTCTTCAGATGAAGATTCTTCGCTATCGCTCCATGTTGCAACATAGGCTTTCTTTTTCTTCTTGTAACCTTTCTTTAGTTGAGGATATTCAGATCGAAAATGCCCCGGCTTTTTGAATTCGTAACATGTCAAAGGTTCTTTCTCTTTATCTTTTTCTTTTTCCTTTTCTCCTTCCATTTTAATTCCTGATTTCCTTTTATGGAAGGGTCTCCTTCTTTGCATAAACTTTCTAAACTTCTTTGCAAGGAGAGCTGTTTCATCTTCTTCTTCTTTCTCGCTGCTGCTCTTATCATGTTCTGCAGCCTTGAGTGCTATGGTTCTTTTCTTCTTGACTTCTTCCTCTTGATGCTGCTTCATTGTCAGCTCATGGGTCATCAAAGATCCAAGTAGCTCCTCGAAAGGTAGAACATTCAAGTCTTTGGCTTCTTGGATTGCAGTTACTTTTGCTTCCCATGATCTTGGAAGAGATCTAAGAATTTTGCGCACCAAATTAGAATTAGTATAAGTCTTACCAAGACTTTTTAAACCATTAACAATATATGTGAATCTAGTGTACATGCATGTGATTGATTCAGTTTGTTCCATGCTAAACAATTCATATTTGTGCACTAGAATATTAATTTTGGATTCTTTTACTTGGTTAGTACCCTCATGGGTAACTTCTAATCTATCCCATATTTCTTTGGCTGAAATGCAAATAGAAATTCTGTTGAATTCATTTGCGTCCAAAGAACAATATAAAATATTCATGGCTTTGGCATTAAGCTAAGCCATTTTCCTATCATTCTCATTCAAATCTGTTTCGGGCTTAGGATCGATTGAACCATCTACAATGTGTGTGGGTGTGCTAGGTCCATTTGTAATGACACTCTATAATTCATAATCTAAAGCTTGAATAAAAATTCTCATTCTTGCTTTCCAATATGAATAATTAGAGCCATTAAACAAAGGTGGCCTATTAGTGGATTGACCTTCAACAAAGGATGATCCAGCTTGAGCTGCCATTTGGATCTTAACTCTTGATCGTTAGATCAAATAGAAATGAGCACATGCTATGATACCAATTGTTGGCCCAGATGGCAACCCAAGAGGGGGGGTAAATTGGGTTCTTTAAAAAATTTACCCCTTTAAAAACAAATTCTTAACGAAAGTGCACAAGTGAAGTGAATTAATAACTACTATGCACAATATGAAGAAGATAGAAAGAGAGAGTCAAAGGCACGACAAACACAAAGATTTATAGTGGTTCAGTGTTGGCCACACCTACTACGTCTACTCCCAAGCAACTCTTGGGTCCATACTATAATCTTCTGATTACAGTTGAGTTGTTTTACAAGCTCACAACTCTAACTTGTTGTTTTACATGGGATCACAACGAACCCAGCCGGTTTTCATAGGTTCACCAGCACAAAACCTTAACCCAGTTAAACTAGCTTGTTCCTGAGGTAAACTATCTCAACTAATTCAATCCCTCTGATTGAATTAGTAAACAGCAAATCAAGATAATGTTTACAATAAAGTAAAGCTCCTTAAACTGAGCAAATATGCAATGTAAATAAATAAGGATAAGAAAAGCCTGATTGAAGCCAAGTGGATTTGAGCTTTTCTTCTTTTCTTCTTTTCCTCCTCTCTTTTGAATAGATGAATCAAGCTTCAGCTCTGATTCTTGACCAAATCTGTTGGAGAGAACTTTAAGGAAATAGGGCTTTTGCTCTTCTTCTCTTCTCCTTTGAGAATCCTCCGAATTTGAACTTTTAGGGCTTAGGATTTCTCTTGAATCTCTCTTTGAATGATAGACATGGACTCAGAGATTTTTCTCTCTCTTTTCACTGGATATATCTCTCAATTTTTTTGATATTTTTCCTCTTTTTCTTCCTTTTCTATCTCTTTTTTTTGAACGACGAATCCCCCCTTTTTATAGATTTTTCAAACCGAGATTAGGTGAGAAAATAGCCATTAAAATGTACCTTGGATGATTCTACATGCAAGAAAATATATTCATTGAGAGTTAGGTGAAAAAATATATCTGTTAGAGCTGATCTGGCACTTTTGAAAATTGTCCTTGATAGGTTAGAGTTGGCTCCAACTTTTTATGTGTCGGCTCCAGATCGTCTTCCCAAAAATAGCAAAAAATCAATTCGATGTGGAGTCGGCTCCGACTTTACAAGGTGTCGACTCACCGCTGACTGGAGTCGGCTTACGATTTTTGAAGTGTCGACTCCAAGAATTGCTCCGAAAACATAGTCTCTGTGAATCAGGTTAGAGTCGGCTCCCGAAATCCATGTGTCACTCCGGCTTCTGAAGCAAAAAATAGTTTCTTGTATCTCAGGTTGGATCGGCTCTGCCAGGTCGGGTATCGGCTCCTAACCGTGCCAAAATTCTAAACTGTTCTGATATGCTCTGGAGTCGGCTCGAGTGGTTCTAGGTGTCGGCTCCAAGTTCTGAACTTAAATAAATTCTATTGAAATTCAATTCAAAACTGATTTCTAAGTATCATTTGGATAAATAACCGATCTTAATTCCTGAAACACTTATCAAATCTATCAGAAACACAAGGAATCATGGCTTTTGTTAATCATCAAAATCAATAATTGGGTAAATAATTTTTCAATAATTTCCCCAACAATCTTCACTAAGTATCTCTACACAACAATCCGGATAAGATTGTTACATTCATAATATTCATGGACTGTATTAATGATTAGCGATAGAAGATGCATACTTCTATCAATCACGAACATGTTTAAATATATTAGCCATAATTTCAATCCTCTTATATACATTATACTAAAATTATAGTCTCATAATATATTTTAAATTTTTACATAAATATTCATCTTTCATATAAAAGAGGCTAGATTAAAGAAAAATACTTCTTTTATTAATTCAAAAAATTAAAAGTATAAATACATTTGATTTTAAGAGCACTGTTTCTAACAAAAATTTCCTTTAAGGACTATCTGATGCTCAAGACAATACCCAGATAAGAAAATTTAGAGTTGGAAAGTAATGCAAGGTAAAAAATGAAGAGACTTAGAGAGTCTCCAGCTGGTTGGAGACCATGGCAAGCACCCTAAAAGGTGCCTTGTGAGGCTACGAAACTAGTAGCATAGCCTATTCAATACATGCACACATCCAACTCCATTGGGACGTTTCCCATAGCCTCCAATCATGCTTTGTAGCATCCAAATGCTAGTTGAAGAGTCCTCAGTTGGTTAGGGGCTCCTAAAACATTCAAAATGGAGAAAAATTCCTAACAAAGAGGTGCCTTATACCGCTGAAATTCAAACAAGAGAGCACCCCTCAGGCGTCTGAGTAAAAGTCCTCACGCATCTCATGCTCGCTCACCATTGGATTTTTCCAATGAAGCCACCTTCTCGCACCCTCTCTTGGAGTCCACACACAACTGGAAATCCTCCAGCATGGTAGAGAGTCCTCACGACGTTGAAGAACTTGTAAAAATCCAAATGCTCCCATGATATGCACTGAAATTTCTATCACAATAGCATCGCCTTTTGGCACGAATCAAGTGCCATTTGTTTGAGGCAATTTTAAATAAGATGATAACCTCATGTTGTAATCAAAAATTGAGATTAATTTTGTTGAATCTTATTTGTAGGTGGTTTATAAATGTTTTAAAAATCTCTCTAAAATAATAATAATAAAGTAAGATAATGAGCATTAAAATAACATAAAAGAAACAAGCCTACAAATATTATCATGTGAAAATTATTTACAGATTTTATTATGAAATATTAACACTGATATATGGCACTGAACAATTGATAAGAAAAATTATCAAATGCAAAATGAATGAATAAATAATTGATTAAATAATTGATAAGTAAAGTAAACTCTCATTTTGCTATGTATGAAAATGATAGATGACAGATATTGGGATCCACCTCTATAAAAGATATATGTGACGATCCAACCCTTATTCACAAAGTTATATGCGATGTACTTGCTTTATCCCAGTGATTACATGCGAATATAGTTTATAGACTGAAGAGCTATAATCATTGATGTTAAAGTATAAGCATAAGATAAAATGTTTTGATAATTAATATTTTATTATGGTAACATGCATTGCTATTTCAAAATGTTATGTATTGTTATTGTTTTTTTATTAAAATATTATCGAAAACAAAAATTATATTACATATATAATATAAGTGCATAGTTATACTTATTTGATCTACTAATTTATATGTACTATTACCTGCTGAGCGTTACGCTTATAAAACTCTCTTTATTACTTTTGTTCCATATATAGATAAATGAATTAGGAACGGATAGGAATGATAGTTTTTCCATATAAAGAAAAGCTCACAAATAGATTTATGTACCTTATATTCTGTCACTCTCCAAATCCAAGGTTTGACCTAGGAGCCACAACAATTCCTGCATATTGTAATGCCTAAGTCCATTTATTAATCCAATCAATTTATTAATGGAGTGAAACCACATGGCCCTAAAAACTCAAGCGGAAGTTAATTGATAATAGAAAACTTAAGTTATAAGTACTTTAAACTTTTCTTTTTAATTCAATATGGAATTATTTTTGGGATATTACAATTTCTTCTCTTATAATGTGATGTTCTCATTGCATGCATTAAGTTAGCCAAAATCTATCCTTAGTTGGACCGTTAGTATTGCTGCAAGAGTGGCTTCACACCATGGTGGGACTCTACTATACTTGGATCAGCTTTGATATCATTTATATTACCTCAAATCCACTTGCTGATCCAATTAACCTATTAGCAAATCGAAATTACGTAGTCCTAAAAACTCAAATGAATGTTAATTGGTAACAAGGAAACTTGAGTTATAAGCACTTCAAACCTTTCTTTTTTTATTTAATATGAAACTATTTTTAGAGTATTACACACTCGTAAGAACATAAGAAGTTCTTTACAAAATATACAAGGTATTTCATATGACATCACAATAAAGTTCTAATAATCAAATTTAAAAGTTCCTCAAGCCAATATAAATAAACATTCGACTACAAAACCATTTTTAAAAACGGATTAAGGCTCTTTTGTTTGATATTTTTTTATTGAATGGATGATCAATCAACAAACTCAATGCCATAGTTGCTTAAGACCCAGAAAGATATCAAAATAAACCAGATCTTTTTCTAGCGGTTTCTGTCCATCAGTTTGGTGGCAATTGACATAAGAAATATTGGATTTACTTCACTGTTTTATTTGAACAATATCATGCCTTTTATACTAGATGTTAAATTTCCTTTTTATAGTATCATGTGATTGTATAATTGCAAAGCAGCAATCTAGTCTGTCAAAGGTATAGGTTCCATCACCTATTGAATTCTTTTAGATCATTTACGAACGAACGTATAAAACGAAGGTTGAGATTTAGGCGTGACCAAACCACTTCTGTCTTAACCCTAAACTGGAACTTGCTGGAATAATAAGTAACACTTGAATAAAATTCCATTTACAAGTTCACATAGATAGTTTACATAATACTGTAACTTCAAGGACACAAATAAAAGCAAGTTGCAACGTAGCAGTGTTGCTTCAACAATAGCAAGGTCCACAAAGCCAACCTCAAGCCAATAAGCCCGCTGCTTTGAAAGGGCCATCATCGCCCTATAAAGATGAGAAAGCCTAGGCAGTAAACTTGATCATGGTTAGGGCTCTAGCACCCACTAGTGAAAAAACAATTTTGATGAATCGTAATTCCTGCAAAATCAAAAGACAAAATTGAATATGCAAACTTAATTCCTTAAGTCTTTGGAACATCTCATCTCAAGACCACAAAAATCCTTCATACTAATATATTCACGAGACCACATCATGTCCTCACCAATAAACTAAATGAGGTTGCATAAATCCTCACAGTAAAATCAGACGAGACTACATAAATTCTAGAGATCCATATATATTACTTAGTCAAGGGACCACAGATCCTCATAAACTTGAACAATGACACCCACACTGTCCAGTCAGAAGTCCAATTGCATTCTCAATGCTAACAGGGATACATGTGCCACTTAAAGGATCATAATCAATAATTCAAATAAAGCCACTCATAATCTGGCTTAAGGGTCCACTCATTTTCTTCAAGCAAATGAGACTACTCATACCACCTGGCTAACAATCCACATTAATTTGGATTGGTTATTATATTTAGTTGTAGCAAAATTCACAAAGAAAGAGTGATGATGAAAAGATCCCATCAAAACTTGAAAATATAGAAAGGATTCATATATTTGTAGAATTCCTTGTCTAAACATAAGAATACAAGTACAGAGATGCACTAGTTCTAAAGCCTAATAAGCATCTGGACTAGCCATTTCTACAAATAGCATACCTCCTGCCGAGCAAGCTTTGTGCTTTTTCTTAGATTTTAAATATCCCTAATCCTTCTAACCCTGGTAACAATGGGACCAGGTCATTTGGTTCAGCTCTTAGAGAATTTACCAGCTTTTGATAAGCTGACACCTTCATTATCAAATCAGTTAAAAGAGCATTTCATATATATGTCCTTTGTCAAAGATGAAATGTTAACAAAAAGTCCTGTATAAGGAGAACTTGTCACGATAGAAAACAGGCATGGCCATCTCAACTATTCTGTGCTGCATATTGTTTGCATGCTCAAAACAGAGGCACAATTACGCCAAATTTAGTGTAGCAGATCTGTATAAGGATCTCATACAGAAATGTCTGTGGCATGTCAAGGATTCTATACACATGATCAATTTTCTGAAGCCTATACAATTTTCTAACCACTGAACATACAAAGCTATTAACAGAACTTGGAAAACCTTCCCCTCTGTTGCAGCTAATCTTGAATATTTTCCAGTGATTGAAATGCTCCGTGCACACAATCTTGCCTTCCTGCAGAAACAGAAGGCCATGTCAATGTAGAGAAAGATAATTCAGAAAGTTAATGGATGTACACCTATTTGTTTATATTGCACAAGAAATTAGTATCAAGAAGCAATTGTATATGCTGGCTTGTAAGGAGTTTATGGTTAATGAGTCTGCACTCCAAAATATAGGATGTGGTTACCTGCACATCCTATATTCAAAATCTATAAGAAAGCTAATGGGCAAAATGATGATCAGATCATTCCCAACACTCAAGGCTACAAAATAATGTCACTCAATTGAATTGTTGTTTCCAGTCTTGTTAGCAAAGAAGCAACTCCATGCAATCTTGTTACCTCTGAAGAAGCTGCTCTAAGAAAATCTACCCAGATTTTTTTAGGCAAAGCAGTAAAAGTTCAGTGTGAGATTACCTTGGGGAGTCTTATTTGATCATATAACTTCTGAAGTTGGAAAAATTATTCTGTTCTATTTCATGATGTGACGACAAAATCTAAATAAACACAAAAATAGGAACCATTAAAAGCATGTCATGAATCCCGAATGTATGTATGAGAGTTGGAGTTGAAAAGGAGGTAAGGTGCATGAGAATGTTGAAAACTGAATGAGTTTATAAGGCCATGGTAAGAGAATCTGAAGAGGACCTGGTAAGCGGAGTTAAATGAATCATGTTGAAGACTTAAGCTACTTATTTGAAAAATCTGCAATAATGCTGTAGCTACTATTATGAGCAGTTAAGATTGACTTCAGATGGTTGATGTTAACTTTATCTCATATCTACTTCATGATTTTTATTGTTAACTTTATCTCAACTTCAAATACCTTTCAAGCCTTGGATGAATAGTTAGACAAGGAAAAGCTAGGAAAGGAGAAGAGGTATAGTGATACAATCATGAATCCAGTTAGTAGGTTGGGCAAAAAAGGGAATGGATAGGATAACTAACAAATCATATCTAAAGAGAATTTGACAAGATTAAATGATAAAAATGACTGATCTGCATTAGTAGAGTCAGACAATAACCTGTACGGTGAGGGGGGATGCAACAGTAATTGAGAAAGGGATGCATTGATTTCATAAATCAAGCTAGGAAAAGCTATGCCTTTGTCCAAGTGTTTATGGTATAGCATATACAGGCATAGATTTTCATGAAGAATTCCTTTTCAATTCTTTTACTTTAATAATTGGATCTAACTTCGATGTAATTTTTGTGATCTCGCTGTGACTAAGAAGCCAAGCAAGGGGGAAAAACATGAGTTTTAAGTGATTAATGTGATAGTCATACAGTTATAACGTGAGCTGCATTTCAGAATTTTCCATTCACGAAATAAAGGAGACAATGACATATTTGAATTAGTTTCGCAACTCTCCCTAGAAAATGATGGCGTTTTTTAGCCATTGTAGGCAAAATTGTTTTAGGGGAACCCTGCAAGACAATAGCTATGTTTGTGATAATTGCTCCATATGTCCATAGCTTCACTAGTTATCATCAACCATAACCATAACCGTCAAGCCATATCCCAACTATTTAAAGGCTTGATAGATCAATTTTTTCCAAGAATTCCTACTTAGAACCACCTTTGGTATAATTTCATATTTTTCCATATCTTTTCTCACAACTCTTCATGTTTCCTTAAGTTTGCCTTCCTGCTATAAGCCTTGGTACAAATTAAAGTACCTCTTATTATTGAAGTTCCCTAAGATATTTCGTTGTGCATGCACATAACATGAAATGGATTCTCTATCACTTTATTCCTATTTTAATATAAATTTATTTCAACACCTATCCTTTTTGGTTTTTCATCAATTTGTTTCCACATTCTCATTTCTGCTACACTCAACTTGTTTTCATGAACCCTCTTTATTCTCCAACCTTCTAAGAAATATAAGGAAAGTAATTTGGATTAGCTATTAGTTTATATGAAAAGTTCAATGAGCTCTCTGGCTCGTAAACTCAAACTTCAACCACTTTCCATGTATAGCACCAATATTTAGGAGTTACATTGATCCCCTTATGCTATGTAGCATATGGAACTTTTCTCATGCATGAAATAGGTGCCCCATAGTGTTACTGATACAATATCATAGGCCTTACTATTGTTTCAAAAAATTCCAACTTAAATCACCAACATATGCATTAATCATATAACATGCCAAACCATCCAATCAACTTTTATCCTATTATATATCTTCATATGTCTCTCCATTATTTTGTATAGTAGATCCCAAACATGAAACCTATCACTTGTCATATTTCCTCTCCATCAATCTTATTAGAACATCTGCCTCTTTGTTCTAGTGGTTTTTAAGCCTATGTGATCATGTCATCAAAAAATTCTTCCATAAAACCATTTGAACATTTAATCTACTTCTTTTCTCATCAATTTGTAAATAATATACACCATGATACATCTTGTTAAATATTATCTATTAGTTTATCATATTGTTTCAAAAAACATGAACATAGTGTTGGTCCTTAGTGCAATCTTGTTGCAACTAGAAATCTATTCATTGCAAGGAAACAAGTCCTAAAGCTTGTCAAAACTCCTATAAACATATCTTCAAAAATGACCAATTCTGATCAAATCTCAACCATAAACCCTTCCTTTTCTCTCCTCACCTCCACCACTTCTTTCTCAGCACTCATCTTAATGTGGAAAGGCAATGGCCCCCTCACTCTCACTACGATCTGATACCCTACACCCCCTTTATCTCAATTGATTGATTTATCAATTGAACCCACTGATGAGCAACACCAGCCCCTCGCCCTTCAATCAAACCACCCTCTTTCAATATAGTCCAATGGAAAGTGGCATTGCCATTCACTTTCCCTCCAATTGATCCTTCTTCTCTCTCAACCTGCTCTCATGGCAAGTAGTGACACCCCTCACTCTCCCATCGGTCAATTAATGCATGCATCTGATTAGAATTGTGCTACTCCTGCTCCAGTCATCCTTCTCCACCATCTAATTTATTGTCGATATGCAATCCATGGCGCTCACTTTTTCTCAAATCAATTCACCATGCCTAACTACCCTCCAAGTTCTCTCCACTCATTCTCGTCCTCCTCTCCCCTCTCCCATTTAAAAAAATTAAAAAAATAGGCTCAGTTTCTGAACCTAACTGCATATATTATGTATATAAAGTTTGGTATGGCATTATCTAATTAGGTCGTCATACTAGTTTGGCCAATCTTTGGTGTGGGTGTCGGCATAGGTTGGACAAATAGTTAAGTTTGTTATGGATTTCGGGAAATATGAATGCAAAAGTTGTAGATAATGTTACTTTTATGGTTATTCAATGCAAGTATTATGAAGTCAATATAAATAGTTACTAGTTAGCTTTATACTTTATTAATGTTTTTTTATCTTTAAGTATTCAAAAAGTACTAATCACGTATGCATCCTGATGTGGCTGATCAAGCTCCGTTAAAGTTAACGAGATAAGGGGCTAACGGGAAGTCTCCCTCGGCCTCGGACCTCCGCGGTCCCTTCGGCCTCGGACCTCCAGGTCCCCTCGACCTCAGACCCCCGCGGTCCCCTCGGCCTCGGACCTCTAGGGTCCCCTTGGCCTCGGACCCCCGACGGAACCCTGGTCCCCTCGGCCTTGGACCTCCAGGGTTTCCCTCAGCCTCGGACCCCCACGATCCCTCAGCCTCGGAGGTCCCCATGGCCTCGGACCTCTATGGTCCCCTCGTCCTCGGACCTCCAGGGTCCCCTCGGCCTCAGACCTCCAAGTTCTCCCTCGGCATGGCCCATCAGTCCTTGGCAACCGCCACGTGGGGCCACTATCTCCCCGCAACTACCACATATTGTAGTCTCTGGTAACCGCCACATGGCCCACTAGCTCCCGACGATCGCGGATAATGGGATACTACGAACGTGGCCGGGCCCACTATCGCCTGTACGGCCACTACTTCCTGGAAGCGTGCAAAAAGGGAACTTCAGAATAGGTATAAAAAGGGTAAGCTAGGTTTTTCTGGGATAACTTTTGAACTATTTTCCAAGGCACTAACTTGACCGTCGGAGGGTCCTCGCCAGAAACCCCCGGCCCTTGAGGACTTTCTTGCAGGCTTGCCGCCTGGGAGGTGGGAACAGAAGCTCCTTCGTCACCCGGCATCAAGAAGACATGTTTTGGCTACAACAGATTAGCGCGCCAGGTAGGAGAAGAGCAGAGGAACGAAGAGAAGAAGAGCAGAGTTCAGTGATCAAAGGCTATAGGCTTTCATTTCCTTTCCCTACACAATAAGATGATGGTAACACGAGCGCAGGAGGTTTCGCCTGAGGGTCCTGGGGGGCAGTATGAAGAGTCGGAGCAGCCAGAGGCCAGCTTCCCGGCCCCTCCGGTCCCTTTCCCCGTCCAGCCATTGTCACCATTGCAGGGTGATCGAGTTGACGCTCTTGCTGTGCAGGTTCATTCCTTGGTGGCGGCGGTCCAGCACCTGCAGCAGTAGGTGGCGGCTTCGCAGCAAGGGCCATAGCCCCCTTTCTCCGATGCTGGGGTTGCTCCTCTCAGTCAGTAGTCCACCCGCGGGAGAGCTTCCCACCGGGAGGTCCCTCGCCGATATGTATCCCCTAGTCATCGCTACCGGGAGGCTTCCAAAAGACCGCGGTCTCCTTCCCATCATTCTGACAACTCCCGCAGGCGGCGGCAGGGGAAGGAAGCCAAGCGAGGACATCGTTACCGCCACAACCCATCCCCGTCCATAGGATCCTCGAGAGAAGGGTCTTTCGACGGGCGTGTCACCCGCCGGGCTGAGCGGCACCTGGAGGAGTATAATCAGCGGTTGAAGGAGCTCAGCCATCGGGTTACCAACCCGCCGGAAGCGGACTATGACAGCCGTCCCCCCTGTCTCACCGCATAATGGAGGAGCCAATCTTCACTCGCTTCCGCTTACCCCAACTAGACCCTTATGACGGCACTGCTGACTCCCTGGACCACTTGGAAAGCTACAAGGTCCTTATGCAGGTCCAAGGAGTAACTGACTCTCTCCTCTGCATTGTCTTTCCTACAACTCTTCGAAAGACAGCGCGGGCCTAGTATTTCCAGCTGCCCCCACGAAGCATTAACTCCTTTCGGCAGCTGAAGAGAGCTTTTCTAGCGCATTTCAATGCCTGCCGAAAAATTTCACGGGTGGCTGATATAGCCTGTTCGTCATCTAGCAAAGAGTGGTGAGTCGCTGAAAGATTTCATAGCTCGGTTCAAGGAAGCCGCGCTTGAGGTTTACAATCTTGATGACTCAGTTGCAACTTTGGCCCTAAAGCGAGGGCTTCGCCCCTCCCGCTTTGCGTACTCCCTCGACAAAAAGCCGCCGAGCCCTGGGCCGAGCGCACAAGTACATCCACGCTGATGAAGCCGACTCCTTCCGGCGCGAGGCAGACGGAGGCCCTAATAAGAAGCAAGCCCGGCCTACATCCGACAGGCCACAGCAGGAGAGGCCTGAGCCACCTCGATGACCCGACAACCGGCCAAGGGCCCTCGCTCCCAGGGAAGGAATTCACACCCCCCTGCTCGCTCCGATATCTCACATCCTGATGGAGATTGAAGGTAAGCCGTTCCTTCGACGCCCCATCCTCTGAAGCCCGGAGTCTCCCGTGACAAAATCTCTATTGTCGTTTCCATCGAGACCACGAGCATGACACAGAGAGCTGCCGCCAACTCAAAAGGGCGATCGAGGACCTTGTTCAACAAGGCTACCTCGGCAAGTTCGTCCGGAGGACAAATCCAACTGCTCCGGGCCCATCCGCGCCCTCACTTGCTCAGGCCGAAGTCAACAATGCCCCGACTGAGAAGACGGTGGCTATGATCTCTTGGAGGGCCGGCGGCCCGTCTAAGAGGTTCAGGGGGGAGGAGGAAATAGAACCTATAATTCCTTTCTTTGAAAGGGACCTAGAGGGGGTGAACAATCCAAATGATGATAGTGTTGTTGTTTCTATGACAGTTGCAAAACATCCTGTAAAAAGGATACTGGTGGATAGTTACGATGCATTTGTTCGTATGAGCTTGTCCCATAACTCCCTTCGGCCCGTTGCCACGCCCCTCATGGGTTTCACTGGGGATTTTGTGAAGGTAGAGGGAGAAATTACCCTCCCGATCACGGCTGGGACGGCACCCCGCCAGAAAACGATCATGGTGAGGTTCCTCGTTGCGCGGGTCCCTCTGACTTACAATGCCATCCTGGGCAGGCATGGGTTAAATTTGTTGGACGCCGTCATTTCCACCAAGAGGTTGCTGATGAGGTTTCCAACCAATAAAGGAGTAAGGGAGATGCGCGGGGAGAGGAGCCTTTGGTCCCTCTGCTACCACGTGACACCTGGTCCTCGGGTGGGGCCGACCCCGCCAATGGCAGAGCTGGCGAACCCCAGAGATTCGAAGAAGAGGGAGGAACCGACCGAGCACTTATTGACTTTCCCCTTAGGGGAGGACCTGGCCAAGACTGTTCGGGTTGGGTCGCTGCTATCCGATGAGGCAAGGGCCCGGCTCCTCACCTTCCTTCGAGCCAACTCGGACGTGTTCGCCTGGTCGGCCTCAGAGATGTCGGGCATTCCCCCCGATGTGATTACCCACAAGCTCAGCCTCAATCCGCAATGCCGACCGGTTCGGCAGAAGAAAAGAAGCTTCACCCCCGAGCGGCAGAAGGCTGTCGACGAGGAGGTCCGTAAGCTGCTGCCGCTAGGCATATCCGGAAAGTACATTACCCGGACTGGTTAGCCAACGTTGTGATGGTCCGCAAGGCCAATGGGAGCTGAAGAATGTGTGTCGATTTCACCGATCTCAACAAGGCGTGCCCCAAGGACAGTTTTCCACTGCCCAGGATTGACCAATTGGTGGACGCTACCTCGGGCCACGAAATCCTCAGCTTCATGGATGCCTTTTCAGGATACAATCAAATCAAGATGGACCGGATGGACGAGGAGGCCACCTCCTTTGTGACCGAGAAGGACATCTACTGCTACAGAGTGATGCCATTTGGGCTAAAGAATGCGAGGGCTACGTACCAAAGGCTAATGAACAGGGTCTTCGAAGATCAGATCGGGCGCAACATGAAAGTCTACGTGGACGATATGCTTACTAAAAGCGTTCATGCCGATGATCATATTGCCGACCTAGCAAGACCTTCGACAATCTTCGCCGCTGTCAGATGAAGCTGAACCCTCGGAAGTGTACCTTTGGAGTCACGGCTGGCAAATTCTTCGGCTTTATGGTGACTCAGCAAGGAATAAAAGCGAATCCAAACAAGATACAAGCCCTCCTTGACATGAAGCCCCCGGCTAACAAAAAAGAGATTCAGTGTCTGACGGGGCGGGTGGCAGCTTTAAGCCGCTTCTTGTCAAAGTCTGCAGAGAGGTGTCTACCCTTCTTCAAGGCCCTGCGCAAGGTCAACGGCTTTGAGTGGACTGAAGAGTGTCAGAGAGCATTGGGCTGAGGGAGTTCTTATCCACTCCCCCGCTGTTGTCCAAGCCAAGGAATGGAGAAGAGCTCTTCCTCTACCTCGCAGCCTCGGCCGAGGCCGTGAGCTTTGTGCTGTCCGCTCCGACGCCGACGGAACTCAAAAGCCCGTCTATTATATCAGCAAGGTGCTTCATGACGCAGAGACCAGGTACTCCCGCACCGAAAAGATTATTTTTGCCCTAATTGTATATGCTCAGCGCCTCAGGCCCTACTTTCAAGCCCATTTGGTAGTGGTGCTCACGGACCAGCCGCTCAAAGCAATTCTATCTCGGCCCGATACTTCGGACCAGCTTGCGAAATGAGCAATCAAGTTGGGAGAGTTCGATCTGTCCTTTCGGCCGAGGTCGGCCATGAAGTCCCAAGTCCTTGCAGACTTCCTAGTTGAGTGCACCTGGGCCGGGGAGACACTCGACGAGCCCCACTCGGCCCCTCCGAATGCGGTGGCCGAGAGTGAGGGGCAGGACTGGATCCTCCACGTCGACGGTGCTTCGAATTCTCAGGGGAGTGGAGCCGGCCTCATTCTAGCTAGCCCCGAGGGGGAAACGGTGGAGTACACCCTACGGTTCCTCTTCCCCATAACCAACAATCAGGCGGAGTACAAATCCTTGCTGGCTGGCATGAGACTGGCCAAGGAGCTCGAAGTGGAGCGCCTCCGGGCCTTCACCGATTCCCAACTCATTTCTAGGCAGGTCGCTAGGGAATACGAGGCTTGGGATCCAATTATGTCCCACTACTGGGTAAGGTCCAATCACAGTCCTTATCGTTTACCCCATTTAGTGTCAGTTATATCCCCAAGGGTGAGAATGCCAGGGCCGACGCAGTGTCCCGATTGGCCACCTCGGCCGATGGGGCCCTGGGGAGAACATACTTGGAGCGTCTGGAAGTTCCGAGCATCGACCTGGCCGAGGAGGCCCTATTGACCCACTAAGAACCCTCGTGGACGGAGGCGTACGTCCGATACCTCACCGACGGCACTCTCCCTGATAATCTCGCAGAGGCCAAGCAGCTTAAGAGACGAGCCCCCAAGTTTCTGATGGTAGACGAGCGCCTGTACCAGAAGTCCTCCTACCCACTCCTCCGGTGCGCCACTTCGGCAGACGCCGACTACATCCCGCGCAAGATCCACAAAGGTATCTGCGGGAACCACTCGAGGGGCAGGATACTGGCGTACAAGACCCTACGACACGGATATTACTGGCCCACTATGAGGGAGGATGCGGCCGAGCTGGTGCGGAGATGCGACAGTTGCCAGTGGCACGCCCACATTCAACGACGGCCGACTACCCAGCTGAGTCCCTTGTCGGCCCTATGGCCCTTTGCTCAATGGGGGATAGATATACTACGGCCATTTCCCCCAACTTCGGCCTAGCAAAAATTTTTGCTTGTCGTCATTGACCATTTCACTAAGTGGGTGGAGGCGGAGGCACTAGTGAAGATTACCGAGCATAAGGTCAGGACCTTCTTTTGGAAGTCCATCTGCCGCTTCAGACTGCCTCATACTCTCGTCGTCACCGATAATGGCCGGTAGTTCGACAATGCCCCTTTCAAAGAGTTCTATGCCGAACTGGGCATTCACCAGCATTCACCTTGGTCGGCCATCCCCAGACTAATGGAGCGACCGAGGTAACCAATCGAACCATCCTTCAAGGACTAAGGACATAGTTGGATGACTTCAAACGAAGATGGGTGGAGGAGCTTACCAATGTACTATGGGCCTACCATACTACGCCGCATGTCCCCACTGGGGAGACCCCTTTCAGCCTTGTGTTCGGCTCCGAGGCCGTTATCCCCGTAGAGATTGGCCTTCCAAGCCCGCGGGTGGAGTCGTATGATAAGGATGATAACTCGGACCGGCTGCGAGCCAACTTAGACCTGGTCGAAGAAGCGCGCGACTTAGCACGCCACAAATGGCAGCTTACCGCCAGAGAGCCGCTAGGTACTATAATGCACACGTCCGCTTTAAAGCCTTCTTGCCAGGAGATCTGGTCCTAAGGAAGGCCGAGGTATCGAAACCAACAGAGGGGGGCAAGTTGTCCCCAAATTGGGAAGGCCCTTACAGAGTCACTGAAGCCCTTCATCACGGAGCATACCGAATTGAAAGTCTAGACGGGAAGCCTCTCCCTCGCCCTTGGAATGCAGACAACCTCCGCCGATACTACCAATGATGTACGCGACTGGATGATTTTAGGTTTGGATACCACGCTCTCTCCTTGTTAAAATGCGGAAGTCTGTATATCCTGTTTTTATCTAATGAAATAAGTGTTTGAGTGACTTGTCTTCCTATCTCAAGCCCAATTAGGGGTGCAACTTGGGCCGGGTTCAACCCGAACTCGGCCCGTCGAACCCGATTTACAGCAGTATTTAAACTCATGTTTGCTCAATCCGAACCTAAAAGACCCGGGTTTAACCCGGCCTGATTTACAATTGACCCGGATTAGGGTTGACCACAACCCGAACCTGAGATAACCCGAACCCGAGGGTTATTCGAACGGGGTTAGCTTATCGGCACCAAATTTTTGGGGGCGTTGAAGGCGCCAATCGGATCGAACGAGATGGCTAACTTGAGGGTGAGGAGGGCAAGGTTATCGGTCGCAGGCAAGGAAAAGGATAAACATAAAGGCGGACCACCCGTACATTTCGTTTCACTTTTTGCATCCTTCTCTTTTTTGTTTACAGCACCTCCTTCTCTTCTTTGTTTCAGATAAGATTTTTTTTAATACAATGTTAAAGCCCCGAGTCCAGCTTATGCGTTTAGCAAGGGATTTTATTTTTCCATCTTTGGGATCCATAATTTGGTGTTCATTTACTTTGGAAAAAGCTTTTTTTTCTCATCAACCCGAATTCTAACCCGAAACTCAACCCGAACCCGATTTTTAAAAATAGGGTTAGGGTTGAGGTTTTACAAATAGGGTTAGGGTTAGGATTGAGGTTTTACAAATAGGGTTAGGATTAGGGTTGAGGAAAACCCGAGTTTTATGAGCCCGAGTTGCACCCCTAAGCCCGATGTACCATCGGCACCCAAGCCCGAGCTCGGCACCTCAATCCCGAGTCCGCCTCGGCACTTCAAGCCCGATGTACCATCGGCACTCAAGCCCGAGCTCGCCTCGGCACTTCAAGCCCGATGTACCATCGGCACCCAAGCCCGAGTTCGCCTCGGCACTTCAAGCCTGAGCTCGGCTCGACACCTCAAGCCCGAGTCCGCCTCGGCACTTCAAGCCCGATGTACCCTCGGCACCTCAAGCCTGAGTCTGCCTCGACACTTCAAGCCCGATGTACCATCGGCACCTCAAGCCTGAGCTCATCCCGGCACTTCAAGCCCAATGTACCATCGGCACCCAAACCCGAGTCAGCCTCGGCACTTCAAGCCCGATGTACCATCGGCACCCAAGCTCGAGTTCGCCTCGGCACTTCGAGCCCGATGTACCGTCAGCACTCAAGCCCGAGCTCGGAACCTAGGTCCGAGCTCAGTTCAGCACTTTAGAGCCGAGGTGCGATTGGTCCTCTGGACCGAGTTCGCCTCGGCACTCCCAGCCTGATAGGCTACCGGCATTCGAGGTTGGTGAATGGTCGGGCCTTCAAAACTTGGTTATCAGACCCTAAGGTTCCGCCTCAGCATCGGCCGTGAGCTGCTACTTCAGCCCCTGGCCGAGCTCGTTTCCAGTTCACGCGATCTCGTGAAGGCAATGCCTTAATGGAATTAAACACACATTAATGGATACTAGGTCAAGCGTTTCATCAAAAATAATACTTTTTATTACCCTTTCAAGTAGTACAAAATGCCGACCTCGGTCGGACTTCAGTACAAAGAAAAAGAAGAGCGAAAAAGCAATATAAGAGCAGAAGAGTGTCCATTCAAGCCTCGGTCGGCCCGTCGCTGACTGGTCCGTCGCTGGTCGTCTCACCGTCAACCGGCCCCGGAGATGCTGCCGACCCCTCCGACACCTCGTCCAGCTCGAGACCGTCGAGGTCAGAAAGGCCGTGGACTCGCCCGACTTTTTCCTTACCATCTCTGAAACCAAGGAGGTAGGTGCCAGAGGAGGCTTCCGCCAGCTCTTCCGCGAAGGCGGTGCTCTTCCGGAACTCGTCCACCGCCTTAGCTGCTCGCTCTGCATTGACGGCTACTTTCTATTCGGCCGAGGCTGCCTTCTCCTCGGCTGCCATGGCCCTATCCTCGGCGGCCCTGACCTTCTCCTCCGCCTCGCGGACAGCTTCTTCCATCCTTGCCGCCTGGGTGTTGGATTCTCGGGCGATCTCTTCGGCACTGAGGCCCGCTTCCCCGCTGCCTCCACCTCGAGGCCAAGGGACTGGATGCGTAAGTCCTGAGCCTTGACGGTCGCCTCAGCGACTTCTAAGCGTCCCCTTAGGCGCTCGAGCTCGACCTCGATCTGACGCTTGATCTCGTCGAGCTCCTCGGCTCGCTTGACCAGGGCCGCCTCGGCCCTCTCTGCTCGGCCCCGCATCTTGATGGCTTCCTGCTGGGACTGGCGGAGCGCTTCCTCGGTCCCAGAATGCATATCCCTCAAAGCTACGAGGGAGTTTGCTGTCTGCATTAAAAGACCAATGTCAGTAAACAGTTAAGGAGGAACAAGGGCAAGGCGTAAATAAATAACCTCAGTACTTACCCATATTTGGGCCGAGAATGCATCTTGGAGGAGCGATGCGGCCCCTCGACTGTGGAGATCTCTCTGGTATTCAGGGCGGCATATCTGGGCCACCAACTGCTCGGCCTCCAGCCCCTGGCTCATCTGTGACGGTCTGGAGGGGAAGGTCCGTCGCTCCTCATCGGCCTGCAAGCTTGCCAATGCCCGATCGGGCTCGGCTTGGACTCCTGGAGAAACCCCCTCCGGGATCGGCTCGGCCTCGGGGCAAGGTGGCCCCGCCTCCGAAAAGGTCGGCTTCTTAGTCGGGAGGGCGGCATCGGCATGGGGCCCCTTGGGAGGAGTGTCGGCGGTGAGATCTACGGGGAGGACCGGCTCTTGGGTCCCCCGAGGCGGATCCTGGTGCCCCCGAGGTCAGCGGATCAGGGGGCCGGGGTCGAAGAGCGCGTCGGAGACCGGGAAGGGCTTGGAGACTGGGGCCTCTTCCTCGAAGGCTCGGCGTTACTGATGGCCTTCTTCTTCTGAACTGCAGGCCTCCTTACCATGCAATCGGGCAACTTCATAGCTGCACAAGTCAGAGCCGGATTAAAAAATAAAAAAAAGGGAGAGAAAAGAGAGAAGAAGAGATGGAGAGGGGGCAATGAGAGGAAGGATATCTAAGGCTGCTCACCACCGCTAGGAAGGAGGCTCGCAAACGGAAGGTTGACCTCCGTTAGCAATTGGTTACATCGGGGAATCTCGGCTGTCTGCAATATGCCGAAGGCCTCCTTGTCCCTCGGAGTTACCAGGTGATTCTAGTTTGGCCCCACATTTGGGTCCCCCTAACTCGGCCTCCCCCCTTCGACATTAGCAAAAAAGAATCGGGTCTTCCACCCTTTGACTGAGATAGAAAAGCCAAATTTCAAGGTTCGGGTGGGCCGAGGTTGAAACACCCACCAGCCCGATTGCTGGCGAAGGTTGTAGAAACTACGAAAAAGGGACACCTTGGGTTCTAATCCATGGAGGCGGCATAGGATGAAGAAAGAACAAAGGGTTCGGATGGAGTTCAAAACCAGCTGTGATAGTGTTAGGGAGTAAAAGTCTAGGAGGTTAGAGATTAGAGGGTGAAGAGGCTGTCGGAGTCCGGCCTTGAGAAAGGCCTCGTACAGGGCAACTCTTCCGGGACGGGAGGAGATCACCCTGTCATCTGGGGTGGGGACATATAATCGAACGCTATCGGGAATCCTATATATGGCTTTGATCCTGGCCGGTCATGGTGGAAGCGACCCTATCGGGAGACTCTAATAAGGCTCTACGGGCCCCAGCGACCGGACAGGGTCTGGTGGGGGCCCGACCGATGACTCGCCGTTGGGACAAGGGAACCTGGTCCTCGGAGGAGGGAGAAGAGGACCATGAGGGAGGAGGAGATGGAGAAGCCTGAGCGTGCAGGGGAGGACTATAACCCTCGGGGAGAGCCGAGGAGGACCAAAAAGGTGAGGAAGACATGGGAGAATGACTGACCTGGCTAGTGGAGGAAATATGGCAAAGAGGGTATTAAGACTCGGACAGAGAGAGCTCAAGGAGAAGAAGATTCTAGGAGCAGTAAGGCAACATACTTGGGGCATTCCCCCTATTATAGCTCCCCTCGAGCTGTCCCACCTAAGCCAGCCTGCCACGCGCACACCTCCTGCTGGGAGGGACGCCTCGGCAGTCGCTCAGCGCTAATAGCGGGATATCGATAATGTCATTCTAATGATGGCGATGATGGCCGTTGCCTTTCCAAGAAGGATCCTCCCCCATCCAACGATAAAAATCAATAGGAGCGGCGACGCTACGATATCCCAGGCCACTGGCATTAATGAGTCCTCGTGCCCCGTGGACACGTGCCACTGCTGCCATTGGTGGCTAGACGGGATCAGCCACCGGATGAGTTCACGCCCCTTTCGATGGGCGGGAAGTGGACCCACACCGACTCAGGAGCGGGAGGGCATCTGATGTGGCTGATCAAGCTCCGTTAAAGTTAACGAGATAAGGGGCTAACGGAAAGTCCCCCTCGGCCTCGGACCTCCGTGGTCCCCTCGGCCTCGGACCTCCAGGATCCCCTCGGCCTTGGACCCTCCGCAGTCCCCTCGGCCTCGGACCTTCAGGGTCCCCTCGGCCTCGGACATCCAAGTTCCCCCTCGGCGTGGCCCACCAGTCCTCGGCAACCGTCACGTGAGCCACTATTTCCCCACAACTACCACATACCGCGTTAATCTCTGGTAACTGCCACATGGCCCACTAGCTCCCGACATCGCGGATGATGGGATGCTACGAACGTGGCCGGGCCCACTATCACCTGTACGACCACTACTTCCTGTAAGCATGCAAAAAGGGGACTTCAGAATAGGTATAAAAAGGGTAAGCTAAGTTTTTCTGGGACAACTTTTGAACTGTTTTCCAAGGTACTAACTTGACCGTCGGAGAGTCCTCGCCAAAAACCCCCGGCCCTTGAAGACTTTCTAGCAGGCTTGCCGCCTGGAAGGTGGAAACATAAGCTCCTTCATCATCCGGCGTCAAGAAGACGTGTTTTGGCTACAACACATCCTTATATTGCATGTGAGCCATCTAGTTCCTCAATTGCTCGGCTACCATGACTGCCTTTTGAAACACAGCTAATAGTTTTTATTTACCCTACGTATAGCACAAGAACCTTGGGCAAACCCAGCTGCATCATGAATCCTTTCTAATACCTTACCTTATTATTACTTTCTTCAACATTTATTTTCTCAACTCTCGCGCTTTCTTTAGAAAATACTTAAGAAACAAAAATATGGATATCTACAAAAAAAAAAAATTGGCAGTTTCAGCTTGGATAGATATAAGGAATAAATTTGGTGATCCAAAAAATTAAATGTATTATCAAATGTTATATTGGGCACTGGCCATGAGCCAATTACTACTTTCTCTTGAATCAGCACGTAAATTGCATCAACTGAATATTATAATGTTAAACACAAATTCCCACGCGCTTGGATAGATATAAGGAATAAATTTGGTGATCCAAAAAATTAAATGTATTATCAAATGTTTCATTGGGCAGTGGCCATCACCCAATTACTACTTTCTCTTGAATCATCACGTAAATTGCATCAACTGAATATTATAATGTTAAACACAAATTCCCACACCAAATATTAAAGAACACCTTTAAATACAATCCTACTTACCAAATTAAATAAGGAAACCTACCTCTCCATTCTGTTGATGACTGTGGTGGTCTCATATGAAGTGCTTCATATTGTAGCATGTAGTTGCTTCCACTTACTCCAACGTTTTGATGATCATCACTTCCCCTGGTGGTTGTAGATCTCAAACTCGATTCTTCTGTGGATTTGAAATTGATGGGCATGACTACTGTAGTTCCCCTTGAGTTGGAATAGACAGATTGCTGGCAGAATTATCCTCTGTTTTGGCAGCATTGATTTCTTTGCCAGTACCAATTAAGAAGGAACCAGCAATTACCTGCATTACATCAGTTGAAAAGACTCTTTCATACAGAATGTGAAGGAAACTGAGCAATCCTTCAAATAAGATCCATGGTTTACCTGTACAGGACCTGCAGCCAACAAAGGCCCTCCAACTCCACCCCCAACAACACGGCCATCCGCACCAGAAAGGCATATACTTAGTCCACCAGTTCTTGAGGATGCCCCACCAGTTTTGGCATGCAGAAAAGATCCAGAAAGTGACATAATCTCAAATTTTCCCTGAGAACAGTGACATAGTCTGTTTTAAAGAGTTATAGTTGGAAAGCATGCAGGAGTCTAACATCTTACACAGCAAATATATTAGTTTTGTTTGGCTAAACTTTTCTTCCATACACCAAATCTATAGAGCCCAAACAGTGTAATTCATCAATTTGGGAAGATAACTGACCAGCCAATTTGACAATATAATGGAAGAAAGAAAGATTAATTCATTAATTTGGGAAGAAAACAAAAGTTGGTTCAGATAGTCCAGACTCAAACACCATAACTCATAAATCAATTATCAATGTAATCAAAGAATATAAGATAGAGGGGGGAAAGTAAATGAAACCAAAGTAAACTATGAAATATCAGTGTGTGCTGGTTTGAAAAAAAAAAAAAAAAAAAAAATTGGTCTTTACTGGTCCTGATCATCATACCAAATTGAACAAATACCACTACCAGTGCAGCCCCTTGTATTGGTTATTGACACATGGTTTTTACATCTAGTTTTATCATCCCAAAACCAAAGGGCATGCCTTGCTACATTATCATAGGGTACTAGTATGGGTACTAATATTGCTTCATATCCTGCATAATTTACCAAAGAAATAAATTTAACAATCTTATCTAGTTGGTTCTCTTTGTTCAAGTTCATGATTTATAGTTCAGTCTACTGTAATGAAAAATAGGTTAATTTTGGGATGGATGAAAGAATTCCATTTATTGATCCATAATCCTTAGAGATAAAAGATTATTTTATTTAAATAAAATTTTCTTTGCTGGTGAAATAATTAAGATGAGTATATAATACAATAACAAATTAACAATTTCAAAGAAAGTTAGGATAATGTGTGTGTGTGTGTGTGTGTGTGTGTGTGTTTAGAATCTATTTGAATCATCACAATGCTGGTTCCCATTTTACCAATTATAATAAATTAGGTTACATCACAATGTCGACTTAGTCCTGAATAGAACAGAGTGGAGGAAGCAGATTCATGTAGCCAACCCCATGTAGTTAGGAAAAGGCTTAGATGAGTTGAGTTGAGTTGAATTGGATATGACACTATAACCACAAGCAATCATTACATGTATAAGCAAGCATTTGTAATCAAGTACATTTGCAAGTCAAGGCAAAAGCATATGAAACACAAACAATTAAATGCATGAACAAAATATTAGGCAAGATGATATCTGAATACCTGGAACTTAATTGATAACTGGAATTTGTAATGTTTCAAGAATAAGGGATTTTAATAGAATAAACAATAAAGATAAAAGATAAAAGTAATAAAGCATAATAAATGCTATAAGAACAACATAGACAGATATGCATGCAAGGAGATTCAAAACATGTACAACCTCTGTTTTTTTATAACAAAATTCTTATAAACTCAGTTCGTTCATTGATTGTTGGAAGTGATGCCATAACAAATCCTTGTTTGATATATGAGATTCTTAATTAAGCAAAGGATGTTGCAATGGCCATGGAATGAAAGTGTATCCCTTAAATAAACAACCAATACTTTATTTGGCATTCGAGCTGTTAATCACATAACAAATACCCAAGCCTTTTGATTAACCTTCCATACAACTATATTTTCCTTTTAAGGAGCAAGGCAACTAGGCATTAGTTCATTTAAGGACCATGGACATGGCCATCCCATATATTCTTTCCTTCATTCTTTTAAATTCTTTTTTGTTCTATAACAAAGCATTGATTCTCCACCTTCCATGTGTTCCAATTGCTTGATATCCTCTCTTTTTTAAACTTCCTTGAAAGCTTGTGATACTAATCTGTATCCAACTACATATTGATGTATATAGCAATAGTGCATGCATTTCAAAACCTAAGACCCAAAGTTGTTTCGACTCTTGAGGTACTACCATCATAATTAAACAAAATACCATACAGAATTTAACATCCTCGAAAGAGGTGTCATAAGACTGATCAAAATATAATTAAAAATGTATGATAATTCGTATTCTTCAACAAAAATCCATTTATAAATTTAAATATAGCCTACCATACACGGTGCTATATCTTCAAAGATGAAGAAATTAAACACAAATTAAAACCTTGAAAATGTTACTTCAATAATTACTACATCCAAAGGTAACTTCAAATGATTGAATCAACAAATGTTACTTCAATAATTACTACATCCAAAGGTAACTTCAAATGATTGAATCAGCATCTTCAAAAAGGTCCACTAAAGATCCCATGAATAATTCTAAAAGGATTATATGATAGATGAAGTGAGATACAAAACTCAAAAATAAAACCACAACCATGGTCAAAGAATTTATGTTTCCATTAAAATAATGTCTTTTGAGTTATTAACGTATTGATGGAAAATTCAAGTGTTTATTCACTAAAACAATTTCAAAATTTTCAACAGAGAAGACAAGATATAATGAGAGGAATAAAATGTATGAGTTTAATGAAAAGTTCAAGTAATTAGTGTAAGATCATAAGTTGAATAATTCTTCAGAAGTTCAGGCAAGGGTTCAGTGAAATAATTCAATAATGAAAATTATCAAAGATCTGATCTTCTAATGAGAAAGAAGATAGTGAAAAATAACAAGAATATACAATATATTCCAAAAAACCTCTCATTTTATAGTTCTGCAATTCTCATAAGTTCTATTTACATCCTTAAGGAAACCAATATCGTCATTGATAATGCAACCAAAGCCACTTATGTCCTCACAATCAAGATCAACAAAACCAGTATTGACAATTGTACTGATATATTACCAATTTGGTATGATATGGCATGGTACAAACCTTGTATCGAGACAAGGTGCCAATATTTTTCTTTCTTAACCATAATACCACTCGAAAGCAAACAATACAGGTTGATAGAGAGAGGTTCTGCTTGGTTCTGACCCATTAATTCATTTAAATCAAACCTCAATACCATACTATAACTTACCTGAATAATATGATACGATGAGTAAAGGTTGGTACAGGAAACTTTGTAAACTTATGATATCAAATGAGGACTAATTACCCATGCTTCCACTACAAAAGAGGCAACTCATTATCCTCAAGGCCCAATCATACCACTTGGCCAAGGGTTCACATATATTCTCATTGGTAGTTCTAAATGAAGACACATGCTACCAATTCAAATTCTAATGATGCATATAACTAGGGGTCTACATGTATAGTCATTAGCAATTCCAAACGAGGCCACATGCACCACCTACATAGAAGCTACTTATCAATTATCCAAATGAGGACACTTGTTTGACAATTGGCATATTCATATGTTTTAGTTATGAAATTAATTTTAGATTTGACAGAATTTTCATACAAGCCAGATAGAACAATCATTCGAAAGCTCCAATGGAAATAAACAAATATAAAAGAGATTCTAAAGCAACAAACCCTTATGTCAATACGAGTTAAAAATATCAATTAAAAGGCTTGTACAATTTCAGAATTTCACATAACAATTAGACGACACATTCAATGTAACAGAGATAAATTTCAAAGACTTTTTAAAATAGAAAGAAAATTCAAAAAAATCCAATTATAGAATCTAAAATTCAAAGGAAAGCTTAATTTGGTAAATGGATAATGTTTTATGGACAAAAACAATAATCCTCAATTAGGAAGAGGTTCAAAACAGTGATTTACATCAAAATTCAGATGCAAAGTAACATCAAGGGTTAAAGCTTTCAAGAAAATTTAAAATGTACCTAAGCTTTAGGGTTTCAAAGAAAATTTAAAAAGCACCTAAGCCTGAAATGGATAAAATAACTTGAATTCAAGAAGTGAAGGAAAAGACTGCATAAAGAAAACCATAGATTAGCACGGGATTTTACATCAAATTTCATATTCAAAATATAATCTAGATTCTAAGGTATCAATAAAGTTCGAAAGCTGCATGAGTTCTAGGTTTCCAAAGAATACTAAAGCTTGAAATGGACAAAATGTTGTCAAAGTCACGTCGTTCTGTAGGTTTCTAGGGTTAGGCTCATTTAGCTTTACCCAGCAAACAGGTCTATTACAACTGGACAATCAGGCAAACTGACTACTACAGGGACAAAATGTTGTCAAAGTCACTTTGTTGTGTAGGTTTCTAGGGTTAGGCCCATTTAGCTTTACCCAGCAAACATGTCTATTACAACTGGACAATCAGGCCTACTATAGGGAATATCGTTAAAGTAGATATCCTTTTCTTCCTTTTTTTTAAAAAAATTATGAGGACATTGAATGTGAATAAGTAACAACACACAATTTGATTTCCATAAAAAAACTCAAAAATTAAAATTCCTCCAGAATAAAAATTTGTTTCCCCCAAATCTACTGCACATTCTATTGGGTCAGAATTTCAAATTTTATTCAAAATTATTTTCAAGTCATAGGACCTCATAAAATTTATGAAACCCCAAAATTATTAAACCTATAGCATCAGTCGCTAAGAGAAGGAATATTAACATAGACACCTGACATAAATATTAAAGATTTTATCCAAACTCATTTCTTGTTATTACAAACTAAAAACATGATTAAAAATGAAAGGAACAAAAACATATAATACTTAATAGAATTTACACAAGACAGCAGATCAAAGAAAAAATGGTTCTAGCAAAATCATTTAAATAACCTAAAAATATAAGGAACTAGAAACAAGAATAAAAAACATATGAAACTTTACTTTAGTATATAAATGACAATGTATAACAATGCTCACATTCTCACATTAATATATTAAAAAGCTGAATGTTTCAAATTTAAAAAATTTATTAACAAAAATAAAGTATAAACAAGGAGAGAATGAACAAAGGATGATCATCAAACACCAGCAAGGTGGTTTGCAGTTTCAGGCTTCAAGAATTCGGCATCCAAATAATGTTCAAACAAAGGAGTCTAGGAATTCTAAACAGATCAATGGATGAGAATGAAAGGAAAAGTTTGATAGAGGGAAGGAAACTTCTGAATGCAAAATTCTCAATTCACCAGTGAAGAGAATGTTTCTCACACCTCAAGTTTGACATGAGAGAAAATTGAAATTTGATTTAGTTTTTATTTGAAAAACTTGTTTCGATGCAACACAATTACCTTAAGAGAGGGACTCTCAGTCTCAGATTAGTACCTAGAAAAATTGCATATTAAGTGAAATTATAGCCAGCTGTTACTTCAACGTTCTAATTGATGCACCGAAGGAGACCAGGGGAAATTGAATTAAAAAGCAGATGGATGGTAGGATCGGTGCTTGTGTGAGACTTTTCTTGTATTTTGTTTCCAGATTTATTATCAGCTTTATTTGATTCAAACTTAAATTTATCACAAAATTTGTCAAAACAATTGGAGATGGGAATGAGGAATGGTCTATAGAAAGGAGGTGGAATGGTCACCAAGAAAATACAGGTGATTGTTGGTTTCGAGTGGGGGGCTTGGCTCTGCCCATATTTAAGCCAAGGTTCTAAATCTCATGGGACATGAGGTGTCCATTTTCTCCACAAAATGAGATGCTCTATTATCTTGCCCTATCTCAATGTCCATCCCAGAAAGCATCCCAATGCCCTCATCTGCTTCCCCTTCAATTTTCCTTTATTTCCTTTTTTCTTTCTTTCCTTTTTTCCTTCTTTTAGTTTTTTTTTCTTTTAATTCTTCTTTATTTCCGTTCTTCTTTCTTCCTCCCTTTCTTACTTTATCTTCTCCTTTCCCTTTTTTTTTCCTTTTTCCCTTCTTTTCTTTTTTCCTTCTTTGCTTCTGTTATCTCTTTCCTCTTTCCTTACATGATTGGGTTTCAATGGCCTACATGTCCCAGTCCTGTTTTCCCACAAGAACAGGACATGATGGCTGAGATGCATGTCCATCCCATTGAGACTTAAAACCTTGGTTTAAGCTTCACCAATATAATGTACATATTCAAGGTAATGATGTCAACTTTTTATGGCTATTCAATAGTTGCTTTCTTACTTGCATTTTGTAATTTACCTCACAGAATGCACTTGTCTATGATGGATTTCAATGCAAGAAGTTGCACTGTGTCAAATATGAGCTATTCTGGCTCCCAACCAGTAATGTTTTATCAAATACTTGACAATCTAACATATAAATATACACAATAACAATGCAAGTCCCAATGTATGCTCCCAAAGATAGAAATATGCCACTGTTTTTTCTAACTCACCTGAGAAACTCAGGATATGAATGACATGATCTAAAGAGAGATACAGGTAAAACTAAACTAATGCAAATAGCAAAGATGACTAAAGAATAGCTAAGAAGCATAAGATTCAGCCTGCTTGTACATCAAGCAGCAAAGATATTTGAGACAACAAGACTAAAGTTCAGTTTCTTCAAACCCATAACGCCCAGCATCTTCATTACACCAAGCATGTACCCATAAAAATGCATCTGATGTCAAGTTTCAGATACAAATGAAAAGGGTAAGTACCCACACATTGGTAGCAGCAATCTTCCATTTAGGGTGGCACATCCACTTCCAAATCTCCTTGGAAATTCATTTCCCATTCACGTCACATGTTTTCCTATTAATAGATTTGAGCTATTCTTAACCAAATGTCCAAATGTATACGAATGTGATCCACAAGCACGAGTCAGCATGCCAAAAATATTTACAGACCTATTTTTATCAATTTATACAATATATCCCATAAACTACAGGAAATATAATCTATATTAATTAATTAAGAGAGAGAGAGAGAGAGAGAGAGAGAGAGAGAGAGGAAGAGGGACCTTGACATGAAAATTGATACCCAATCAACTGAAAACAGACATCCAGACAATTTATAGATTAAAACACTCAAATATAAAATTATGACCCATACTGTATCAAGTGATTGTACATAAGCATGATGGTAGATGATGACTGAGCAACTATCTTGACTCTGTCAGATCATCTCTCTACCTGTTAAATGCAACAAAAATTACTGTAGCAAAATGCAAGAATATAATTTATGTTGTAGCAAGAGAAATTTCTGAAGAAGTCATCATAGAAAAGAAATTGATAACATGCAAAACCAAGGTGACCATAAATTACGAATAAGCATTGATTCAAAATAGACCACAATAGACCACAACAGACCATAAATTCCCTGACTGGATGTCATTACATTTCGTAACTTTAGAGCAGATCAAAAAAATAGACCACAATACAAGTTAAGGGTTGTCTACCTCATATTCGACGCATCCCCCAGAAAAGGCTGGCTGGATAAGAGATGCACTAGAAATAGAACCTGATGCTGAGAGAATGCAAAATGCGCGCTTGTGCTCTTGCACAAATGATATAATTTTCTGGACCACATCCTTTTAGAAATATTAATTGCCAGATGTTAATAGATGCTTTCTTAGAGAAAACATAATAATAACTTGCAGCATAAACCATAATTGAAATACACATAACTACATAAATAAACAATGCACAAACTACAGAGTAATCATATGTGAACATGGTCCCCGAGAAAATGTAAGAGGAAAGAAAAAATGATAAATGAGTGTATCCAAAAGTATTCAGTTGCTAACTTTCCAGCTACGGCCATTAATTAGGATGGGCAAGTGTTTTTAGTTAGGTAAAACTAAATGATAACTCATAAATCTTGAGCACAGGAAGGCCATAACCAAGAATCCAGATTTCACGAGTATATGGTCTCGAATCACCATAAAGCCTATAGTAATATGGCAATGGAACAGGTATCAAATGCAAGATGTGTAACACAGATGATGGTATATCTATCTAATTCAGTAGATTCTCTTATGGAAGCAGAAGAAGAGTTATGCGCTGCATAATTAGTAAGTCAGCCTGGGATTTGATCATTAGGTTATAAACATACAACTTTTAACACCTCATTTTGCATAATTAGATAGTCTAGGATAGGTATATTGTTTGGTCATTAGGTTACCAAGGCACATTTTCTAACAGCTCATCCCCACCTCCACCCCTACTCTTTAAGCAATTCCAAAAAGTTATTCAACTCTCCACGACATGGAGGCTCTCAGCCATCCCATCCCATCTCATACCATCCCAAAGAAATTTTGGGACGAATGTTGATCATCCCATCCTATCTCGATCATAATACATCGATACTATAAATTTAAATATAATTTATCATAAAAATATAAATTCTGAAGTTCAAATATATTTAAAAATCAAATAAAATACTAAAGTTTTACAAATAATTTTTTAAGAAAGCATTTCAAGCAAGTATTGGGACGTTTGATCAGATCAAGGATTGAGACAAGATGTAAAGCTTCCCATTTAATAAAAATCTGGGATGCTTTTGTTCCACATAATTTAAAACTTTGATTCCAATAGCTGCATAAAAGTATAATTTATACCGATCTTAGTTGCAAGCAAAAGTCAATCACAAGAGTGGATAAATGAAGATTTCATAAACTTAAATGTAGAGCAAACCTAGAAGCTTTCAAACACTTAAATTTATTTTATATATTTATTTATTATAAATTAATATAGTTTATGAAGAGTGTAATATATTTTAGAAATATTTTCAGAACAACCAGTGAAAACTAAATAGACGAAAATTCTAAAAGATCCCAAGCTCTAACAAGTTGTTCCACACAGTTCATAGTTGATATAGAGTTAAATGAGATGTCTTGAGCACAGATTGATTTAAGTTGAGACAGAACTAGCAGTCTCACATTCATCTCATTTACATACCCTAATTTCATTCTACATGATGTTGAATTCTACAGTTAAGGTTTGGCTCTCCCTCACCTGTTCTCTTTTAGTGACTTAAGTTGACTTCAAGATTTTATTAATATAATTACTTGTAATTTATTTAATTTCCAGATTTTCCCATTTTCTATTTTCAATAGAACTTGTATTTATTTCTGCTATATTATTAAAGAATAGAGAAAATATCTTTAGATGCAGATTATGGCTGATTTCTTTTGATTTATTTGTAATTTTATTTTCAAATTATGGACTTCATTTAGCATCTGTCGAACACCGATTGGATGGGTAGACTTTTTATTTTAAATTAGATGTGAGGGTTGTTCACATCCATTGATTTTACCCCTAGAATTAGATGGAGAGCATAGACCTAATTTACATAAGTTATTTGATTAGACGATCAGATTAGGATGACTTGTGCATCACCGAATCTACTCCATTGATCATTAGAATTTTTTGCCCCATCTTCTCTTATAAATATATTACCAATTGGACACCTAGGGCTTTTATGTTTTTATGAGTTGTTTTTTGAGAAGCTATAGCTCTCTTTCTAAGAGCGCCTCCATCCGCTGATCTACTTTCTCTTATTTTCCCTCTTGTACAGCACCATTATCCACCTTTCCTTTTGTTCTCTCTTAGATGGCACCATCATCCATCATCCCCTTCTTGTTCCTCCTTTTTCTTCACTATTCCTTTCTCTGGGCTACGGGTTTGCAAGTCTTGACATCCAGAGATTGATTCAAAGGCTTTAGTGAATCTTCTATAACTAGCCTTTCTCCATGTATGCGGGCGGATATTGATCACATCATCCTTCACAGTGGCATCACCTTGGTGACTTCTTTCCTTGTTTACCCTATTCCCTATACTATCTAGTTAGGGTTTAAGTTCTATTTACTTTTTTCTCCTTGCCGATTGTTAATCAAATTCATTTCTTGCATATAGATTTATTGTATTAGACTAGGGCCCCTATGCATATTCTTAGTGCTAGAATTCTGAAATTAATAAAGTGGAGTATTTTCATTGATTTGAATCTATTTCGCACTTTATTTGAATAGTATCCAGTTCCCATTAATTAGTTTAACATTGGTTAGAGCTAGAGAAGATATCCTACACTTGTTTGATAACTTTAGTACTGTTTAAAATCTGATTTCTATGCATTAATTTTCTATTGCTGAATTGTGTATTAGATAGACCTTTTAATCTCTTTAGTGGCTTGGAAACACATCATGATGCATCTCATATGCATCAATTTTGGTATCAAAGCATTGCATCAATTCTTCTTTTCACATCCATTTGGTATTAAAGCATTGCATCAATTGCTCTTATCAATTTAGTATCACAACAAGTTAGCAGTCTAGGGAACACGCTATACTAGGATAATTGCACTAATTTGTTTGCTTCCTAGCAATTACACGTAAAAATTTAGATTTGCATATAGGGCATTGTTTTCATATTTAATTATTGCGTTAATAAGTTTGTATCCTAATAGAAACCCTCCTCTAGCGTATGAATTTTAGTCCTTTGGTCCTTTAGCAAAGTCCAAGTGGTCAAGGAACATTCCTAATATAACTCTCTTTGGTTATATCATCCCATGGCTGACAGAAATCGGCCCCAACCACATGACACTCGACAGCAAGCAACCTAAGAAATCCTAGATGAGCACTCTCCTTCACTGCATGAGATCAGTGAAAAATTGAAAGATATATAAAGAAAAACTAGAAAAATATAATTCAGGTTAAATGCATCAAAGATAATGATTAAAAAGTTATGGATAAAAGAAGACAAGGTCAAAGAAAGATGGGTATCTATGTTAATAAATTATTAAATGAAAATCATGCTTTACTAGTTCTATTAAGGATAGATGACGTATACTTGTATAATTAGGATATCTAAGATAGAAGATACTGGAAAAAAATGAAAATAGAAAGAACTATCGAACCTAACAAGGTTTACATCAAGATTTAGAAATGTCAGGTAATACTAGAGCAACTTGGATGATAAATTTATTTAATAAGATTTTAAAGATTAAGAAGATGCCTAATTAATGGAGAAAGAGCACTATAGTACTAATTTATAAGAATAAAGAAAATATTGAAAACTGTACTATCATGGTATCAAGCTCATGAGTTATATTATGAAACTTTGGGAGAGTAATTAAGCATAGATTAAGATGTACTACAAAATATTAGAAAATCAATTTAATTTTTATGTTAGAAAGGTTGAGTCTAGAAGCTATTTTTCTTCTTAAAATATTCATAGAGAAGTATAGAGAAAAAAGAGAAGATCTTTATATGATTTTTATTGATTTATAGAAAGCATGTGATAGAGTCCCTAAAAAAAAATCTAATGATGGATGTTAGAAAAGAAAGGAGCATCCATTAGATATATTAATGTAATAAAAAATATGTATAATGAAATAGTTACTAATGTAAGAACTACTGACAATTATACTAATAAATTCTATATTAAGGTAGATTACATCAAGTATCTACTCTTGGTCATATTCAAGATGATATTTCATAGTGCATATTATTTGCAAATAATATTTATTCTAGTGGATGAAACAAAGGTTGGCGTTAATCGTAAGTTAGAATTATGGAGAAATGCATTAGAATCTAAAAGGTTTAAGTTGAGAAGAAGAAAGAATATATGTAATGTAATTTTAATACAATTAAAAATAAAAATGTAGAATAAAAATGAGAACCATGAACTTTCTAAAGTGATCATTTTTTATATTTAAGATCAATTATTCATAAGAAAGAAAAGACTAAAGATCATGCTACCATATAATTAAAGCAAATTAGATGAAATAGAAAAGTGCAACTAAAATATTATGTGATCATAAAGACCATCCATGCTTTACAGTATTCAATGTTGGACAACTACAAAATTGCATATACATGAGATAAATATGACTGAAATAAAAATATTGAATGTATGATAATAATATAAGAAAAGATAGAATAAAAAATGAAGCTGGTCATAAAAAAAGTGGATATAGCACCAATTGATGACAAATTAAGATAGACACGTGCAACATAGATTTAAAGATAGCATCAATGTGAAGGAGTGATTTGATACATGTAGAAGTAAAAAAGAAGTAAAAGTAGACAAAAAATTATATAAAAGAAAGTGATAAAAAAGATCTAAAATTTTTGCATCTTACAGAAAATATATCTCAAAATCAAGCAACATAAAGAAAAGAATTCATGTAACCGACTCCAACTAGTTTGGGATTAAGGCTTTGTTATTGTTGTATCATGAAGCAATTTAAGCTAGGAAATACCGTTACACATCAAGACACATGTTCACCTGAGGAAAGAAACCCTGACACTAAACACCTACTAGAGAATATGAGTGCGATGCATGATGAGGAATTTCCCTCACAGGTGGATTTTGATCTGAGAGATGACTTAGTTATTTTGCCTGATCCTTGTAGGAATCAAAAGAGAAACTTCTTCTTAAGAGGTCCTCATATAGGAGATCCTCATGTAGGACACAAAGTACTGGCACCTCCTCTAGGCTTTGAGGACCAAATAGAACGAAAAAGCCTTTTAGTGGGAAGAGAAGAAAGAATCTAAGAAAGCCTCTTGCATTCCTTATTGATCAATTCTAATTTCAAATTGTAGGAAAAAGGATCCAACAAGACTCTAACAGATGTAGAAGTTTGAACAATGTAAACCCAATATCTTTTCAAGATATATTTGTCAGATAAAGTTGGCCTTAGCCATGCAGGCAAATCAACTGACTTCAATACCAAGAAGCACAGAAATCTTAGCTTCTATTTCTGTTGAAGTGATTTATGGAAAAAGAGGAAGAAAAATTTAAACTAAAGAGCCAAAGAGAGGTTGATTACAATGATTTTACATCAAATAAGAAAAGAAGATCGTATGCTTCTAAAGGCTCACATTATGTTTTGAAAGATCGTATGTGGATTAGTTATAATTGCTTAACTTGAATCTCTATAAATGGCAAACATTCTCAAGAGTTGAATTCTTCAAGCCGTAGGGATTATATGCAACCTGAAAAGCAACAATAAGAGGAATTTGGTCAAAATAGGGAACTTTAATAAGTACCTCTTTAGGAGTCTTATTTTTGTTAATAGGAGTTTTATTAATGTTGAATAAGTCTATAATCTATGGTCTTCTATTTTTGAAAATATTCTAATTCTAATCTGATTTCTTTTGGACCAGTGTTACTCTTTAAATAAGCCCTTACTATATACCTGATTGAACCCATGAATTGAGAATAAATTGAGTTATGGAATTTTGAGAATTCTTCTTTTTTCGCTTAAAGTGATACTTTGCTTGAGTGGTGCAAGGCCATAAATTTTTCCGAGATGATCAGAAATGCTAAATCAAAGACTTTTAAGAAGCTGGTGCGAGACTAGTAGTTATCCCCCACTCCAATCTGCCTGCCTCTAATTAAATATCAGAGCAGCTTGCCTGCATCGGGTGGGCATCCTCCATAGTATAGGGTGAGTGAATGCACAAGTGATCCTAAATGAGTGTAAAGTCCATATATGTATCAAGTTGTTCTGTGTTCATGTTTTGGAAGACCATTCCTAAGAGTTAATTGGTCAAATTCTTCAATGTATTCTCTAATTGACCTGATTCCCTATCTCAACCTTAGCATCCTTTGGTATAGGGCCGCTTAATAATCAGAGGACAAGTACTTCCTCCTAGGCTTATCTCTCATTTTTGTCCAAAAGGAACACTTCTCTTTACCCCTATGGACCTTACTAGTTAGAAGATCTTTCTATAATATCAGGGTAGCAGCCTTCAGCTTGATGGTGACGAATTTCACCCTCTTGTTGTAGGAGAGTTCCTTCCATTTGAATAAATGCTCAATGCTGTCAAGCCAATTGAGGAACTCATCTGAATTTAGTTGTCTTCTAAAATCTTCCACCTCTACTTGTATATCATACATAGTCCTTAGACTGTTCTAATGCTCCCACTATTTGGTCCTCAAAAGCCTAGAGGAGGTGCCAATACTTAGTGTCATACACAAGGATCTCCTATACGAGGATCTCCCACTATTCATTCCTCTCACACCCCAAAATTGATTGGAATTGAGTGGAAGTAATAGAATGGAACTAAGAAAGCTCCTCTACACACAAATCCTGCTCTTTCGTTAATAGCATTGGCAATGATGACAATGCATCTTGTCAAGTGAACTACATTGTCAACTATTAGAGTACTTATTTTAGTTTCTTTATTTTCAAAAATAATTGACTAAGATCACATGGATATCAAATGATTTTTTTTTTTGGATCAAGCTTAGCCAAACTATCATGAGCCGAGCAGTTTAGGGCAAACTAAGCCGAACTAGTCCAAAACTAGGATGGTTTGACCTCTTGATTGGCTATAAGGGGTGAACCACCCTGAATTGCCCAAACCAACATTATATTGGCGTACCGAACTAAATCACACGATCCAGCCTGATTCGGGGTCATTCATGGGTTAGGGCCCCTGATCTACCTGACCAATGTGCCACCAATTCAGTACAATACATCCTGTACCGAACCATACCAGTTCTCAATATGATGAATCTTGCTTTGGATTTTTTGAATGATTCACTAAATTATGATTTTTGCAAGCAATTCTTTAGAACTATGGTACAATTCTTTCTAGAAATTAAAAAACACTACAAACAATATTTTTTAATGGGATGAAATCATGAAGATTTTCTTGTCTAGATGGGTCACGGTTTATTGAAATGAAAAGTTCATAGAAATGTTGATTACAATGCAAAAATTAAAAGTATGGCTGGAAAAATCATAAAAAATAAAGAAAAATATAGGAAAATTATTAAAATCAAGGTCCGTCATGCTGACTCATAATAATCATGCCATACTATACCGAAGGTACTAGATAGTATCAAGTTTTAATTTGATATGGAGTTTTCTCTCGGTGTGTGCACGCATTGTATCGTACCATACCAAACAGATAATATACCGGCATAGATCTCAATATTGATTTTACAAACCTTGATTAAAATTAGATAAAAAAATGTGGCAAAATTAAATAACTTGAATAAAAGTTTAGAAAATACATAAATTTACAAACACTAGAAGCAAAGAAAAACTGTAAAAATTAGAAAAGGTGCAGAAAATTACAAAAATAGTTAAAAGGATATGAAAATTTGAAAAATGGAACCAAAGCTAAGAATTATAAATATTATGTAAATGTGTAGACAATACTTAAAATCACAAAACTAGAAACTAGAAGAAGAAAAGAAAAGTTATAAAAAGTTGATAAAGACGTAGAAAATTATAAAATTCGTTAAAAATGCAGACAATTTACAAAACTAGACAAGTGAATGAAAATTTGAAAATTAGACGATAGTGCAGGAAATATAAGAGAACTTATCTGGTTTTATGCCAAGATAGGTAGTTATAAAAGATGATTATCTTCTTACGAGGTTAATAGAGAAGTACATAGAAAAGAGGCATTCCTTGACACGTACTATATGCAAATTATATAGTAATAGTAGATGAAGCTAAGATTAGCATTAATCATAACTTAGAAAAATGGAGAAGTGTATTGTATTGTCAAAGGCGCACCACCTAAGGCGCACGGCACTAAAGGTTAGATGCTTCTTATATCCTAAGGTGCTGCAGCGTATGGCGCGCTTAAGGCAAGTTAGGCACCTTTTATACCTTAGGTGAGGTGCCTTAAACCTGACGCGCATAAGGTAGAAAATATACACTTTTAATCTAATTTGAGATGCAAGAAAGGTGCACCTTTATTCGTAAGCTATATTTGTAATATTATTTTAAAATCTATTATATTTATTAGACTATATTGATTTTATGATGTACCATCTCATACAAAATTATTTTCTTTACCCTATAAAAAAAGATAAAAAATGAAAGACAAAGAAAGAGAATATTAAAAATTATGCTATCATCTGAGAAAGAAGAAAAAAAATATTAACGGCTTACAAATTTCAACCAAGAAAGAGAAGGTTTTCAGTTGAGCTAATAGGCTAAATACATTATTATTATGATTTTTTTAGCTTTTTTCAACTATGTGGTATAAAACCTTGCTTATATAAATAATTTTATTTATTTTTAAAATATGCACCTCATTTCATTCAGGAACACACCTATACTTTGCACCTTGCACCAAGGCTCAAGAAGCCCTTTGCACTTAGATGCACCTAGTGCTTCTAACAACGCTAAGCATATTAGAGTCTAGGGGTTTTAGGGTTTTAGGTTAATCAAGATCAAGACAAACTATATGGAATTCAATTTTAATAAATTTAGAAATAAAGATGAAGTTAGAGTGAATAAAGATCATGAAATTCTCCAGAATAATAATTTTCAATGTGCAAGATTGATTATACCTAACGAAAGGAGATTGAGGAGAATCTTATTATGGGATTAAAAAATATTAAAACATATTGGATAAAATAAAGAAGTGCAATTACTATGTCATTGTAAGATACCTATCTAGTTGAGATAAAATTTTATAAGACGGTCATAAGACCAATACCTTATTATACAACACATTGAATAAATAAAAAACATATATACAAATGAGCATGGACTCAGATAAGAATATTGAGATGGATGTGTAGTGATAAAATAAAGAAGAATAAGAAATAAATCCATTCGTAGAAAAGTAGAAGTAATTCCAATTGAGGACAAGTTAAGAAGACGTAAATGTTTGGACTTGTACAAGTAGGCCTAGGATGCACTAGTACAAAGAAGTGATGGAACACAAAAAAAAAAGAATAGTGTTAGGCCGAATATCACGAGAGTAAATGGTAAAAAAAAGACTTAATATTTTTACATAAAATATGGTCCTAAACTATGTAGAATGGGAAAAAAAGGGATTACCTAATTAGTTTGAGGTTAAAGCTTTACTATCATTATTATTGTAAATAAAAGTGAAGAAAAATTACAAAAATTAGAGAAAAGTTGTTGGATGATAGAGATAATCAGTGGTTGGATGAGGAACGAGAGGAGACTACCCAAGCAAGTGGCATTGGTATACAATACAAGACTAGGAAGAAGAAGAGCATGATAATGATAACTCCATCGATGATGATAATAATAGTGTTGATGGTGATGGAACAACTGGAGGCTCTGGTGCAGCACTAGTGCTCCTGTGTTTGATCTTGTCATTGACAACCCTTTCTTACCATATCAAGAGACACATGGATATGGAGGAAAGCATCGATCGTACCACTAGAAAATGAGAGAGAGGCATACATGGATGACAAATATGCAGACCATGTGAGACAACAAAATGCATTTGATCCAAGCAATAGCTTCAGCTAGTGGTCACACATATTTAGAGTCAAATTATACAAGAATTTATTATTATGGTTATGGCTCTAATGGTAGTTACATGTCAGATACTTTCATGACTTAGAGCGGAGGGCAATTGTAAGACTCAGAATAGTTCTTAGAATACCGCTCACCCTGTGACAGCATGATGGCATCCATTTTTGGATATTTTGGTGAGCTATATTCTTATGCATGTCATGATGATGATAACCACAAATATTTGCATGGCCCACCTCATAATAGTATATGCTATGAATAGGTAGATATAATATATTAAATACTTGTGCACATATTGTTAATTTATGCTTGACAAAGCACTATTTGATATTTTCCTCAAGAGATTAGCATGTTTAGGCAAGGTTCGCCCAACTCCAAGGGTCCTTTCAGCCAGCTATTAGTTATGGTACCAGTACATCCTGTATCCTGTACCAGCCAAGGTGTACCAAACAGGAAGGAGTTGGAGGTGGGGGGGAGAGATAGTGAGGAGTGCGAGAACCAGCCCTAAACCAAGCCAACTCTGGTTCACCAGACGGTCTGGTTCAAATATACATACATACATACATACATATATATATATATAAACAAACAGATAAACGATACTTACCTAGAGCCACACCTCATGGATCAAGAGTAGGGAGAAGAATGTTGTCTTCCTCCGAATCTCTATAGGTTGTTGAGATGAGGCTTATCTGAGCCTCATCTCCTCCCATCAAGCTCCCTCTTTCCCTACTTAATCAAGCCTAGGTCTCCTCTTTTAGTCAAGAATTGTGGCAGCTGGGAGCTGGAAGACCTGCAGTAGAGACCGGCGCCACTTCCCTCCGATCCAGTGACACCCATCATGTTGGTAGGTTCTTTTCCCATCCTCCTCTTGTCTTCTTCATCCTAGAAGCCTTAGATTCCTCTAATGGACATCAACGTTAGCTGAGATTCAAAGATTAAGACGTGCTCTGTTTGTTTTGGGAAGAACAAAGCCAAGGAATCTCAAAAGTTTGCATCACCTTCTTCCTTGGCTCCAGTGACCCAATCAAGCCAGTAAGTCAACTTCTTTCTCTCCCCATTTCAAGCATTCTAGATCCTTGATTTCCTCTGGTGAGACATTAATAGCTGCCAGGAATTAGATAAATTAGAAGCCTCTATTTCTAAGCCCGTTTCAATGAGGAGTTACAGCCACATAGGGGACTGGCCGAGCAACCATGGCTAACAGATTAAGATGATTAGCTAGCAGGACAAGTTTTTTTTTCGCATTAAATCTCTGATTTCTTCACTCTATTCTTGTCCCTATTTAGAGGTGATTTCACAATTGGGAAAAGCTAGTTTTGGGAAGCTGGAATGGGATCGAACTGCCACCCAAGGATATAACTACTGTTGGCCGGCAACTGGGATGCCATCCAGATTGGCAAGTTCTGTCAATAAAACCTATTCGATCATTCCTTTTAGCCAGCAGAGAGAAGAGGGCATCCAAATTTATTTCCTTACTTTCTTCTCTGAGTCTAGATTTATTATTTTTAAATAGATCTAGTCCCTAGCTACTGTTTCTCTCTGTTTGGTTCACCTTAACCCCTACCAATCTAGGCCTACTGTCAGGTGCATTGTTAGGGTATGTAGACCCTGATATTGGGTTGGGGACCATCTACCCTGAACCCCAATACATGGATCTTTGCATTATTTAATTTTAAGATTTTATTTGATTTGGTTAATGTAGGTGGACCATAGACCCAACCCAATTTAATCAAGCTTAAGCCAGTAATCAGCAATTCAAGGTAAGTAATTCCGATCATTGTTAGAGTACTTTCTAAAAGTTATTTGGATTCAAGTTTTATTTGTAAATGTTTTAATTTAATTACATGTAAATACTCCACTCAACTCATTTATGCCTTTTCCCAACTACATGGGGTCGGCTACATGAATCTACTTTCTCCACTTTTCTCTATTCAGAACTAAGTCAACACTAAAATTATAAATAGTTATATCTTTCTTAATTATTTATATCTGTATTAGTTTAGGTCTACCTTTACCTCTATCAGTACCATGGACTGTTAAAAGACCACTCTTTCTAGCTGAAGCATTTAAAGGTCTTCGTTATATATGTCCAAACCACCGTAATCGGTTTTCTCTCATTTTATCTTTAATTGGGGCTACTCCTATCACTTCTCGTATATGTTTATTTCTAATTTTATCTTTTAAAGTTTCACTACATATCCATCTTAACATGCACATTTATGTTACACTTAATTTATTTATATGCTGTTTCAGTATTGCCCAACATTCTGTTCCATATAGTATAGCTAGCCTAATAGCGGTTTTATAAATTTTTTCTTTCAATTTTAATGGAATGCATCGATCATACAATACGTCCAAAGCACTCCTCTACTTAATCCATCCTGCTTTAACTGTATGATTCACAATTTCACCTATTTTACCTTCTTGCTAGATAATTGATCCCAAAAACCTAAATTTTTCACTCCTTGGTATCTCTTGGCTTACAGTATTCATTATCTCTTTATTTGTATTTCTATTTCACTAAAATTACATTTCATAAATTCAGTTTTAGTTCTACTAATCTTGAAACCTTTAGATTCTAAAACCTCTCTCCAAATCTCTAGCTTAGCATTTACTCCAAATTTAGTTTCATCAATCAACACTATATCGTTTGCAAATAATATGCACCATGAGATATCATCTTAAATATGTTTGATTAATTCATCCATAACTAATGCAAAAAGATACGGACTTAAGGCAGATCTTTGATGTAAACCTATAGAATTGAGAACTCACTAGTTTTTTCTATTGTTGTTTGAACAATAGTTATTACTCTATCATATATATCTTTTATCAATTCTATGTATCTTTTAGTAACTCCTTTTTTTCTCTAAAACTCACTATATTATTTCTCTAGTTACTCTATCATATGCTTTCTCTAAATCAATAAAAATCATATAAAAGGTCTTTTTTTTCTTTTCCCTATACCTCCCTATCAATCTCTTTAATAGATAAATAGTTTCAATGGTCGATCTTCCAGGCATAAATCAATTACATGTAAATACTAGATTAGATTATTTAATTAAATGTGATATGTTGGAGATTTATATATTTAGGATTTATTATAATTGCTAAGTTTTGCACAAATTATTTGAAATGTTATCATGTTTAGAATTTAATTTAATATTTATTTATACAAGACAAGTGTTAGAATTTTATATTATGAAAAAACTAAAATATTAGTTTGTAAATTTTTGTTATTGAAAACTGGATCAAATATAAATATTTGTCATATTGCTTATATGCCGTTTTAGATCTCTTATGAATTAAAAATTTGTACTATAGTTTGCCTTTAAGTCTATTCATATGAAAAAGTTGAGTACTAAGTTATATGAAACCTAAGTATATTGCAATCTATATATCTATATACATGTGAAACAAGATATGATATAAGTTATAAACTCTCAATCATCTAAGATTTGTGATAAGTTGTCTCTGCCTTTTGGGACTTGTTCGAAGGCAGAGTTTATATGTGGCTATAGTTATGACTATAAGGTTATTATCACTATTTGAATTAAAAGATTTAAGTTTACGATTTTGAAAACTAATATTGCTACCTCATGTAATATATATTAATTATTATTAAAATTCCTATGCAATCATTTTATCATGCATGTACTTTAAACTATATTAAAGTCTTACTTAATCTCTCTAAGTGCAATTAGGGATTTCTTACTTGGCATTAACTCATTAAAATTTTGTTGTTTTTCCTAGAGAACGAGAAATGAGCAGGATTTGAAATTAGTAACTAGGCTAAGAGTTAGCAAGTTTAGCTAGTTTTGATTCAAGAAACATCTAGTGTTTCTTATGCTAGAATTTTATATTCACTTTTTAGTTTCTAAAATTGACATTGTTTCAGAACTTGACTAGTTTGATTTAATAAATATTTAATATGCACTTGCTAGTTGAATATATTTCTCAAACTTGACTAGTTTGATTTAATAAATATTTAATCTCCATCTTAAGTTTGGGGTGTCACAAGGGAGAGAATGAGAGGGGGAGAGAGAGGGGAAGAGGGAGAGGGAGAGAGGCGTATTGTTGGCCTTATTGTTGATAATGGTAGCGATCTCACAAAGAATTACAACTCTTGTGAATGAGATCAAGTGAAAAGTAGAGCAAGAGGTTTAAAGAAAATTTGGGCCAGTTTGGCCCTCGAATAAAGTTGAAATGCTCGGTGGTTCTACTTACTTCACACTAAGTGTAGAACCAAACGATCCAATTGACCTAGTTTTACACATTTGATTCGATGCACCTTTGACAAAGTTGTTCAAGTTAGTGTGGCAAGCATTGAATTTATATAATACTTTTAACACATTAAGGGCGCGTTTGGTTCGACAATGAAATCAGAATTAGAATCAAATTCTATTAAAATTAGAATCGGTATCGCTCATTCCCTCCACTTATTTGGTTCACACAAAAATTGGGATTGAAATTCGATCGATTCCTATTGTTGTTTGGTTCGTCCAAACTTTAGAATTAGAATGAATCCAGAATTTTAATTTTGCTCCTCAACTAAAAGCTTTAAAATTTGATTGCTTTTGAAATTTTTTTATAAAGGTACTCAATTTAATATTCATTTTACAAAAAAAAATTAAACCTTAAAATTAATAAATAAAGGAAAACCATAATAAATCATAATATAATAACATCTGAATATAAAGAGCCCTAGAGCATCAAGAAGAGAAAAAGGAGAGACCTCTCGAGGTTTCTATGTTGGGTTTTGACAAAGATTTTTTCTTTTTTCATTGTGCGATTATAGTGTATACTCGGTAAGAGAAACATTCCCAAATGTGTTCTATTGTTCGTTGTTCGTCATCCATTATCTATTACCCATGTCGCGAAGGAAAAGGAAGAGCTCATGATTCACAATGGTATTGCGATAAGAGAAATTGCAGGGTAGGAGGCATGGTCAAGTGAGAAGAGGAGAGAGGAGGTGGCTTGCAAGAAAGATGAGAATGGTTACGATGCTAGAATATAAATCATAATTTTGAGTAAAAGTCCAGATTTCTAATCCTTCTAGAATATGATTCTAATTTCATATGAAATTGGAATCGGATTTTAACTCCGTCTAAACAAACTGTTGGAATTAGAATTAGTGATGCCGAGTCCCATTTTCACGAACCAAACCACCCCTATGCTTAAGCACAATTTAGTTGCATCCCGAGACCACCCAAACTATGAAAATTATGATTCTAGACAACTTAAAAAACCATCAATATGAAAAATTACATGTGTTGATTATTTCTATTATTTTTATGAATTTTTAATTTTTCTGGCTTGTTTTACCAAAACACAAACTCTGAGCAAGACTACTGAAAACAAAACTCAACATAAGGGGCCAGAACCAAGAGTAAAATGAGTTTTAATACCTTGATTCATAATCAACACACAAGAAGGTAATTAATTCTTTTTCTAACAAACCAAGATTAACTGCTTTGTACTAATTTATTAACACATTCAAAAGAAGATTTATTGATCTATAGAAATTTAGGATTTTCCAAAAATGTCTACATGGCATAATTCAAGTTCAACAAAACAAAGTGCTCTCTTTGTAGAACTTTGGAATTCTTATATTCCAATCTTGACTTCTAAACTTTTGGCCTTACATAGAACGTTACATTAATTAATCATTACTTACACAATATTGGGCCTCCAAATTCCTTCAAATAACAAAAAGAACTACCAAAGAGGAGATTTATATACCATATAAAGAGGAATCAAGGTGTTCAGGATAGTTGAGCATGGGTTTTATATTGAGAAACCATGGTATGAGACAATACTGCCAAGTTTTTTTGAACATGCATTGCTTCAATATGGATTACTTCAGTGCAATGCCTAGTAATATGGAATGGCACAAATAGTACCAATGAACAGACCCTTGTACCGTACTGATGATTTGCCAGCATGATACATATCCCAGGTACAGCAGGGAATAGATAAGCAATTTGTCCTCAATTAAATGTCACCCTAGAATTCTAGAAGATAAGTGTCTAAGATTTGATAAAACACAAGTATATTATATGAATCAGAGTTTAATGAAAATGAGGCCCTCGATGAAATTGGATAACAAGGGATGTGATAGCATGATAGACTTTCTTATCTAGGATAGGTGATGAATATATTAAATTGGGAAAAACAAAGAAGCAAATAGGAGAAAAATTCTAGAAGATGAGAATAAGACATCCATGGTTCAAAATGTTACCAATAATGATGGTCCAAGAAACATGAAAAATGTAATAGATGTGAGAATGTCAACTCAGATGTCTGGTAAAATTAGGAAAAATAATAAGCTGTATTAATAGCAGACAAGAACAAGAAGTACTGATTAAAATGGAATGAATATGTGCAATAAATCTGCAATAAGAAGAGGTGATCAAATCAGTATTGAAAGACCAAAGAGAAAGAACAAGCAAAGGTAATATGGAATTTGTGGTTAAAGATTTGGACATGGTTGCAATACAGAAATAATTGGTATATTAGTATTCACGAAGCCAGCTCTAAACAGTTCAAATGAGGCTTGATGGATCTAGATATGTGCATACCACAACAAAAAAAAAGCCTTTGGGTTAATTACAAGATTCACCATATGATAAAACAACAAATTTAATTATAACCGTAGAAGGCTGAAATTTTTTATTCATTCCTCTTCAGTGTACAATCCTAGGAAATATATAGAAGATTACAAGATAAGAATAGGAAACTTAATCATTCAAAATCTGAAATCTATCTAATCAAATCCCTTAATTTTAGGGAATGATTACAAGATAAGAATAGGAAACTTAATCATTCTAAATATGAAATCTATCTAATCAAATCCCTTAATTTTAAGGAATTTAAATTCAAACAGATTCTCTAGGGATATTTAACTAATTTTATTTATAGCTTATTTACACTTCAACACTCCCCCTCAAGCTGAGGAATAGATATCTTCCATTCCCAGCTTGGATATAAGGAAAAATGGAACTACTCAGCCCTTTTGTTAGAACATCCGCTAGTTGTTGTCCCAATGGAACATAAGACATACACACTAATCCTCCCTCCAATTTCTCTTTGATAAAATGTCTTATCAATTTCGATGTGTTTTGTCCTATCATGTTGTATAGGATTATGAGCAATATTGATAGCTCACTTGTTGTCACAATAGAGTCTCATAGGACTTTCCCATTTGACTTTCAAATCATCTAGAATAATCTTTAGCCAAAGCAGCTCACACAGGCCTTGCGCAATACCCTAAATTCTGCTTCTGCAGATGATCTTGCTGCCACATTCTGCTTCTTACTTCTCCATGTTACCAGGTTTCCTCCAAGAAAGATACAATATCCTGTAGTAGATCTTCTATCTATTAGGGAACCTGCATAATCTGCATCGGTATAAGCTTCTAGAGTAAGAGTATTGCTCCTTTTGAACAAAATTCCTTTCCCTGGATTGCCTTTCAGGTAATGTAGTACCCTGTAAGCAGCTTGAAGATGTGGTTCCCTTGGATCATGCATAAATTGACTAATCATGCTCACTGAGTATGCTATGTCTGGTCGAGTGTGAGTAAGATATATGAGTCTACCTACCAATCTTTGGTACATTCCTTTGTCAACAACTGGTTCTTCTTTAGCCTCACCTAACTTATGATTTGGATCCATTGGAGTAGAGATGGGTTTACAATCTATCTTCCTTGTTTCTACCAACAAATCAGTCACATACTTTTGCTGAGATATGAAGATTCCTTGTGTGGAATATGCCACCTCAATACCAAGGAAGTACTTCAGTTTCCTAGTTCCTTTATCTCAAATTCCTTCACCAGCTGCCGCTTTAATTCCTGCTTCTCCATCTCATCATTCCCAGTTACTATGATGTCGTCCACATATACTAGAAGAACAGTAACCCCCCTGTAACTGACTGCTTAATAAAGAGTGTATGGTCCCCTTGACTTTGTTTATATCCGGATTCCTTCATCACTTTTGCAAATCTTCCAAACCATGCTCTAGGTGATTGTTTTAATCCATAAAGTGCTTTTCTCAACCTGCACACCTTGCTACCTGAGTTCCCTTCAAATCCTGATGGGATGTTCATGTAGATTTCTTCATCTAGGTCACCATGGAGAAATGCATTCTTAACATCATATTGCAGCAGTTGCCAATTGAAGTGTGCAGCCAAAGATAATAGGATTCTCACAGTATTCATTTTTGCGACTGGAGCAAAGGTCTCCTGATAATCTACACCGTAGGTTTGAGTGTACCCTTTAGCTACCAATCTTGCTTTATATCTCTCAAGGGATCCATCAGCTCTGTATTTCAATGTGAAAATCCACTTACAGCCAACAATATTTTTTCTTCTGGTTTGTCAACGATCTCCCATGTTCTATTCTTTTCTAATGCACTCATCTCCTCTCTCATGGCAGTCCTCCATTCCCTTTTTGTCAATGCCTCAGTAACAGTGTTAGGAATAGCAATGGTGTTTAGGCTCATAATGAATTTTCGGTGAGTTGGGGACAGACGTTTAAGGGAGACATAGTAAGATAATGGATAGAGTGATCGTTTGGTGCATTCTCTTGTGCCTTTTCTAACAGCAATGGGTATGTCTAAGTCTTCAATGGGGTCAGTAGGTGTCTCAATAGGCTGTAAAGACATGTCAGATCTTACGGGTATGTCTAAGTCTTCAATGGGATCAGTAGATGTCTCAATAGGCTGTAAAGACATGTCAGATCTTACCTTGATTTCATTTCCAGAGTTTGGATCAGATTCTTGGACTTGTGTCAATTCAGGAACAGCCTTTCTCCTTGAATACACCTGAGAGAATCTTGTAGGGTTGTGACTGGCATTGATTAGGTCAGGAGAGACAGGAGATGACACAGATTCAGTAGACTTGTTTCCAACTATGCTGGTTGGAAGATCAAGGGTTTGAAGTGGTTCAGAAATCTCAGAAGTCCTATCTTCTAACATGGAAATCTCCCCTGAAGAGAGGACTTGGAGAAAAAAGGTGTATTTTCCACAAATGTGACATCAACAGAAATGTAGGTTTTTTTGGATGAAGGGTTATAACACTTGTATCCTTTTTGAGTGGATGAGTAACCAAGAAAGACACATTTGATGGCACGGGGATCTAGTTTGTTTCTATGCTGGCTGTGAACATGAACAAAGGCAGTGCTGCCAAATACCCTAGGTATAAGGCCATTTGAGGTTCGGAAGTGAGGGTAGAAGCTATTGAGGGTCTCTATAGGACTCTTATTATTTAGCACACGGGAGGAAGTCTGTTTATCATGTATGTGGCAGTGAGAGCAGCCTCACCCCAATAAGACTTGGGTACATTCCCTTGAAAGAGTAAGGCTCGAATGGTGTTGAGCAAATGTCCATTTTTCTTTCAGCTACCCCATTTTGCTGGGGCGTGTTGACACATGATGATTCATGGATAATACCTTGGGATTGGAAATAAGGTGATAGAACTTGATTAAAGTAATCTCTAGCATTATCTGTCCTAAAGCTTTTTATGGTAACTCCAAATTGGTTTTGAACCATTGAATGGAACGTTGGAATAACAAAGCTAACATCAGATTTGTGTTTGAGGAGGAATAGCCATGTAACTCGAGTGCAGTCATCAATGAAGGATACAAACCACCGAGCCCCAGAAATATTAGGTATGCTGGAAGGGCCCCATATGTCACTATGGATCAAATGAAAAGGATAAGAACTGTGTTTATTGCTAATAGGAAAAGATACACGAGTATGTTTTGATAACTCACAAATATCACAATGAAACTCAGAAATATCTAATCCTTGGAATAGTTGAGGAAACATAACTTGTAAAACCCTAAAAGATGGATGACCTAGGCGTAAATGATACAGCCAAATGACATCTTTATTGGAAGAACTGAGAAAGAACAATGACAAATCATTCTTAACAGTTTGAGATGATTCAAGAAGATAAAGGCCGCTACTTTCCTTAGCAAGTCCAATCCTCTTCCCCGATCCATGATCCTGAAAAACACAAGAAGAGGAAAAAACAGCATAACATTTAAGGTCATAGGTGATCTTATAAATGGAGATGAGGCTGGCTGATAGTTTTGGTACATGGAGGACATTTTTAAGGATAAGGGTGGGTGTGATATATATATCCCCGAACCCTGCAACAGTGGTTAAAGAGCCATTAGCCACTACAATTTTCCTGTTACCTGGGCATGGGGTATAGGTGTGGAAATGCTGAGGTGTAGGGGTCATATGGTCTGTGGCACCGGAGTCTATTATCCAAGAGTTTGTATAGGTGTTTTCGGTTTCTGTTACTTGGGCATTCATACAAAAAGAAAAAGAAGGTTTACCTGAAAGAGTCAAAGAGCAAGTTCCAGAAGGCTTCTCAAGAGATCCTAACAAACTCCTTAGCTTTCCAATTTCTTCATTATTGGCTGCAGTTTTGACCTTGATCTCATAAACTTGTGCATCATCGTGGTCCTTTGAATATGTGCGACAAACAAAGTCCCAAATCTCTTTTGCAGTTGTCAAAAACATGCATGTCGCTAATCATGGGTTCCATGGAATCCCATAGCCACGACATTATCATGGAGTTCTCCTCATCCCAGGTTTCAAACTTCGGATCACCTTTGTTGCCCGTTTCCGAGAAGATGGCTGAGCCTCCCCTTGTCTTTGAGGTATGTTCGGACAAATTGAGACCACTTGAGATAATTCTTCCCACTGAGCCTATAGGATGCCCGAATATTCTGTAAATCTCCAATTTCTGAACAGAATTGGATTCTTCAGATGGGTTACGGATGCTAGAGGTTTCAGAGGTTGACATGATCGATGGAAGAAATCTTGCAGCAATGAAGGCTGCTGGGATAGGTAGAGAAATAGGCTCAAGGGAGCCGCAGCAATGAAGGCTGCATGCAAAGGGATGAATGCGGAAAACCCTAGAGCTCTGATACCATGTAGAAGGCTGAAATTTTTTATTCATTCCTCTTCAGTGTACAATCCTAGGAAATATATAGGAGATTACAAGATAAGAATAGGAAACTTAATCATTCTAAATATGAAATCTATCTAATCAAATCCCTTAATTTTAGGGAATGATTACAAGATAAGAATAGGAAACTTAATCATTCTAAATCTGAAATCTATCTAATCAAATCCCTTAATTTTAGAGAATTTAAATTCAAACAGATTCTCCTTATCTATAGGGATATTTAACTAATTTTATTTACAGCTTATTTACACTTCAACAAAAACTTCATTGCAGTCTTAGTAAAATAGGATCGAAATAAAATACTATAAATGAGAAGCCTTAGGAAGCAAGATAGGAAGTGAGAGCAGCATCCTCCAGGACCGGGGTGTTTTTTTTTCTTTTCCATTTCAGTTTCTCTTTTTTGTTCCATTCGAGGGGAAGAATGTTAATAGATTTGCTAAACACTGCTCTCTTTGATGGTATAGTCTTACAAATATTGCGATGGTTCCTCCTTTCTCCTGTGTATACTGATTATCATCATGAGAAGCATGTGTAGTGGAGCAGACCTTAATTTACATTTAGAAAAATAAACTAGGACAACTCTATCATATCAAATGCTTCATGCCATGGTATCAACTTACACATTTGAAAGCATTAAAATATGCCCATTCTACTTTATTTGAAAAGAAATTGAAATGCATATACGGAACACTATGTTTTCATTTGGACAAAAATCTGAAATACTTAATAGTGAGTAAAGTAGCGCACCTCTCCTGAAGCAATAGTAATGATGTGTGGTGTAAATCCCTGTCCTGCTTTACCTGCAAAAAGCTTTTAAGTAAATATGTGTGCATAGTTGTGTGCAAGGTTTTTAAATTTTCTAGAATAGGGCCACCTTAATTTTTCCATGGTACAAGATATGCCTTCGTCTCACCCCATTCCAACACTTGGAATGAGTAATGTCCCAAGATGTGCCATTGGGATGGTAAACAATGGCAAGATGGTCTTATTCTAACACTTGAGACGGCAACTTATCCCTACATCACACAGACGTCCTGCTGGGTTTGAAACCATGGCCGCGTGCATATAGCTATTAATCTCACACAAGTGTAGCTAAAAGCATTACTTCAGCATGTTGTCATCATTTGGTCTATAACATCAAGTGTAATGTCATAACGCACTAATTATTCAAACATGTATGGATACAAAGCATATGAAACCAACAATTGCTTACAATTACTTTCCAACTCCACTAGAATGAAAAAAAAAAAAAAAAAATTGCTTAAAATCAAATTATTCTCTAAGGCTTTGTTTGGATCTTGGAGGGAAAGGAAGGAAAGAGTAAAAAGAAGGGAAGGAAGGATTGTTCTTTTTGTCTTGTTTGGAAAGGATGGAAGGGAAAATAAAGGTAATATCAATTATCTGTTTGAATAGAAGGAAAGAAAAAGAAGGGAAAGAGTTACGTGACAATTATATCCCTCCAAAAATTAATGAACTATCGGAATGGAAGAACAAAGAGTAAGAAATGAAGGGATATTTTGGTCTTTCAAAAAATATCTTAAACATTTTCTTCTCCCCCACATTCCCCCCGATTTGTAAGTTAATAAATTTACTCTCGTGAGGGAGAAATAAGGAGAACCAGTTACTCTCATTCTCCTTCCCCTTTTTCTTTCACCTCCCTCCCAAACAAAGTAATTTATGGCCTTTTCCCTTCATTTCCTTCCCCTTCCCTCCATTCTCTCCAATCCAAATAATCCCTAAAGAAGGTTATTAGATTGATCAGTGAATTATCTGTTTTCTTACATGGAACTAAACCAGTGCATCAACATTTATGCATTCTCCGGTTACCATGCTCATAATGTGATGAGACTATGTTGCTGTCTTAATGTAATTTTTATTGCATGATTAATGCATGAGCTAATGACTCAACAAGAAGAGTTCTAAATGTGTTGTTATATGAGTTCTTACAAATCAATCCATATAGCAACATCAATACCAACCGCATTTGATTATGGGTGCCTACAGATTTGTGAAATGTGTTGCTAATTTCTACTTGTTAAATTTAATTTTGGTAACTTAAATTTTTAATGGACCAGAAAAGGCTAGCTGATCCAATCATTATTTCTATAAGTTGAATGAGAACAGAGAAGAAATACTTTTAATAGGCTACTGGCATATGGACATTCTTTAGAGCTAAATGGATTACATGCATGCCTAAACTCCTAGCACAGAAGATGCATAATATTATACATCGAATAAAATGGAACTTCAAATCATGATTCTTTATGGAATAGTAATAGAACCATTTTTTCCTCTCATAACACAAATATATCAGAAGACATTTGAGATATAGCCAAAATTTTATTCATTGGGAACATAAAGAGGAGGATATATGATCTTACTCTAGCATTTTGAATTAGCAGCAAGCAAACAAGTTTGTCAAATAACGGTACAGTAATGGAATTATGTCAATTAGACATGTGCCAACCTCTCGTGAATGACAAGTTTGTCAACCAGATGTAATAGTGGGAAGAACTCAGAGTAAAAAAATTCTCAATAAGGCTGATGACTAATTATAACTCAATATTTACTCTCTTCTACTATTATATGCATTTAGAGAAGCTCTAATAGGAACAAAAATTTGAGAGGTGGTACTTGAAGTGGATGAGTTGGGAGATGAGGAGGCTGTGAGCAAGGGGAAGGTCAAGCTAGACATAGGAGTAATGGCAGAAGTAGGACTAATGGTACAGTTGAGGTTTGATGGGACAAGCATGGCAAACAAGCATGGGCAAATCGACTAAATGGTGTCATTCCATACTCTAACCTCAGTTCATCTACATTCTATAAAAGGAGGATACCAAACAAAAATTTATTTAGCAGCCAACATCGTCTAATGCTATTCAGTCACATTAACAACTAATCTTGATAACTTTAGCGCCCTTAGATCTTGCATATCATGGTTTAAGTTTCCATATAGGCTAGAGAGCATCATACCACATGACAAGGTATTTTGTGTGCACTCTCTTACTAAACTCACTCATGCTTCCATTTCCCTTGTTGATGAATTCAAATCATGAGTGGACTCATATGGAACATCCATGTCCTTCGCTTTGTCATCTTTTCATTAGATTCCTAAATTTCTTATAAGCTCAGTTTTCAAAGGCTCAAAGGCACTACAGCACTAAGGTTTCTTGGAGCCTAGGTGCAATGCACAAAGCATGGTATGAACTTGATGAAATGAGGTGACAGAATATAGGTCTGTAGAGATAATAACAAATAAATGATATTCAACATATTCAATTATTAACTATGATTAACAACATAATAAAAATCTGAATTGTCAAGTCCCTATTTCAGATGAACGAAGAAGCATGAACAGGAGGAGGAGGAAAAGAAGAAGAAGAGGAGATTACCTTCTGATTCATATCTTAAAGCAGGGCAAAAAGAGAGGGGCGAAAAGGCAGGAAAAAAAAAAAGGACTTGAAGGAAGAACATAATGAGTGGATGCACCTTACACCTTACAAGTGCCTAAGACATGCCTTCAACAATACCAAATAAGTTGTCCATCAGCAAGTCAATCAAATTTCCTGATTCCTTGGAAAATTTCTGTGATGGCCTCAAAAATGACAAGTAAAGGCTATGATTGGTAGAATCCAATAATCTACTTTCTGGTACCATCGGTGCTATAGCTCATTCCAATGTGTCTCTTCTATAATATCATTTTTGTCTTCTTTTTTGATAGAAATATCATTTTTGTCTTCAAAATAACTATTCAAGTTAAAAGCATCACTCAAGATTTCAAAAACTGATGCCAGGCATCTCCAGCATGGAAAATCATTCATTAGATACAATGCAGATAAAGTTATTACTAACCTAAATACAGAAGGGTTTTCTTGTTTGATCTTCAAGATCACTCATACTTGGTATATCACTAAGAAACAGAATAATACAGGAGAATTTCCCATGGAAGTTCAAAATACCATAGGAAAACAAGGTCCATTACAGAGATAATAAAAAATATATGAAGAAAATGAGTTATTGTACCTGTAGAATTCGACTTCTGAGTGTATTGTTTTGCCATCATCTAAATACTGTTTTTTTAGGACTGCTGATCTTTTCTGCTAAATGAGACCAGGTGATTGTATGTCACCTGACTTATTACTGTAATCATGGATGGCTTATCCACTTTGTTAGAACTTACACAATTCAAAGGAGATTTTCTACCAACAGGTGAAAAGGAAAATCCAAATTTAGTCATCTAATACAACTGGATAAAGAAGGTCTTTTAACAGATTAATTAGAACTTTGAGAAGCTAGAAGAATAAGTTGGCTTAAACTTACATGAAAGAAATTGTTGCCACCCATAGGAAAAATTTGTTGAATTTAAGCATTGGGCTACACAACCTGCAGCTTTGTCGAAAGATCTACCAATTAAATAGAGGAACTCGGTTTCTTTGAAATGTTGATACAAAAATGTGAGTTATTGAGACAGAATAATGAGGAAGTGGAATTCTACATCAGTACATTCCTATTTGTGGTTGGCTGCTATGAGATGATTCTTTCTGGAAAACTTAACGGCACTCACACATCACCCTGGCTAGCATAACCAGTGACTGAAATCGTTTTGAGAAGTTTTAGGGATAGGAAGCTGGGATAAAAGAGGCGTTCTGCAGTAAGATAAAACAAGTCTGGAGGGAAGAAAAAATTTGCATTAGATATTAAAAAGAGTCATGGATGCAATCCTAGCTGAATTTTTAGATACTTTTGAAGAATATCTGCCATGCTTTATAGCCTAGCCGGATAAGAAATAGCATCTCCTTCTCCCAAAAGTATGCCACAATTTTGGCCTTCAGGATTATCCACTACGTAAATTATCACAAAATGGTCTATCAAGTCAAGCTTGGCAATAGCTCAAAGAAAACCCCACCAATATGGCTTCATTAACCTCTATTTTATTAGTATCCATATTCCATAGTTCTCTTTCTTCAGTTTCTTGTCTGGCCCAAATTCAGAATGATTGAGCACAGCCACTCTTATCATTCAAGATTCCACTTAAGCACTAAATCTTTGACACAAAGAAAAATTGAATCACGAAAACCATGAATACAACATCCTTAAACTACAATGTTTTCAAAATTATTAATCAGAAGAAAATTCCTATTAGGTCATGAATAAAGTGGCACTGTATTAATCAGTTCAACAACAGCATTAAGCTTTGTAATCTTCTTTCGAGAAGCTAATTTTGGGCGACTGCTAATGAGGACTTTCTCTTCTCCTAAGAAAATGTGAAAACTAAGCAACAAAACAATGCTACATGAAGCATAAGCGCACAATTATTCCACAAATTGAAGAAAGACACAGGTTCATATTGCATTGTGGTTGCATTAGCTTCGCATGTGTTCTACCATGGGATCTCCATATTGAGTTCCTTCTTCATAAAGGCAAATCCAATAATACACTCCCACTACTAGAAAACCAAAAGACTGAGGGGAAAAAAAAAAACGAAGGGCAAGACAAGCAGCAACAATAGACAAGAAACATTTACGGGAGGCATGCAAACGAAAGTTTCGGAAAGAGATAAAAATCATATAAGTCAGAGCCTTTGATCATCCCAACTTCAAGAAAACAAAAAACAAAAAAAAAAAAATGCATTCAGGGGAAAGAATACAGCAAAAGCAACGTATCAGCATGCAGAGAAAAATATACCGACCAAGAGCTGCAAGCTGGACTTTCTTGGCAGAAGAAGAGGACGAGGATTCTTCTTGCTCCAAAAAGACGGCGGCGGAGACGACGACGAAGACGGGAGCTGAAGCGACGGAGAAGCCTTATTGAGAGAAGATGCAAGTGAAGGAGGAGAAGGGAAGGGCGAAGCGCCATACATCCTAGGCCTCCCTCGCCTTCTTCGGACGGTCTCAGCGGGAGCGGGCGCGGACGCCGCGGCGGCAGCGGCGGCGGTGCCGCCAGCCAACTGGGGGAAGAGGGCGGGAGTGCTCTCCGACGCAGCAGAGGATGGAGCCGCGGAGAACATGCGTTCCTGACGCCGTCGCGAGGGTAGTAGAGAGGGGGGGCGCCGTCAGCCCAGTCCATCGGAGCGGAGGAAGTCGGCAGTCGGCACGAGAGCGCTCCCGGGACGACGAGCGAATGGAGGGAGATGTGGGATTTGGGATCGGGGAATTTCCTATTTTATTTTTGTTAATAATATATGTATTTAATAATAAATAAATAAATAAACAGGGAAAGTTTAGCTTTGTGAGCACTGGTACAAATTTGATCATTTCCTCGTCGTTCAATCATATAAATCTTGAAGCCAAAAAAACAAAACAACTCATTAAATATAATTAACTATTTAAAATAATATAATATGATATGATCTATGTGTTTATAATTTATATAATAGCACAATAATAGAATATAGAAGCATGAGAATACCGCAAAATATATTATCTCATATCGTAAATATATATTTTATTTTTTTATTTTGAAAGAATTAAAAGGAACTTTTAAGCTTTTATTATAAATGTTGCTGTCAAATCACTTGCAGCGCCTGGTGAGTTGAGGTTTCTGCAGGTCTTCAGGGATGCGGGATGATCGCCTTCTTCCTATGAGAACCTGCTAAAAGCTCGGGCTGGTAGCTTCGGCGGGACCCTCCGACGCTCAAGTCAGTGGTCCGTAGAACATGAATTTTTAGAATAATCGAGAAAGAGAGAGAGATCTCATAGAGGATCCCAGCGTTGAGCTCGGATCCTCTTTTTATACCTGTCTAGGGGGGTCCTTTTACCTCGTTCCGTTGAATCTCTCTTGTTAGGACGAGTTATGTAAACGGTGGGTGAGCCGTTGCTGAGTGGAGAAAGCCGAGGCCGACGCGGTTGGGATCGAGGCCGAGGGGAGCAATATGGTTGAGCGCTGCATGGTGGGAACTCACACATGCCTTCCCAGATCCACGTACGTGAGCAGGCCGGGACGAAGAATTGGACTCGAAGCTCGGCTCTGGTCCTGATCTGGAGATAACGTTGGTATGGAGTCGTCGACTGAGGTCGGTGTCGGAGACAAGGCATGGTGACACGGAGTTGACATCGTCTAGAGCCGTCTGAAGGCATAGAGTCAGGATGGAGTCACCGGGCTGTCCATGGAGTCGGACAGTGCCCAGGCTATGAAGACGTGGCATCGAGTGCTGAGGCTGGTTGCCGCCGAGCCCGTGGAGTCGGTGTTGGTGCCACGTGAGACTGGGATCAGGTGCTGGGAGCCCGGGACGAGACAAGAAGTTGGAGTCGGGGCTTCCATCCGAACTCAGGAGCATAGAGCCAGGAACCGTGACCCAGAGTCGATTGTCAAGAGCTTCCTTGGAGTCAGAACGATGTAGTTGGGGAAGACTACAAGCTGGAGGTGGCACAGAGAGCCTGCAGCAAGGCCGTGAGGTTGGAGAAGTAGATTCAATCGCAAGGGCCGCTCGCTGGGAGAGAAGGGCTGGCGACGTGGTCTAGAGCCAGAGCAAGGGCCGTGGAGCTCGGGAGCAGGGTCAGGACCTTTGTGTAGGAGCCAATGTGGGATAGAGCCTGGAGTTGAAGTCGGAGGCCACCATGGACGAAGCTGTCGAGCCCGTTGAGGACATGGCGAAACTGGGGGTCATCGGAGGAGTCCGAGAGCCACTGTGAAGTCGTCGAGAGAGGACCTTGCTGTGAGGGCGTTGAGAGAGAGATTCCATGATCTCTTCCCCCTTTGCTGAAGCCCCATTACATGCATGCTATCCCGTGTACCTAATGTACTTGGATGAGGCCGGCTGACAAAGCAGCCGGGAGCAGAGGGTCGTGGCGACGAGGTCAAGGCCGGGGCGCGGGTCTACGTGGGATGACCGGAAGCGATGGAACTGGGGGATGTCCGGGACAGTCGGGGATGTCCATGACTTCGTGCGGGGGAGGAGAGCCTCATGACGGATGACTGGCTCGTCGTTAGGAGGAAATCCGAAGCCATGGGGGTTCGGCGCGGAGCTACTGCGATCTATTGCTCTCATGCTTCTCTCGTGTCCCCATGTCGGAGCTCTCCCCCTCTCTTTTCACCACCAGCCCTTTTATCCTTTGGCCTCTTGCTACCGTCAGAGAGCTTGATCCCCCAAAGGAGGAACCGTCCCCCTTTTTCTCCGGCTGCCCAGGGCTGTTGAGAACAGAACGTCGCGTTCGACGAACAAAATATCGAATATAATATCGTTCCATTCTCTGATTTGAGAATGCCGTTTGGGCTTGTTAACTGACCCTATCAATAAAATATATTTTATTTTATAATAATTAATAAATAATTTTATAATTTTATAATTTTTATAGATTTAATTATAATAGAGTAATTAATTTAAGTAATAAAGAAATATGTCACTATAAAATTTTAGGTAAATAATATCTAAAATTATTTGAAAAATATTCCATCCGCAATTAAATAGGTCATTATTAATGAGTTAAGATTCTAGGGATCAACTGTATATAGAAATTAATCAAAAATTAGTTATAACGTGGAATTATTGATAAGTAGATAATCAAAATAAGAAATTTCCAAACAAAAATATATATCACCAAATATTGGCTGCTTGAAAATTTCCAATGTCACGGAAAAAAGATATCAACAAAAATATTATTTTGTTGGTGATTAATTTTTATAAGGGAATGCAAATTTGAAATAAGGAATATACTATAGATTATTGGCGACTTGAAAATCTTCTAATAAAAGCTAGGCAAAATTATTTAAACTTCAAGTTAATTATAGTTTTAGTAGAAAATTAATGGCAATAAAGTATTTGAAATTGTTGGCAAGTAAATTTTTTTAAAAAAATTACTTGTTATGAGGAAATATGGTTATAAGTGAATTCAAAATAGGAAATTCGAGTTTCAAATGAAGAAATACTTGTAGATTAGTAGTATTTGAAAAATTGCTAAATAAAAAAATTGAATCTACTTTCACTCTATATTAATGGGATACATAAAATTAAAAATTTTTAATCAGATAAACCAACCCATCTAAATTTAAAATGTTAATATAATCACTAATTTGTTATGCAACTCTATACTAGTAAGCAGCATGTATTTATCATCTAACCTCAACTCAAACCAAAAGCATCATATTCTAACGGTCGTTAGCGGCATATTTTAATAGGATTGATGTGTTGTTTATTTTAATTAATTCAAGAAATATGAGTGATGAAAAAAAAAATGTAGGGGTGGTGTTTGATTTAAGTTAAAAATCGCTACCTCTCTGAAATGCATGAGAGGCAACAATGAGACAATGATAAAGTTAATATGAGAGAGTGGGTGGGGCATAGAGGGAAGAATATCAGCAAACCTTAAAAGGTATTTCATTCATAGAATTCTTAAAAGATTCTCAAACATCCTGTAAAAATATTTTAAGATCCTCATGTTTATTTTAACAAATCTAAACATTCACCTGAGCATTAATTAGTTCATAAAAATCACATTACCATAAAACATGATAATGTAAGATTACCACTTGATACGAATTTAACATTAAAATTCTTAAACAAAAAGTTCCCAAAGTAATTCATATGTTATTTTACTATAACATATATAATTAATATAATAAGTTTTTATATATAATATATGTTATATTAAATTTCAATTATTTTTATTATATACTAATATGAAACAAAAATTATTATGTTAAATAATATAAAAGCACTTATTTTATTATAATTATTTTATTATTTTTATACTAATATATTAATAAAATTAATGTTATGCAATATAATATATAATATATATTTAAATTTATAATAAAATTAATATAGTTAGTAATATTATTAAATTATTATTTTAATAACAGCATGTTATTATTTATATTTTTATTTATTTTATATATATAAAAATATATATTATGAATGTAATATATATTTTTAATTATTATATTATGTATTATTAAATTACAAAATAATATAATATGTATATATAGATATTTAATATAATAATATATTTTTAAATTAATTATTATATTAAAAATATATACTATATATTTATAATATTCTATTGTTAAGTGCTAATTATATCTTTTTTATAAAAATTATCATATTTCAAATATTTGTTTGCTTTATTTTTTTCAATTTGCAAAATAAGCATTTTTTAAAAAAAATTAATATTTTTAATCGGATTTATGGTAATCAATTATTGTGTGAACCAATTGTGGGCATCCTTTAAAATTCAAGAATCACATGCCCACTACATGATGCCAAGATGAAATCTTTTAATTTGTGAACCCAATGCCCACTTAGAGTGTGATGCCATATTTTGAGTTAGAAATGGAAGTGAGAATCTGATATCAAATTATATTTTGAGAGAGAAATATATTTATATTATATTATATATATATATATATATATATATATATATATATATATATATATATGATATTTTAGTCAAGCACATGAGCATTATTAAAGCTAGGCACAAAGAGAGATGCTCCTAATTAATATTTGCTTTTTTAAGAGTACCATAATATATATTATTATCATCATTAAAATTAGAGAGAATTTTAATTTCGATCCTGTAGTTTGAAAGGTTTTACAACTTAAATCTGAAATGGTAAGATATCAAATGAGCCGTGGAGTTATATGTTGCACATCGTTCTCATCCCATGGAGTAGTCGGATAACTACTAGTGGCAGGGTCGGGCGGTCTGGCCTTTAATGGCGCCAAGGCCGGTGTCGATGCTGCCTGCATGTGATGTCAACCTCGGGCTTCGTTTTGTGGGCTGCATCGCGTCTAGCATGTGATCCAGAAAGGCTTTGTATATAGGAAAAATCTTTGTACATCGTCCTCGATGCAGCAAGTTCTACGTTGACTGCATTGTCTCTTCTGATTGATCCACGTGGATCTTACGTGGCTGACGATGCGGAATGGTATGGCTTTGCTACAATGTTACATTCTGATCGTAACGGCCATTAAAAGCGCTTTGCCTTTATTTTAAAATTATTGTGCAGACGAAAATGCCCTTTTCCTCCAGCCTACTTCTACCACCATTTTTTCTTGGATTTCATCTGTGCAAGAAAAACTCTTTCTTCCCCTCGCTCTGGCTTTCGGATGCTAAGGAATCAGTCCAAGGTTTGAGCAAGATCCTGAGCCCTCGCTTTGAGGAGTCCGGTCGAAAGAAAATATTTCAGCTTCGAGGCTGAAATACTTGGCTACTGAAGTCTTTGTACAAAAACTTCTGGAGGAAATGTCATCCACAGCACGAGTAAAAAGTCCTTGTTCCCACTTCTTTGTAAAGGTCCTTTATTACACCAACTGTTTTTTGTCATTAGAGGAAGTTAATGTGTGACCAAACCGTTTAATGCGCAGGTAACTTCCTTAGACCAAACAGTTATGACATTCCGGGAGTTATAATGTTTAGAGTTTACTGTTTTGTAGCACGAATGTCATACTTTATAACTTATGAACTGGGGATGTCGTCAAAGGTGTTTGGTGGCCTATATTCCTCGTTATTTCTTTCCATATAGCTCTAGTTACAAACCTACGACACCCGTGCTCCGGGGTGTCATCATAAAAGCTATGACACCCCAGATTTACTGTTAAGAGACCGTAGTTACAAGCCTACGACACTCGTGCTTATAACTGACCATGGAGAGAGCATGAGAATGGATATAAAGAAGAGGAGAAGAGGGGGGATGGGCATTCTACGGAGGGCCAAGAGGAAGAGGGAGGAGCGACTCCCCAGTTTAAACCTTAACAGTCCCAGAACGGGTGTCGTCGCCTTAAAGCTAGGGTGTCGTCAGATGAGAGCTGGGATGTCGTAAGAGCCTAAGTCGGGGATGTCGTCGTTCCCCGCCTTAACAGTCCCCGCACGGGTGTCATCGCGCTAAAGCTAGGGTGTCGTCGGATGAGAGCTGGGTGTCGTAACAGCCTAATTCGGGGATATCATTGGTCCCCGCCTTAACAGTCCCCGCACGGGTGTCATCGCCTTAAAGCTAGGGTGTCGCGCTAAAGCTGGGGTATCGTAAGAGCCTAAGTCGTCGGCCCCGCTTAACAGTCCCGGCACGGGTGTCGTCGCCTTAAAGCTAGGGTGTCATCGCGCTAAAGCTGGGGTGTCGTAAGAGCCTAAGTCGTCGGTCCCTGCCTTAACAGTCCCTGCACTGGTGTCGTCGCCTTAAAGCTAGGGTCGTCGCGCTAAAGCTGGGGTATCGTAAGAGCCTAAGTCGTCGGTCCCCGCCTTAATAGTCCCGCAAGGGTGTCGTCATCTTAAAGCTAGGGTATCGTCGCTCTAAAGTTGAGGTGTCGTAAGAGCCTAAGTCGTCGGTCCCCGCCTTAACAGTCCCCGCATGGGTGTCGTCGCCTTAAAGCTAGGGTGTTGTCGCGCTAAAGCTGGGGTGTCATAAGAGCCTAAGTCGTCGGTCCCCGCCTTAACAGTCCCCGCACGGGTGTCGTCGCCTTAAAGCAGGGTGTTGTCGCGCTAAAGCTGGGGTGTCGTAAGAGCCTAAGTCGTTGGTCCCCGCCTTAACAGTCCCCGCACGGGTGTCGTCGCCTTAAAGCTAAGGTGTCGTCGCCTTAAAGCTAGGGCGTCATCAGATGCGAGCTGGGGTGTCTTTAACAGCCTGAGTCGGGATGTCGTCGGTCCCCCCCTAACAGTCCCTGCATGGGTGTCGCCTTTAAGCTAGGGTGTCGTCAGTGAGAACTGGGGTATCATTACAGCCTGAGTCGGGGATGTCGTCGGTCTCCCCTAACAGTCCCCGCACGGTATCGTCGCCTTAAAGCTAGGGTGTCATCAGATGAGAGCTGGGGTGTCGAAAGTTTTTTCATGCGGTGTCATTCGCGACACCCCAGTTGAAACCTTACGACACCCTAGCACCAATTCTACGACACCCATGCTTATAACTGACCACGGAGAGAAGGCCCGCGACACCCCATGAATTCGGCCGAAAAACAGTGAGGACACCCAGTTGAATTATTACGAAACCCAAGTTACAAACCTAAGACACCCGTTCACGCTTAGAAGAAAACTTTACCACATCCTAGGATGAAATCGGTCGAAAAACAGTGACGACATCCAAGCTCCCTTATCCTTCGTCTCAACCGATGCTAACGGGACACTCCTCATGCTTCGGTGAGTCTGAGCAATATACCACACTCCGGTTGGAACTTATGAGTTCCACTTATCTCAGGACGCTGCACCTTAGCCTCGTCAAGATCACCAAAGACCCCCAGGAGGATGGTCCATTTGGTAAGGCTCACATGATAAAGCGAATGGCAGCAAACACAAAAGTTACTAAAATTTCTTTTTATTCATATACAAAGAAAGACAAGAAGAAAGAAAAGAAAAAAGTACAGGAGCCCTCACTGGGGCTTGTCATTTCCAAGCGCTGTCGATCTCCCCCCACGCTGCGGGGCTAACTCGACGATCTGTTGCTGAGGGATGCTACTTGCCCCTCCAGCCGGCTATTGGCCGACGCAGGAGCTCGATCTCTCTCACTGAAACGGCTAGGTACTGCTCGGCCGCCCTATAGAGTCGCTCGCGGTTTGCGAGCAACGACGCAAGACCTCCCCATCGATAGTTACCGTAGTGCGGCTCCCATGGGGCCCCCACGGCCACTGACGCGCTACTTGGCGCTTCAGTCGATTGCCCCTCGCCTACAGAAGCCATCTCAATATCCAAAAATTTTGGAAGATCAATTGAAAAGGTGATTAACGATGGCATTCCCCCATCCATATTTAAGCTACTCCTGGCAGGTGTTTCGATTGCTCGAGCTATCGGCTCCGGTGCCCCTATCGTGGAAACTTGCCACGTGCTACCATCTCAGTGGGCGCTCATAGAAAACGAAGGGTTGCCCCTCTCGTTGAGTTTTGGGGGATGGGGAACATAAACCATTACTGAAGAGAGTGTCGGGAAACCAAATACATGCTGGACGGATAAGCTTTACGATGTCCCAAGAGGAAACCGACTGGAAGTATTACGACACCCAAGTTATGTTCACCCAAAAAAAGATCTACGATGCCATAGTTGAAACCTCACGACACCCTAGTACCAATGTTGCGACACCCGTGCTTAAAACTGACCACAGAGAAAATCCCCGCGACACCCCAGGAGGAATTCGGCCGAAAATCCTTCGCGACACCCCAGTTGAAACCTCACGACACCCTAGCACCAATGCTACGATACCCGTGCTTATAACTGACCACGGAGAGAATCCCCGCGACACCCCAGAGGAATTCGAACGAAAATCCTTCGCGACACCCCAGTGAAACCTCACGACACCCTAGCACCAATGCTATGACACCCATGCTTATAACTGACCACGGAGAGAATCCCCGACACCCAGGAGGTATTCGGCAGAAAATCCTTCGCGACACTCCATTGAAACCTCACACACCCTAGCACCAATGCTACGACACCCGTGCTTATAACTGACCACGGAGAGAATCCCTGCGACACCCCAGGAGGAATTCGGTCAAAAATCCTTTGCGACACCCAGTTGAAACCTCACGACACCCTAGCGACAACGCTACAACACCCGTGCTTATAACTGACCATGGAGAGAATCCTCGCGATACCCCCAGGAATTCAGCCGAAAATCCTTTGTGACACCCAGTTAAAACCTCACGACACCCTAGCACCAATGCTACGACACCCATGCTTATAACTGACCATGGAGAGAATCCCCGCGACACCCCAGGAGGAATTCGGCCAAAAATCCTTCGCGACCCCAGTTGAAACCTCAACACCCTAGCGACAACGCTACAACACCCGTGCTTATAACTAACCACGGAGAGAATCCCCACGACACCCCAGTAAGAATTCGCCAAAAATCCTTCGCGACCCCCAGTTGAAACCTCACGACACCCTAGCGACAATGCTACAACACCGTGCTTATAACTGACCACGGAGAGAATCCCCGCACACCCCAGGAGGAATTCGGCCAAAAATCCTTTGCGATACCCAGTTGAAACCTCACGACACCCTAGCACTAATGCTACGACATCCATGCTTATAACTGACTACGGAGAGAATCCCCGCGACACCCAGGAGGAATTTGCTGAAAATCCTTCGCGACACCCCAGTTGAAACCTCACGACACCCTAGTACCAATGCTATGACACCCGTGCTTATAACTGACCACGAAGAGAATCCCCACGACACCCTAGGAGGAATTCGGCCGAAAATCCTTCGCGACACCCCAGTTAAAACCTCATGACACCCTAGCGACAATGCTACAACACCCATGCTTATAACTGACCACGGAGAGAATCCCCGCGGCACCCCAGGAGGAATTCGGCCGAAAATCCTTCACGACACCCCAGTTGAAACCTCACGAACCCTAGCACCAATGCTACGACACCCATGCTTATAACTGACCATGGAGAGAATCCCCGCGACACCCCAGGAGGAATTCGGCCAAAATCCTTCGCGACACCCCAGTTGAAACCTCACGACACCCTAGCGACAACGCTACGACATTCGTGCTTATAACTGACCATGGAGAGAATCCCGCGACACCCGGGAGGAATTCGGCTGAAAATCCTTTGTGACACCCCAGTTGAAACCTCACGACATCCTAGCACCAATGCTACGACACCCATGCTTATAACTGACCATGGAGAGAATCTCTGCGACACCCCATAAGGAATTCAGCCGAAAATCCTTCGCGACACCCCAATTGAAATCTCACGACACCCTAGTGACAACGCTATGACATTCATGCTTATAACTGACCACAGAGAGAATCCCCGCGACACCCCAGAGGAATTCGGCCGAAAATCCTTTGCGACACCCCAGTTGAAACCTCACGACACCCTAGCACTAATGCTACGACATCCATGCTTATAACTGACTACGGAGAGAATTCCCGCGACACCCAGGAGGAATTTGGCTGAAAATCCTTCGCGACACCCCAGTTGAAACCTCACGACACCCTAGTACCAATGCTATGACACTCGCTTATAACTGCCACGGAGAGAATCCCCGCGACACCCCAGGAGGAATTCGGCCGAAAATCCTTCGCGACACCCTAGCACCAATGCTACGACACCCGTGCTTATATCTGACAACGGAGAGAATCCCCGCGACACCCCAGAAGGAATTCTGCCGAAAATCCTTCGCGACACCCTAGTTGAAACCTCACGACACCCTAGCACCAATGCTACGACACCCGTGCTTATAACTGACCATGGAGAAATCCCGCAACACCCCAGGAGGAATTGGCCAAAATCCTTCGTGATACCCCGGTTGAAACCTCACAACACCCTAGCACCAATGCTACGACACCTGTGCTTATAACTGACATGAGAGAATCCCCGCGACACCCCAGGAGGAATTCAGCCGAAAATCCTTCGCGACACCCCAGTTGAAACGTTACGACACCCTTGGTATAAACTTATGACACCACTACGATAAATTTGAACTAGACGAAAATTTTGACGTCACCTTAGTTGTAATTCGATGACACCCTAGTAACTCAGCTATGCCATCTTTTCGAGAAAAGTTGCATAACGTGGCTGGTTCCTACCGGTTTGCGTATCGGCGATATGATCATGGCGCTCCTAGTATCCTTTCATATTTCTCTGAGGTCGGCATAAAAAAATTTCTGAACCCTAGAGGTCCTTTGTTTGTTGCTTGAGAAGCCATCATTGTTCTAAATTTTTTCCATAGTTCTTTCTTCCATCTACTTCATTCATGGTGATGAGTGCTTTGTTTGTGGACGAAGACCGCGAACAAAGAAGAACCAAAAGGAGAAAATGGTGAACAGAGCAAGGACATCGTTCTTCATTCGAATGAGGATGCGTCTCCTTTAGGTATGTTTATCCCTTTGTTAAGATATTATGACATCCTCTCTTAAAATGTCATGACACCCTAGTTCATACATAATGGCACCCAGCTGACTAGTATGTTTTACCCCCTATTTCAGATGATATGAAAATTATTCCAGTCCCCCGAGTGAAGGCTTCCCAACTGTTTAAGAATAGTTGTAGGCCCGCCATATACGTTCAGAAGGTTTGGAAGATGGGTTTACCAGACAGCATACAAAACTTATTCGAAGGATCCCATTTGGTGCCTTCGTCGACATGCAGACTTTCACAGTCGACGGGCGACTGCTAGCAGACATCATAAGATGTCACAATGGAGGCGACGAGTTCATTTTCTGTGGCAAGCCGGTTCTATTCAGTGCCGACAAAGTCGCACTTATTCTTGGTCTTCCAGCTCATGGGAAGAAGATCGACACCTCCAACCAGTTGTTCAACGGAAGGTTGTTCAGACGATTTGGCCAGCGTTTAGATCTTCGCCAAGAAGGTTTGGAGAAGTTAATTTTCTGACTCCGATCATCTAAGGTACAGGAAGATGTCGAGGACACCGTCAGACTTTGGATCGCCTACATGTTTGCCATGTTTTTGGCTCCAAAGTCTAATCAGAGATGTCCACGGTATCTCATCCAGCACTTGGATGACTTAAGTCAGCTGGATAGGATCGACTGGGCTTCGACATTCAAGGAGCTGATTGTTCTGGCTCTCCCAAAGTAGCTACTTGCTTGCGTTCGAGGAGCCGGTCCACTCAAAGAGAGCACAAAAGGTTAGGAGGCAGCCTACCCTGTTCGGATGCTCGGCAGCGCTGGTGGTAAGGATTATTGAGATGCAGAAATAGTGTCTTTAGTATAATTCCTTTGTTAATATTACATTTTTTTATATCCAAAAATTATCATGTTCAGGCGTGGTTCCTCGAGCATACATCAATGAGAGCACCAGCATATCCCGATAAACTGCCCCGGCTATTGAAGTGGTATGATAACCAAATGAAGATCCAGTCGGTTCGGGTTGCCAACATGCAGCCTCACGACTTGGTAAGCTAATACATTGCTTCATTGCTCTGACCATGTTTTTCCACTTAATGTGTTAATATTTTTACTTAATATTAATTTGTTTATCGTCTTGCTTTGCAGTTAGAAGGAGCTACTGTACCACTGTCAGAGGAGCGCTGGCTTCTCAGTCAACAGACAGTAGCATCGCCTGAACCAACAGAGCGCTGCAAAAGCTGTGCCGAGTTGAGGATTGAATTGGCCTGCGTTAAGGATCAACTCGACGAGCTCAGGCACAGGCTGTCCATTGCTGAGAGCCTCCTTAGTTCCATGCTCAGAAAGGAAAGCAATGCAATAAATGAGGAGGACAAGGGAGACGGGAAGACAGAGGAGGGGCATTCCCTGGACTGTCTTCTCAAGCTTGTTAAAGGAAATACTGAGGAGAATAAGATGGAGGAGAAGAATAAGATGGATAAGGACCAAGAGGAGAAGAGATTGGAGGGGAATCCCTGGACGATAAAACAAGCATGGGATTGAAAATAAAGAGGAGGAGAAGAGCGGGGAGGGGCATTCTACGGAGGGCCAAGAGGAGTCCAAATCCGATAAGAAACTTGGCACCCCTGCTCCAAAGGGTGATGATGTTGACATAGAAATCGTTGGAATGACTTCTCTTGTTAGGAGGGTTAAAAAGAGCTGAGGAAGCGAAAGGCATCCAAGGTCAGAGGAGATTCTTATGAGACAACCTGTCCTAAAAGTCGTCGAAGACAGTGGGCACATCAAAGCCCAGCACAACGGTCGAAGATGACCAATTTATTATAAAAAATTTGATCGAACGACTAACCGACGAGACCATGTACACCAATAAGTTAGGTGGCGTTGTAACAAGGAAAGGTCTTCGGGATCTCATTAACAATGATATGATAATAGATGATGTAAGTATCTCAAGAAACCTTTTCTAGTTGTTGATTTTAGAATTATATTAATCGGTTTACATTCCATTGGCAGATAATTGATGTCGGCCAGGATTTTTGATGTGCAACTGGATAGAGCATCCGGACCGATACCATAAGTGCATCTTTGCATCAGTTTTCATAGCGCTATGTGTCTGAATTCTCCATTAACTCCTCATGAACTCACTGCATCATCAGGGGCTTCGATATTTGACGATGTATCCGATGAAGATAAGGCCCAATTCCGGTTTCTATTCACCATAATAAACTCCGATAACTTGCACTGGCATCTTATTGCTGTCGACATGAAAAGAAAGGTGTTCATGCACCTGAATTTATTAAACACAATGCCAGGTACAAGGCCAATGCGAAGAAATGGCATACAATTCTTGGTCACATATTCCATATCTACTGCAATAAGGAGGAGGTGATGACTTGGCCGATGGAAGAGATTTCGGATTGCCCAAGTTAACCGGCCGGATCGCTAGATTGCGGCCTATACTGTTGAGATACATGGAATGTCTTGCTCGATGGGACAATCCTGATATGAAGATGGATTTCATGGTGGAGGAAGTAAGAGAATACCGATGACAATTAGCTGCGACGATATTGAGAGAGGGCCTCAACCAAAAGATCAACGACCTTGTCGCAAACTGTTCTTAATTTTTTCATTCTTCTTTCATTGAAAATTTAATGTAATTTATTCATATTAACACTGTTTCATATTGAATGCAAATGCAAATATTTTATATTGAGAACATGGTTGTCCTCGATTTATTCATATTTATGCCTTTCCTACTTCACAATTTCTTGAGTTTTCATATATGATGTAAATTGAAAACTAGAATGTCGTAAATTGAGAACAGGGTATCGTAAGATTTTGCCTTTCGGGTGTCGTCGAGCTAAAGCTAGGGTGTCGTTAGCCCAGAACTGGGTGTCGTCGCGCTAAAAGCATTGGTGTCCTTTCATGAGAATAGGGTGTCATAGGATTTTTGCCTTTCGGGTGTCATCGAGCTAAAGCTAGGGTGTCGTTAGCCCAGAGCTGGGGTGTCGTCGCGCTAAAAGCATTGGTGTCCTTTCGTGAGAACATGGGTGTCATAGGATTTTTGCCTTTCGGGTGTCGTCGAGCTAAAGCTAGGGTGTCGTTAGCCCAGAGCTGGAGGGTCGTCGCGCTAAAAGCATTGGTGTCCTTTCGTGAGAACAGGGGTGTCGTAGGATTTTTGCCTTTCGGGTGTCGTCGAGCTAAAGCTAGGGTGTCGTTAGCCCAGAGTTGGGGTGTCGTCGCGCTAAAAGCATTGGTGTCGTTTCGTGAGAACAGGGGTGTCGTAGGATTTTTGTCTTTCGGTGTCGTCGAGCTAAAGCTAGGGTGTCGTTAGCCCAGAGCTGGGTGTCGTCGCGCTAAAAGCATTGGTGTCCTTTCGTGAGAACAGGGGTGTCGTAGGATTTTTGCCTTTCGGGTGCCATCGAGCTAAAGCTAGGGTGTCGTTAGCCATAGCTGGGGTGTCGTCGCGCTAAAAGCATTGGTGTCCTTTTATGAGAATAGGGGTATCATCGCTTTAAAGCGAGGGTGTCGTTAGGCAAGAGCTGGGGTGTCGTAACAGTGCAAGCGTATTCATAAAATATCAAATCCTCTTGACATACGAGATGAGCACTTCATTTGGCTGAAAAAGATACCCTAGTTACAAAGCACTTCATTTGCGACCAAGACACCCTAGTTACAAAGTTACGACACCCGTGTTTTATATGTGCTACTGTGTTAGTTGACTCAATACATAAGCATCAAACTCGTCCATCAAAGTTTCGAAAGGTGGTACAATTCTTTCCATGTCCTCTCCAGTATTAATTGACTGCATACAAGTCTGCATGTTGCTTGAAGCAGCTCTTACTTCATTTTGCATTGGTGGAGCATCAACGGTTGCCTTGACTAGATTTTTCCTTGATCTTTTTGACTTCTTCTTGACTCCACTCTTTAATCTATTCTCTCTTGGGCGACCTTTCATCCTAATTTGCTGAGGATCTTGAATTACAAGCTCTGTACTTGGCTTAGCTGCGCAGTTAGCATCCACGATAATTTTGAATATAGGTGTTAGACCGTCCATCACTAAATTAAATGCATCTTCAGACATGGAGGCTATCTCTGCGAGCTTCATCATCCGATGACTCAGCAAACTATATCTACAATCAATAACATAATGTTAACGAAAATATATATTAAGACATTTCAAATAAAAAATTGTCACTGCTACCGTGATTTTCGTGTGCTTTTATCACAACCTTCAGTATTGCAGTCAAAATCGTCGAATTGGTATTTCATGTCCTTGCACCATCTCTTCAAGAAGTATTTATCTGGTAAACGAAATACGTCGCTTTGATGAAGAACCAACAAGGCGTGTCTACACAGGTAACCCTTAAACTGAAAGGATCAACACTGGCATTGCACATCCTCAATATTTCTATCGTATGACACGATATAATCTTTGATCATCTTCTTGCCAATTCCATCGACTTCAATCCTTTCATACGACTTGCAGAATATACACAATAGTTATCAACTTCCTTGATTAATTTAGTATTTGATGCAGCCATTTCAAGGATCTCATTCTAAAATTTTTTGAACATGCGCCTTGTATACCTTCCTGCAACTTGTCTCTCAAAAGGTGATGATGTCTTTAGGAAAGCAATCATTTGCAATGTCTATTATCTTCCTTATTTTCGGCCTCGTACCTTTTCTCCAAGGCATCTTCGTACTTACCTATGAACTCCGTTAGTGTAGTCTTCGAATTTATAAACCCATTGAAGAAGTGATTTATGCCCTCGCTCCTTTGTGAAGATGACATCCCTGTACATAATTTTATCAAAAAAAGAAGTGTTGAACGCGAACATGAACCAAAGACAATGATATACAAACCTGCGAAGAATGTATCCTTTAGGTAAACTGGGACCCATTTATCCTAACATTTGTAAAGGACATTGAACTAATCTATAGCTTTGCATTCTTTATATTTCTCCATAACATGTGCCCAACTTTTCTCGAATGACTGTATGGTCAATGAATCATATATTGCCTCATCGAAATCATCCATAAATTTGGGATTTGCTGTGCAAATGTGGCCAATCTTTTCAGGTATCTTCTTCAATATATGCCAAAGACAAAATCGATGTCGTGTGTTAGGAAAAACTTCTTTAACAGCAGCCTCGATTGCCTTATCTTGGTCAGTTATTATGGCAATAGATGCTTGACCACCATTTGCATCCAGCCATGACTAAAAACCTATTTATATGTCTCAGTACTCTCATCAGACAACAATGCGCAACTAAGTAAGGTGGACTGTCCATGATGGTTGACCCCGATGAATGGACAAAAAGGCATTTGATATCTATTTGTCAAGTAGGTCGAGTCAAAGCTTAGAACATCACCGAAGTATGTGCATGCCAATCTTGACCTTGGATGAATCCAGAAGACAGACCTGAGATGACCATTATCATTGAGGTTTAAGGTATAGAAGAAATTGGGATTTCTGAGTTGCATTTCGATGAAATGGATTACCATCGACTGAGCATCTCCTTCTTTCAACTTAGACTGATGTTCACGACAAATGAAATTATGAGCATCCTTCTCAGTGAAATCCAATTGTATTCTGCCCCCTTTTCTCCTTGCTATGGCAGAATATATCTGAGTTATCGGAACATTCACGGCATGTAAATTGCTGATCTCTGCCTTCTCTGGTATGCTGATCCTCCTATGCGACCGTAGATAACCAGTTAATGTTATGGACATCCCATGGTTATGTTCTAGAGAAACCTCAACCAATATCCACTTGCCACTTGTAGCATTCAGTCTTACTTTTATGAATGCCATGCAATCAACTTTCCCAGTATCCCTATGATTCATGCTCTTCTCTGTTTTTCTAGATTTTTCTTTCCTCCAACATGCCAGGTGCTTAAAGCAAAGTTGTTTGTTGTTGTTGGCCCTACTACATACTGTTGTGATTCCAAAACCAACTCTTTTTGCGTATCTATTGTAGAAAGTATATACTTCATCTACTAAATTAAATTTCATTCCAGTTTGAGGAACTACAATATCAACCCCTGCTTTTGGAGTGATGGGTGAAGGTGCATGGCCGGGAGTGTGCTCAATTTCTTTCGATCTATAATTTCAGCATCGTCTGTGGAAATATAAGCACACAGTCCTGAACAATGATATCCATAGATTTAGCTGTCAATATATCCTGACAAAGCATTAGGACACCAAGGTTAAAAAATACGACACTTCACTTGAAGAAATACGACAACACAATTAGGCTGTTACGACACCCCAGCTCTCATCGAACGACACCCTAGCTTTAAGGCGACGACATCCCCGACTTAGGCTCTTACGATACCCCAGCTTTAGCGCAACGACACCCTAGCTTTAAGGCGATGACACCCGTGCGGGGACTGTTAAGGCAGACCGACGACTTAGGCTCTTACGATACCCCAGCTTTAGCGTGACGACATCCTAGCTTTAAGGCGATGACACCCGTGCGGGGACTATTAAGGCGGGGACCGACGACTTAGGCTCTTACGACACCCCAGCTTTAGCTCGATGACACCCTAACTTTAAGGCGACAACACTCGTGTCGGGACCGTTAAGGCGGGGACCGACGACTTAGGCTCTTACGACACCCCAGCTTTAGAGCAACGACACCCTAGCTTTAAGGCGACGACACCCATGCGGGGACTATTAAGGCAGGGACCGACGACTTAGGCTCTTACGACACCCCAGCTTTAGCACGACGACACCCTAGCTTTAAGGCGACGACACCCGTGCCGGGACTGTTAAGGCAGGACCAACAACTTAGGCTCTTACGACACCTCAGCTTTAGCGCGACGACCTAGTTTTAAGGCGACGACACCTGTGTGGAACTGTTAAGGTAGGGACCGATGACATCCCCGAATTAGGCTGTTACGACGCCCCAGCTCTCATCCGACGACACCCTAGCTTTAGCGCGACGACACCCGTGCGGGACTGACGACATCCCCGACTTAGGCTCTTACAATACTCCAACTTTAGCGCGATGACACCCTACCTTTAAGGCAACGACACCCGTTCCGGAACTGTTAAAAGGCGGGGACCAACGACATCCCTGACTTAGGCTCTTACGACACCCCAACCCTCATCTGACGATACCCTAGCTTTAAAGCGATGACACCCGTTCTGGGACTCTTAAGGTTTAAACTGGGGAGTCGATCCCCCCTCTTCTCTCTTGGCCCTCCGTAGAATGCCCCTCCCCCCTCTTCTCCTCTTCTTATATCCATTCCCATGCTCTCTCCATGGTCAATTATAAGCATGGGTGTCGTAGGCTTGTAACTACGGTCTCTTAATAGTAAATCTGGGGTGTCGTAGCTTTTATGACGACACCCCGGAGCACGGGTGTCGTAGGTTTGTAACTAGAGCTATATGAAAAGAAAATAACGGGGAATATAGGCCGCCGAAACACTCTGACGACACCCCAGTTCATAAGTTATACAGTATGACATTCGTGCTACAAAACAGTAAACTCTAAATAGTTATGACTCCCGGAATGTCATAACTATTTTGGTCTAAGGAAGTTACCTGCGCATTAAACGGTTTGGTCACACATTAACTTCCTCTAACAACAAAAAATAGTTGGTGTAATAAAGGAGCTTTACAAAGAAGTGGGAACAAGGACTTTTTACTTCGTGCTGCGGATGACATTTCCTCTAGAAGTTTTTGTACAAAGACTTCAGTAGCCAGGTATTTCAGCCTCAAGCTGAAATATTTTCTTTCGATCGGACTCCTCAGAGCGAGGGCTCATGATCTTGCTCAAACCTTGGACTGATTCCTTAGCATCCGAAAGCCAAAGCGAGGGGGAAGAAAGAGTTTTTCTTGCACAGATGAAATCTAAGAAAAAATGGCCGTAGAAGTAGGATGGATGGAAAGGGCATTTTCGTCTGCACAATAATTTTAAAATAAAGGCGAAGCGCTTTTAATGGCCGTCATGATCAGAACGTAACATCGTAGCAGAGCCATACTTTCCGCATCGTCAGCCACGTAGGATCCACGTTGACCAATCAGAAAGGTGGTGTAGCCCACGTAGGACTTGCTACACCGAAAACGATGTACAAAGACTTTTCCTTGTATATAAGTTGGCATCCACCTTCGCCAATCTTCAAAGTCCTCGATCGGCGTAGTTAATGGCAATCTTTTGAGGATGACCTTCTTAGAACACCCACAATTGCTGCCCATCTTTTTCGAATACTTGATTCACTACTAGAGGCTGAACTATTGGCGCAGAAGAAATTATGCGACCGCGGGAGGGGGGTCGCGGAAGCCACCTTTAGCGACTGCTTCAGGCGGTCACCGTGGCGGTCGCAAATGCCCATTATAAATCAGGCCGCTTTCTCCTTTTCCCTATTTTGTTGGCTATCCCCTTCCAAAACCCTAAACCCCCCAAATCCCATCTCCGGACCGCCTCCGCTTCTGCCGCCCATCCTCCCGCCGCTGCTATCCGATGTCGAGGCGTCGGCGGCGGGAGTCCCGCGGTCTCTCTCAGGCCGCTCCCGATCACCTGAGCGGAAGCCCCGATCGAGCCCCTCTCGGATCTTGGCAGTGGATCCACCCCTCTCTTCTTCCCGAATGGACGCTGCTTCTCCACCCGCCATCGTCGCTGGCAGCGGTACCGGATACTTCCGATGATCCCACCCCCCATCCATTGATGATAAAATTCTCTCTCCCAGCTCTTGTTGTTGGTGTGAAATCGAAGTGCTCTGCATTGATCGACTGATTGGTTTCTTGATCTCACGTGCTGTGTGTTTTTTCTTTGTTTTCATCGAGTATTTCTTTCTTCTTGATGCAAGAGTTGATTAGCTTCGATATAGCACTCGTCCTAGAATTCTTTGTTGAGCTATTTTTCTACTTTAAGGTTTGCATGATTATTAGAATGAGTGGTACTTATGATCGCTAATTGCACATTGAATTCTACGAAGAATGGAATTAAAATCCAAGAATTACATCAAAGAAAAGAAAAGAAATACGACTAAGGAATCAGATGATGTGAAGCGATCATCATCTGAACATCGTGCCATCAAGAAAGTTGCCATTCCAGCTATCTCCTTGTCTCTGCGTCGTATTCCTTGTTACATTAAATGGTCTCTGAGATATCTAATCACACAGAGATGCCCTAATCCGGCTGAAAAGACAAGCTTTTCGCTACTTCCATAGTTTGTTTATAGTTCATAGAATTTAAACTGAATTGTATATATGAGCATCAAGGTTTGTCCATGATATGTGGTTGGGCTTCTCCACCATTTATTTGATTTGGGCCGCATCTTCTCTTTTGCTAGAGTTTTCCTATTTGTTCTCATGATTTCCCTTGGTTTTATATTTATTCTTTCATTATCCCGTTCGCTCACTTGTGTTGATCCAACCTCATGCATGTTTGCCACCATTTAGTACTAAACTAGTCTAAGACTCATATGTTGTATACGCATTTTCTTAATCCATCCAAGTTCTCACATCAATGTCACCTCTCATATTGTCTCTATTATACTTATTTGCATTCTAAAAGAGTCTTTGTTGCCAACATTTTAGATCACAAGACATAGTTTTCCTAATCATAACTTCAAGGGGTCGCAAAGGACAGATTCTTCCTATTGCTCTCGCGTCTTTAGAGGGGATAACTTTTCCACTAAGTAGCTATATTCGACCGATTAGTCTAATATTCTATAAGATTATAATAGAAGTTGTATGATCTCTGATACCAAGTATTTATCTTCTATAAGATTATAATTACTTATATTATATTATATAAAAAAAAAATCCTTGTTTTTTTGTTATTTCTACAATCTATGGTTTTTACTTATTTAGTTGTTTTGTCCTTGTGTCAGGTGAAAGATTCAAAAGCCTCCCTAACGGAATTAAACTTTGAACTAGCTTTTCAGGTTAGATACTTTTGGTTGTAAATTGAAGTAATTACATCCATTATTGTACATTTGTTGGAGTTATTCAGATTTGAATTGAAATTTATGTTTAAGTTGGGTAACTCTTCAGTTTTATTTGCATGCCATGTATTTCATTACCAGCTTCTTCTTCTTTTTAATTGTTTGTCTGAAATAATGTCACGCAGACTAAGTAGGTGAACAGTTTAGCCCTCTAAATAGGTGTGGTATGCTATTGTTTCCATGTTGAGGAACAAACAGTGATATTTGTGACCATTAATTGCTTGAGAACTCCAGCACAAGAGAGAGGTTAACTGGGGAAATGAAAAAGGAAGGGGAACATATTATGTTGGGTTTTTTTTCTCCTTCGTTGGGCCACATGTTGTTTAGCTAGATTAATGACAAGAACACCCTCATATGCATTCTGACAACAAAAATTCAAATAAATGTTAATTTAAAGAAATTAGTAAAGAGTCTCAAATTGAAATTTTTATACCAGTTTAGCCATACGATGCAAATTGATAATAACATTACTTTTTTGTTTTTTAAGTTATAGTCTTTTGATTTTAGTTAAATACGGCTGTTGCAAAAGTGTTACTAAATAATCATGATAGCGGACGGTATCGTTAGGTGGGATACTGCCTGTTTATTGGTGTGCTTTAACCCCTGTCTGCTTCAATCTCTCCTAATTTTGCCCTTACACAACATCATAGTATTATTGATGACGATTTGAGGTTGATGATGAATTTGAGTTATCTTTGTATGCGAATTGATGATCTTGGTAAAATTCAGGCACTAAATTCTGCTGCTTTTTTTGAATTATCTTTGAATATTCTAACAAATTATGAATCAAAATATTCTTAATTTGAATTTAATCCTTCTTTTTTCAGAACACAGGAGGTCAAGTGAAGCTAGTGAGGCAGACTCTAACCGGTGAAAGTTTTTACTCTTTTTTCTTTTAAAGTAATCTTTATTTTTTTTTAATTTATTTGTTTGTGCATTGCCTAGCAAGTTATTTGTCCGTGCATTGCCTAGCAAGTTTACGGCTAGGTAAATTGTTACGTTTCCCCATCTCTTAGGCTAATTATATTTGCTTATTCATACTTTCACAGAAATACTTAGCGACATGGATAAGAGTTGGATTGATTTGCCAAATAGGACATCTAGGAAATATATAGAGGGGATTAAGCAGTTCATTACCTTCACCAATGGGTTTGATAGTGAGCACATCAGTTGTCCCTGTAGAAAATGTGCGAACCATTATTACTACACACGAGATATTGTACGAGAGCATTTGATTCTAAATGGGTTTTTGAAGAATTACAAGAATTGGATTAGACATGGGGAAGATTATGTTCCTTATTGTAGAGGAAAGAGTTGAGATGGAGGTCGATGTTACGACAGTTGATCCGATGATCGTGATGCTAAATGATATTGCATGCGGGTTAGCACCCGAAGACAGTTGTTGTGAGACTGATAGGGTGGGTGGGAGTAATCCTCGCTCGAATGCAGATAAAGAAACATTAAGGTATTTTGAAATTATGGATGATGCGCAGATCAAATTGTATCATGGATGTACGAATTTCAGTAAATTATCTTTTATTGTCGAGCCGTTACACTTGAAGGCTTTGAATCAGTGGACGGACACGTCCTTCGACATGCTGCTCCAGCTATTGCACAAAGTGCTCCCATTCGGTGCAAAGCTAGTTGAGTCCTACTACCATGCTCGCAAGTTAACTGAAAATTTAGGCTTCACATATGAGACTTTCGATCATGCCCAAACAATTGTATGTTGTTTAGAAATGAGAATGCCGACCTCGATACGTATATTGTGTGTAAAACTTCAAGGTGGAAGGACGATGGGGTTGGTCAGAATCGTCAGAGTAATTCGCGAAGTGTTTCAAATCGGGGAAGCTTGTCGCTGTAAAGCAAGTGCGATATTTTCCACTCAAGCCAAGGCTAAAGAGGCTTTTTATGTCATCTAAAATTTCTAAATTGATGCGATGGCATGCAAAGCATGGTAGGGAGGATGAAAAGTTAACCTACCCAGTGGACTCCCCGGCATGGAAGGATTTCGACAAGAAACACCCCGACTTTGCCTTGGATAGTCGTAGTGTGCGGCTTGGGTTAGCTGCAGATGATTTTAGCCCCTTCAAGTCCATGACCGGGGCAACTCATAGTACATGGCCACTGGTGTTGGTTCCGTACAATCTTTCTCCTTGGTTATGTATGAAGCAACCTTTTCTGATCCTATCCACTCTTATTGACGGACCAAGGGGCCCTGGGGATAAAATTGACGTGTATATGCAGCCTTTAATTGATGAGTTGAATGAATTATGGGCCGAAGGTGTGATGACTTTTGATTCTGAAGGAAATAAAATGTTCAAACTTCGCGCTGCATTATTATGGACAATCAATGACGTCCCGGCATATGCGAATTTGTCAGGTTGGAGCACGAAGGGGGAATTTGCCTGTCCTTGTTGCAATCAAAGTAAAAAGTCAACCTGGCTAAAACATGGCAAAAAGTGGGCTTACACAGGTCACAGACGTTTTTTATCTTCATTGCATAGGTTCAAAAGGGATAAAGTGTTATTCGATGGCACTCGAGAATATGGTCCAACACCACAAATAATGACTGGGGTTGATTTGTTATTGAACAAGAGCAAATATGCACAGTATATGATTTCTAAGATCTGTTAGCCCCTTCATTGCCTGCATGAATCGGACACTCGAGAGGCCCGGAATAGGACAATGTATGTTTAAGTTGAAACTTAAAACTTAGAAAACCGGACTTGGCCTCTAACGTCCCAAACGCAGCATACGAGGTCCAATGCTCGTCAAACTTGAGGAGCATGATCTCTACGCCATTAGTGACTTGTAGGAACAAACGGCACGTGAATCGGACACTCGAGGGGCCCGGAATAGGACAATATACGTTTAAGTTGAAACTTAAAACTTAGAAAACCGAACTTGGCCTCTAACGTCCCAAACGCAGCATACGAGGTCCAATGCTTGTCAAACTTGACGAGCACGATCTCTACGCTATTAGTGACTTGTAGGAATAAACGACGTGTGAATCGGACACTCGAGGGGCCCGAAATAGGACAATGTATGTTTAAGTTGAAACTTAAAACTTAAAAAACCAAACTTGGCCTCTAACGGCCCAAACGGAGCATACGAGGTCCGATGCTCATCAAACTTGAGGAACACGATCTCTACGCCATTAGTGACCTGTAGGAACAAACGGAGCGTGAATCGGACACTCGAGGCTATAGAATCGTACATAATGATTTTATTTTTAAAATTTTAAATTGTATCATTTTTAATATTTATTTTATATAATTATATTTAATTATATTTATGTTTATTGACTAATAAATTTAATTTTTTGTTTCAGTTGATTGACTGGTGCTGCATTGGGACTACTTTCTTCTTTATATTTTTTTCTATGAAATTGTATTAGATCTTTTTTTTTTTTTGGATTGGAAATCAAAGACATTGCAGATTTATTAATATAGATAAATGGTTTTTTATTAGCTTATACTTTTATTGTGCGTGTATAATTTAATTTTAATATTTAGTTTATATAATTTTGTAAAATAGGTACAGGTACCCAAACAAAAAATCCAATAACCAAAAATAAAATGAATTAGAAAAATAACAAAATCTAGTATTAGCGACCGCCTAGGCGGTCGCAAATGGCTCAAAAGGACGTCGCTAATGATGCATCAGAATAGAAAATAGAAAATAAAAAAATAAAAAATATATAGTATTAGCGACCGCCTTGGCGGTCGCTAAAGGCCCTTCAGACGATCGCTAATAGTCAAATTCTGCCCCCCATCTAGCGGTCGCTAATACTATAGCGACCGCCAATGGCAGTCGCTAAAAGTCTTTAGCGACGAGTTTCTGGCGGTCAGTATGTGGCGGTCGCTAAGCGGTCGCTAAAAACTATTAGCGACTGCTTTTTAACTTTTAGCGACCGCTACTAGCGGTCGCTAAAAGTATTTTTTCTACTAGTGTTGTTGTTCTGTCAAAGTGCCTTGAGACTGCAAGCTAGCTTGAGAGCCTTGAAGTTCTCTAAGGGAAAGCAGTCATGGCAGCATGAATTCTTTGGGAAAAAGGTCGACATAAACTGCATTAATTGGCACTGGGGACATTATCTTCTTATAGTGTGTCAGCTCTGGGCTATATATGTCGTGTAATATGGTGGACCAATTAGTGGATAGAGCTGTGCAGGTGTTAACGTACATGGCAAGGCCAAGGAGTTCATGTCTACCTACTCCTTTGAGCCGAGGGCAGGATTCTGTCTTGAGTTTCTAATATAAAGAAGTCTGTTTGTGTGACTATGATCTGTATCTTGATTTATAGTTTGAGATATTATGACAAGCTCTTCATTTGTTGTTGTACAGTGGCCTGTGTCCAAAGGTTCTCCCATTGTGTATGTTGCTCTTTGTTTTTGTGAATAGTAATAATCAATCTTTCATCTCTAATTAATTAAGAGTTTCATATATGCAGAACCTCTTCAAAAGCTTCTCCAGTGAATCCATAGGCTACCCTCGCAACTTTGCTTTGGAAGAAGAAGTTCTTCTTCCTTGAGAACCATGTTGGATTTTTAATCCAACATTGGGCTTATATATGGAATAATTATATGTTACGGACTGTCAAATAAGGTTAAGCTCAATTAAAAGTGATCAACTAAGGTTTCAACGATTTGGGCTTTAATGTATCTGATTAGGTGTGGCCGTGTAGAGACATGATGGGCTAAAATAGAAATACCAAAGGATAATGATGAAATTATCTATATATAGCGGTTATGGTCCCTATATCGCACGTACGACCTTCTTCTCTGAATCCCATCATCAGAAAGAATAGTCTAGAGAAAATTCTAAAGGGCTCTCTGGGAGTCTAAAGGGCTCTCTGGGAGTACATGTTGATCTGGAAGGTCAACCGTAAGGCTCTGGAGTGCAATCAAGTAATATGGATTGAGGTACGCTTCCGTTTATCGATTATGGATTCTTGATGATTAAACATGAATGATTCTTGGGCTTCATGGTGATGGTCTTCACCAAAAGGTTCGGATCTTATTTCCAACAATTGGTATCAGTGCCAGGTTCATGTTGAATCGTTGAGAAAATTTTTTGGTCATATGCATTGGTATTCGTATTTGTGCATATGACTTCTTTGGTTTTGTTCAGTGAGATAAATACTCATTAATTTAAAATTTTGTTTTGATGCCAATGATATTTTTTAATATCTGTAGATCTAATTTTTAAATAAAATAAAGGTCATAGTGCATCAAAACTTTATTTTACTTCTGGGTTAATGATCATGAATTTTGATGTTAAGAGCGAAAGATATTTGCTGCATCATGAAACCAGTCTCATGATCCGGAGATGAAGTTTTTCATCTGACAAGGATAAAGCTTAATTATGGATAAAGTTAAATCTATATTTAATTTATTTTAAATAAAAGAATGCATCATGGAAATTATGGGATAAGTATGACATTCAGAATAAAATTTAAGCAGCGGGCTTTCGCTCGGCTTCGGTCAACACGTGGAGGAAGATGTCTTCCAACATGATCATGTGAAGATCTTGGGAAGGAACGGCTGGTAGCAAGCAAAGAAATTTTTTAAAAAAAAAGTTCAATGGCCTTCTGGTTGTGCGAGTCAGGGGAGTGTGAGTGCTCTGGACTTTCGGCACCAGCGAGATTTGTGGAAATCTGGATTTGGCCATTTTTAAGGAAACAAAAAAAAAAAAAAGGAAAGGACATATTCCGCTTGGTTCCACGAAGATATTGTTTGGCGTTGGGACTCCTTTCCCTCACGTAATGAAAATCTAAAGGGTTTTCTTTCCGCTGCAAAAAAAAAAAAAAAACCACAAGAATTCCTTGGCGTTGGGATATAATGTTTAGATTTCCATTGAGATAATGCCGCTGGGAATCTTATTTAATGCATAGCATTTAATGCATGCAAGGGGATAACATCTAAAAAAATTAATGCATGAATTTTGGATCGGTTCATGCCTTTGGCAATATTTTCGAGCTTTCATTAAAAATTATTATTTTTAACTCCATGAGCATGAGCAACCTTCTTCTGTATGGTTTAATTAGTTCCATAAAGTAAAGCTTTATCCATTAGGATAAATTATTTTTTTGTTATAAAAATTGAGTAACCACAAAATAACATATCGTTATTTTTAAAAAGGTTCAATCAAATTCAAATTAATGATATTTTTATGCATAATAAATTTGTCCATCGTTCGAAATTGAACTAATTGAAATAAGATATCATCAAAGTGACCTCTCTTGTGTAGATGGTTCATGAAAGATGTTGGATGTTGTGTATGTTATGTTTCATGCGGGTATTAATCGGCCCAAAGGAAGGTTAATGCTTGGCCGAACTACACATATGTGTGATGGTAAACACGTAACGATTATAAGGATTTACATGTGAGTAATAAGTCGATCCACATATAGATTTATTATTTGACATGCATTATTGTTAGTGTTTGATCATTACAATAAGAGTACCACTAGCAGTTAATATTACTGTCCAAAGACTTGATATTAATGTTACACGGGGTAACTTGAGATGAGATTTACCATTATTGAATTTATTGATATTTGGTGTTAATTATTTATATGAGCATGTTATTTATGTATTACTTTTATTTTACAGCTAAAGTTGCTACTATTTCTGCTAACCTCAATTCAGTGCCGGTCCTTAATGATAATAACTTCAAGGGCAGGGATAAAGGCAAGAAAATAAAGAATAAGGTTGCTAAGGGTCCAGCAAAGAAGAAATAAAATCAAGATAAAGACAGTTGTTTCTTTGGTAATAGTCTGGACACATTAAAAAGGAATGTTTCAAATTTCATGCATGGCATGAAAAGAAAGGTACATTTCTTAATATGGTCTGTTCTGAAGTAAATATAGCTTTAGTACCTAGAAACACTTGGTGGTTAGATTCTGGTGCTACTACTAACATCAGTATTTCAATGGAGGGTTGCCTAAGCTACCGAAGGCCAACTGATGCTGAAAGATGCATTTATACAGGAGATGGCAAGTTGGTAGATGTGGAGGCAATTGGGCATTTTAGATTGTTATTAAGTTCTGGTTATTATTTGGATTTGAAAGACACTTTTGTAGTACCGTCCTTTAGACAAATTTGGTTTCTATTTCAGCTTTGGACAAATTAGGATATTGTTGTTCATTTGGAAATAGTCAGTTTAGTCTTTCGTTAAATTCAAATATTATTGTAACTGGTTCTCTTATGGTATATGACAATCTATATTTGCTTGATACTGTTGCTTCTTATAATGAAACCCTGAATATGGAATCAAGAGGTACTAAGCGTAAAATTTGCAATGAAAATTCAGGAACATTATGGCATAAGCGATTAGGTCACATCTCTAGAAATAGAGTTGAACAACTTGTGTCAGATGGAATTTTGGATTCTTTTGATTTTACAGACTTTAATGTCTGTGTTGATTACATTAAGGGCAAAACAGACCAAAACAAAGAAATTGGGTGCATATAGAACTATGGAAGTATTAGAGTTGATACATACGGACATTTGTGGACCATTTCCTACACCTTCTTGGAATGGTCAACAGTATTTTGTATCATTCATAGATGATTATTCAAGATATGCATATCTATTTCTTATTCATGAAAAGTCCCAAGTCTTGGACGTGTTCAAGTCATTTAAAGCTGAAGTTGAGCTTTAGCTCAACAAAAGGATTAAAGGAGTCAGATCTGACCGTGGTGGTGAATATTACGATAGATATGACGGATCAGGTGAACAACGTCCAGGACCATTTGCCAGATACCTAGAGGAGTGTGGAATTGTCCCATAATACACCATGCCAGGGTCACCTAGCATGAATGGTGTATCTGAAAGACAAAACAGGACTCTTAAGGATATGGTAAGGAGTATGATTTGTCATTCTATCTTACCAGAGTCACTCTGGGGAGAGGCACTAAAGACAGCAGCCTACATTCTGAATAGAGTACCAACTAAAGCAGCTGTCAAAACACCTTATGAGCTTTGGATAGGACGGAAGCCTAGTCTAAAGCATTTTCATGTTTGGGAATGTCCAGTTGAGGCAAGGCCTTATAGGCCATATGAAAAGAAATTGGACTCCAGGATAGTGAGCAGCTATTTTGTAGGGTATTCTGAGCGATCCAGGGGTTACAAGTTTTATGATCCCAAATCAAGGATAATTTTTGAGACGAAAACTGCAACGTTCTTTGAGGATATTGAGTTTGGGGAGAGAAATAAAGTTAGAGACTTTGTCTTTGAGGAGGAATTGGAACCTACTACTCTTGTTGAAGAGCAGCTAGTTCCTATTCCTATAATTGCTTTTGATAATGATCAAGTTGCAATTCCAGAACAACAAGAAATTATTGTTTTACCCTCAGAGGTACAAACTCAACAACCTCAAGAACAAGTGCATCAAGAACAAGTGCCTTTGCGGCGATCCACTAGAGAAAGGAAGAATGCTATTCCAGATGATTATATAGTGTTTCTTTAGGAACATGAGGAAAATAATGGCATGATGGAAGATGATCATGTCAACTTCCTTCAAGCCATTCAAGGTTCCAATTCAGAAAAGTGGATTGAAGCAATGAAAGAAGAGTATAAGTCTATACAAGACAATAAAGTTTGAGAACTTGTCCCATTACTAGAAGGTGTGAAACCCATTGGTTGCAAATGGATTTTTAAGACCAAACGGGATTCAAAGGGTAATGTGGAAAGGTATAAAGCTCGTCTTGTGGCTAAAGGCTATACTCAAAAGGAAGGGATTGACTTTAAAGAGACCTTCTCTCCAGTTTCATCGAAGGACTCTTTTAGGACAATCATGGCTCTTGTTGCACAGTATGATATGGAACTACATCAAATGGATGTCAAGATGGCGTTTCTCAATGGAGACATTGATGAGATAATTTATATGGTGCAACCAGAAACTTTGTGTCAGGAGACTCAAAGAAAATGGTTTGCAAATTAACAAAATCCATTTATGGGTTAAAGCAAGCTTCTCATCAATGGTACCACAAATTTCATCAAGTAATTCTCTCATTTAATTTTGAAGTGAATGCAGTTGATGATTGTGTATATCATAAGTTTAGTGGGAGTAAATATATTTTTTTGGTTTTGTATGGATGACATTTTGCTTGCCACAAATTATATAGGCATGTTGCACGAAACTAAGAGATTTCTATCAAGCAATTTTCAAATGAAAGATCTTGGTGACGCCTCCTTTGTATTGGGAATCTAGATACATCGAGATCGTTCTCAGGGTATCCTTGGATTATCACAAATGAGCTATATCGATAAAGTACTTAAGAGATTTGGCATGCAAAATTGCAAACCAGGTGATACCCCTGTCGCTAAAGGAGATAAATTCAGTATTAATCAGTGCCCAAAAGGAAACCTTGAAGTTGAAGAGATGCAGAAGATTCTTTATGCTTCGGTTGTAGGGAGTCTAATGTATGCTCAAGTTTATACGCATCCGAATATTGCGTACATTGTTGGAGTGTTAGGCAGATATTTAAGCAACCCAGGTATGGATCATTGGAAAGCAGCCAAAAGGGTTATGAGATATCTGAAAAGAAAAAAGATTACATGCTCACATATAGGAGATCAGATCATTTTGAGATCATTGGGTATTCTGACTCTGACTTTGCGGGATGCCAAGATAGTAAAAGATCCACTTCGGGCTATGTATATATTTAGGTGGTGGGGCTATTTCTTGGAGAAGTGCAAAACAGACACTCATAGCTTCTTCTACCATGGCAGCAGAATTTATAGCATGTTATGAGGCATCCAATCATGGGATATGGCTAAAAAATTTTGTCACTGGGCTACGCATATGGGAAGGAATTGAAAGACCGCTAAAGTTATTTTGTGACAATAAGTCAGCCGTATTGTATTCCAACAACAATAGGAGCTCGACCAAGTCAAAGCATATTGACATCAAGTTCCTGGTTGTAAAGGAAAGAGTACATAATGGTCAGATTTCTATAGAGCATATAGGGACAAACTCTATGGTTGCAGATCCCCTTACAAAGGGTGTGCCCCCCAAGGTCTTTAATGAGCATATTGCTCACATGGGCGTTATAGAGCATGACGATGCTTAGATTCAGTGTGAGTTTTTATTGCTTCTATTTTATGCTTTATGTTTGGTTTGTACACACTTATGTGTTTGGATATTTTTTGATCAGAAATAAAGTATTTCATTCAGTTCAGTACACTCTGCACAATTATGTTAAAGTTTTGATCTCACTCAAGTTTAAGAAGGACCAGTTGGAAATAGGCATGTTAAGATCACATTACATGTAATTTCATGCTACACATCCACATCATGATCCATGCCATTTAGTTGTGTCAACATACGTGACCATTGATGGGTCGAGTTATGATAAATATAACAAAGGCCACTTTGATCCTATGTTGGTATGGTTGATGGACCAGATTGGTTATAGATACATTTCAGTAATGACAGTAAAATTAAGCTCATTTGGTTATTTTTGCAACATAATTATAAGGTTACACATATAGCCAAGTGGGAGATTGTTGGATTTTTAATCCAATATTGGGCTTATATGTGGAATAATTATGTGTTACGGACTGTCAAATAAGGTTAAGCCCAATTAAAAGTGATCAGCTGAGGTTTCAGTGATTTGGGCTTTAATGTATCTGATTAGGTGTGGCCCTTTAATGTGTAGAGGCCTAAGGGGTTATTTCTATTTTTATGATGGGCTAAATAGAAATACCAAAGAATGATGATGAAATTATCTATATATAGCGTTATGGTCCCTGGATCGCACGTACGACCTTCTTATCTGAATCCCATCATCAGAAAGAATAGTCTAGAGAAAATTCTAAAGGGCTCTCTAGGAGTACGTGTTGATCTGGAAGGCCAACCGTAGGGCTCTGGAGAGCAATCAAGTAATATGGATTCAGGTACGCTTCCGTTTATCGATTATGAATTCTTGATGATTAAACATGAATGATTCTTGGGCTTCATGGTGATGGTCTTCACCAAAAGGTTCGGATTTTATTTCTAACAAACCATCGTCTTCAACCGATAAGTTTAAGGCTTCCAAACTTTTTCTTTTCTGCTCCTTAGATCCATGAACCAGCTAGGAAGAGATTTATGCCAAGTCAGTTGGGTGACTCCATTTTAGGAACTTAAGCAGACCATTGAGTTTTTCTTTACCGGTGCCCATCTTCTACTTCGGCATCAAAATATTAAATAGATAATAATCTTGATCTATACCTGTCCCTTTTCTTTAGTCCTAGCATGGTTGCCGGTGATTGCCGGAGGTAGAAGAATGGACACTTATGAACCATGCCCTGCTTTGTGGGTGATTGGTCTCTACAGCCATGATTGATAGCTTATCTACAATCTAGAGATGACCGAACTTCCATTGGATGAAAGGTCCAGCTATGGCTAGATTTAGGGTCTGTTTGGATGGGAGCCTTTGGAAGGGGGGAGGGGAAGAAAGGATAAACCAAAATATCTTTTCATTTTTATTCTTCATTTTTTCACTTCCATGATTCATTCTTTATTCTAAAGGGATATAATTGTTATATAACTCTTTTCCTTCTTTTTTTCTCTCTATCCAAGCAGGCAACAAGATAATTGATATTACTTTTTTTTTTTTTCCTTTCATCTTTTTCAATCAAGAGAAGAAGAACAACCTTTCCTTTCTCTTTCATCCTTTTTTTTCTATTTACTCTTCCCTTTCTTTTCCTTCAAAGATTCAAACAAAGCCTTAGGGTAAGTTGCCAGGGTTTGGCAATGATCGACTTTGGGCATTGGATCTTGGGTGGAAGATGGAAATTCTCCTTGTAACCCAGCAGGCTGGTCCATGAATTCATTGGGCTGATCTCTTGGGCCAATAGTTGGCCTTGTTTTTGTAATCAGTCCAACCCATATGGAACCTAATTATTAGCCCGATTTAAATAGGTTTGAGAATTGAACCAACTTAATCTCTTGGGATAACATAATTGTTAAGGTCAGGACCCCAAGTCAATGAAGTCAACCGTTGCATAGGTTGGGAGTTATTAGCCATTATAATTATAAAAAAAATTCACAAACTTGTTATATAGGTGAGTGCCATCCCTAAGCTCATTATGAAATGTTATTTAATTATAAAAAATTAATTATTATTTAATTATAAAGAAGTTGATAATTATGATTATTCACATTGATTGGCACATATTTAGCATGAATTTTATTACTGCTTACTATTTAAAAAGGGATAGCATTGTTGAAGCCTTATATAAACAATTACTGTTTGCATATTTTAAATAATACTAATCACTAGATTAATAAAATTTTTAATATATTTATTGTCATAAAAGCCTTGCTATATTTAAACCTTTAAAACACTAATAAAAATAACAATAAAAATAATAATAAAAAGAAAATAGTAAAATTATGTTGGCTCATAAATAAATAATTATAAAATAATAAATTATTGAATAAAAATTTAATTAAAGACAACTCTTGGTCTACTATGTAATGACTAATGACTAATACCAAAATCTATCTCCATAGAGGATATATAGTAGGATCAACTCTCATCCATACGGTTAAATATGGTGTTCTGGTCTCATCATAGGAAAATATGTGACTTTAGCATGTGACCATAAAGTATTTAAAAAAAAATATTTGATGATATGAAAACTTTAATAATTGATACTATGAAAATTCTAATTAAGGATAACATAAAAAATTAAATATTGACATGATAGTATTTCATGAAATAATATAGAAAGATAGCCTAGAGCTACTTCAAACTTTGTAAGTATTTTAATGATATGAAAGTTAATAATTTATGACATGCAAAGCTTCATGAAAGTTTTTTTAAATATTGACTCCAGTATCCACAAGTTTATAATTAGTGGTATTTATTGAGTATTAGCTCATAAAATATTTTTTTTCTTAGATTCAATGAAATGAGATGGAGACTCTAAGTAGCAGAACTTGTTAGACTTTTCTTCTAGTTTATTTAGTTGAGTTTTGATATAGTTCTTGAAAAGTTGATAACTTCTGTGGTTTAACATTATTAGTTTAATTGACTATTGAATAATAGTTTTTCCTTCTAATAGATTTATTCTATTCAAAAGATTGTCGCAATTTAGAACCAACCTAGAGTTTGGGGCATCACAATTATAGTGCTACAAGCCTGCAATAGACCTTAGGAAAACCCCTTAGGATGATTGATGCGAAGGGTAATAACTCTAAATAAAAATATAGAATAACTTGTTTATAAATGACAAAAAAATTTAGCTTATGGTATAGATTGCTATGGTTCATATTGGAGGAATCATCATAATGATAAAGGCTCCAATACTGGCAAGTCAGAATAGCATGGAGGCCAGGATGTCTTGGGTGGATCAGGCTTGGTGATCCAATAGGAAACTCTCAAAGGAATTTCTAGGTTGAAATGATGAATATGATGCAAGCTTTTGCTAGAGTCATGTAGATGATGTAGCAATAGCAAGGATAGATGGCCTAGCTAAGTCACCAGTCTTGTTAGAAGGGAAGTATTGTTAGAGGGGAAGTAAAGGATTTTCTAAATTTAAGGGGTTAGCCCTTGCCTCCTTTATTGGCTCCACCAACCCTTGGACGTCGAGCACTAGGTCTCTAATATCCACAACTAAGAAAAGGAAAAGTCAAATTTGCTACCTACTTTCTGCAAAGTAATACTTATAATTAGCAATTTTTGAAAGAATGTAGGCAGTGACCTCACTTGGAATGAGTTTAAGGAGACTTTCTATAGCAAATACTTTCCCAAGAGTGTCCAAGGATAGATGGAGAATGAGTTCATCGAATGGGAGCAAAGGAACTTGATCATAGTCTAGTATGAAGCCGAGTTCATCAAACTAGCCCGATTGACTCATGCCATAGTGGCTACTGAACGGGCTAAGATCTGAAAATTTATTTAAGGATTGAAGCCTTGACTAAAGCAGCCTATGAATGCTTTAAGTTGTTGTCAATAAAGCTCTCCTAATCGAAAATAAATGATATTTGCAAGGAAAGAGAGAAGTAGATGAAGAAGAGGACAACCACTTCTGGCTAGGAAACAGAGCAATCAAAAAGAGGGGAAATCGATCTCCTATTATCAATGGATAGTATGAATCTCAATGTCCTCACTATAGAAAGATTTATTTGGATAAGGAGTGCTGTAAGCTGACCGCAGCTTCTTATATGGGAGAAAGGATTACAAAAAAGCTTCTTGTCCTCTCAAGAATGGTCAACATTCCTCTTTAGACCAAGAAAAAGGACAGAAATAGTTTAGGACTTAGAGAAGGATTTATGCTCTCATCTAGTAGGATGCTGATGAATACATTGTATGCATAATATATAAACTTGAATAGTAATTAAGAAAGTAAAACATTACAATTTATTAAGTGAATGATAACTAAGAAAATAAACTTTTATGCACAAGAATGATAAAGATAGCCAACTCATATGCTTAAACCTTAATTAACCTGAGCGCTATAGTTAGTCATATCAAATAACTTTGACTTAATGAATGCATTTTTGACATTAGTAGTTCCACTAGTTTTAGAATTAAAAATTTCTCTTTCTAATAGAGACATTATGCTAGTGAATGCTGTCGGTAAGTCATGCTTGATGAATATTGAAGATAAAGAGTTAAAAGCCAACTTGCTAGTCCTTTCACTAAAATATTGTGAAGCAATCTTAGGGATGGGAATACTTGGGAGAGAGGGTAATTTTTTTTAAAATTCCTGATCAATCTGAATTTAGTTTTGTTGGAGAAAAGAAAAAAATTACATTATTAATAATAGTAGTTATGCAAGCTAAAAATTCTCAAGGAAAGATTATTAGGGGGATTTTAGCCCCGAGGGCCAAGGGGGAGGGAGGGAGAAAAAAATAAAATTAGAAAATATCAAGAAACAGTAATAGTAATAAATTCGATAAATATTATTAAGTAGCAAGGCAATCTATAAAATTTGATTTATTTTTTTATATTAATCATGCATATAATCTATTAGGAACAGTTACTAGTGATTTATTTATCTGATGGTTGATATTTTTTATTTAAAGAATAAAAAATGGCAAAAACCTTGTTATAAAAAGTACTACCGTCTACCGAATACATATTACTTATAACCTCATTTGAATGGTTGAGATCCAACCTCCGCGGGATTTGGTTATGGTAACGGACCTGGTTAGCCGAGCCATAATACCGCTATTATTATTTAGAAAAGAAAAAACAGCTTGGTGACGTCAATGACCTACCTTCTAGTCAAATAAATAATTGGCGTACCCTTTAGCAAATTGTTGGCCGCGGAGCGGTCAAGAAGACCACCACCAGGCGGCAAAAGCAAAGTCGCAACCATAATAGCCATAGGGTAGGATAGAAGGCCGGAAGGGAGTTGCTGGGCCGCCGCCTCGTTGTCCTTTTCTCGGCTTCTAGCAGTAGTAGCAGGGCATCCATCCATCTCCATTTCTTCATTTCCTTCTCTTTGGCATCATCGATCGCATCATCAAGGAAAGGAAAAAGAAGCAGAAGAAAACGGTGCGGTGGCGAGTAGAGGAGGAGGAGGAGGAAGAGAGACCAGCTCAAATAGCAATGGATATCATCCTCTTCGACGAGCTCCTCCAAGAGATCCTCCGACGCCTCCCTCCCACCTCTGCCCCATCCGCCTCCCTCGTCTCCAAGCGCTGGCTCTCCCTCCTCCGCTCCTCTACCACCTGTCTTTCCATTCGCATCCCTTCTTCTCCCACCAATTCTCCGCCTCCCTCCTCCTCTTCTTCCACTCCTACTACACCTTCTCTCGCCTCCATCCTCTCCCACTACCCTTTCCTCTCCAATCTGACCATTCTCGGCGATACCATCGTCGCCGATGACCGTCTACCTCCTCCTCGTCCTGAATCCCTCTCCTCGTCCGATGCCCTCCTCCTCACCGTCGCCACCTCCGCGTGCTCCGGCCGCCTCTCCCACCTCCGCTTTTTCCCCAATTCCCCCGTCTCCCCCTCAGCCCTCATCTCCTCTGCCTCGTCCTTCACTCGCCTCACCAGCCTCCAGCTCACCTCCCTCCTCCCCCTTTCCTTTTGCTGGCTCGCCTCCTTCCCTTCCCTCAAATCCCTCTCCCTCGTCCAGACCCGCCCCAAGCAAACGTATCACCCTCCTGATGACGATGATGTTAAGGATGAAGGTGACCGGAATCATGCAGCGCTGCCTCTGGAGACTCTGTCCCTCTCCGGAATCCGCGCGGCCGACCGCGGCCTCGCCTGGCTGTGGCGCCGCTGTGCCAACCTCCGCTGGCTTCAGCTGCGTGCCTGCGAGGGGACCGGCGACAACCCCTCCTCCCCCTCCTTCCCCCTCTGCCTCCGCGGCCTCCTCGGTCTCGAGCTCCGCACCTGCCGCACTATCGCCGACGGGGTCCTCCTCCGCGCCGCCGATCACTGCCAGTCGCTCTCCTCCCTCCTCCTTTACGACGGCGGCAGCCGCGACGCCCTCCGCCACTTCATCCACCGCCGCGGGACTACCCTACGCTCCCTCGACCTCCGCCTTCCCCTCGACCTCCACAACGACCACCTCTTCGCCATCGCCGCTGACAACCAACCCGGCTATGCCCTTGCTGCCCTCCGCCTGCAGAGCTGCTGCCTGGTTACCGGAGATGGTCTCCGCTCCCTCGCCCGGGCTCCAGCTGGTGCAGCCATAGAGGAGCTGGCCCTGGTGAACTGTGACGTTGTTGAAAGAGAGCCCGGGCTGCTCACTTTCCTTGGCCAGAGCATGCGGCAGCTCCGGAGGTTGGATTTGTCGCATAACGAGATGCTTATTGATAAGGAGATTGGTTCGATGCTGTCTTCGTGCCAGAACCTGGTTGACATCAGAATAAGAGGTTGCAGAGCTCTCACGGGTGCTACCGTGCTCTCTGTGCTTAAGTACTGTGGTCGACAGTTAGAAGTCATTGATGTTACCCGGTGCCCGGAAATTGGCAGTGAGGCCATTGAGATCTTTATTCTGAATGCCTGCCGGTTGAGTCAGGTTATTGTCGAGGAAAGCAAGGTGTCTGAAGGTGCCAAGGCATGTGTCTCCCGAAAAGCGATCAAGATTGATTTGACAGAAATTATCAGATACCAATAACTGGAAGAAGGTACATCATCTAAGCCCAAGAACCGCTGTAATTTATCTTTTCTCTAGTTGAATAAGGGATATCACCCATTGTTGCTTTGTCTCTGTAGATAGTCAAGCTACTTTCTTCACACGTGTATCATTGTTAATTTATGATGTAAAGCAGTTTCCCTGGGTTATATAACAAACAATTACAGCTGCCAGGCGATGATGGATTGCTGTATGTATTTGTATCCAGCACAGGTGGGAATAGCACTTGGTTTGTCCTCTTTATTAACTTATTGCCCATGTGGATTTAGATTAGAGAGACTAGTGTATCTTGTTACTGTATATTGTTTCAATAAAAAAGCATGCCATCTTGTTGTATTCATGGTCTTTTAGCCTAGTGTAGAACTTCATGATTCATTTTTAATTGTTTTAAAAGTTGAGGTATCTGTTTGAAACCTTCCTCTGTTGCTTCTGTTCAATGTTCTTCTGTAGGCTCTTATTTGGCCTTTTTTCATTTGTACCTTTGTGATTATCCAACTTCTTTCATTGTAAAGATAAGAATCCACATCTTAAGTATTGCCCTTCCACAAAGAGACATAAAAAAGGGTTTAGGAATGCTTTTGGGTGTTCATCATGGATTAGTGTGACAAACATTTATATGTTAAGCAACTAATAATAAAGTAATTCTTTTCTTTGATGCAGTGTGCAAGTTAACTCGTGGAACTGATAAATTTTTTAACAGGAATGGGAAATTTCTGGCTAGAAATTTTGGTGCAGAATAATACCTAATGAAGCTGATAAATTTAGAACATGGAACTTGGAGAATGAGAGATGTCCTTTAAGTTGGTCTCGTAGTTGTTATACAGAAGAACTAAGAAGCTAGAGTGGTTTGGTCATTTTGAGAGCAAACTTATGTCGTTGTCTCAAACGTAAGAAAAGTGTCATAGAAGAGAATTCTCAGTTAACTCTTCCCAAATAATTGGACCTTGAATGTGCCCAGCAGAATCTAAGAGATTTTATATTTTCCTATATTGTATGCAGATTAAATAAATAAGCAAGTAAACCTGACAAGGGTGATTGGACATCATAATGCATGTTATGATTATGATGTATCTGATGGGAACTATTTTCTAATGTCTTCATTGTTCATATTATTGGGGGATATCTTTCATTCAGGGCTACAATGGCACTACTTGAGTTCTTGGATTAATATATCATGTGCCAAATCTATGTAAGTGGTTGACACTGTACTTGAATTCTCTCTAAGCTCACTCTCTCCAGTGCTCATATCTAGAAGAAAAGATCCCTGAAGACATTTGGTCCAGAAAATTCGTTCATAATATCCTTCTTAAGTTCATTGAAACAAACAGTCCTACTTAACCATTCAGCCATAGATCGAATTACAATTTTTTGAAAACCAGATGATTGACAAAGATATCATGGGAATTTTCTGAAAAAAAAGGAGCACTTGTCACCTTTTTCCTTTAGAATACTGGCGTTGTTTGACTCTATACCATTAAGTTGAGTTACTTAAGCTACAATACATGAAGACATTTTTGATTAAGTAGCATTATATAAGAATTCTGAAGTCTGAACTCTAAGGTTGATGGAGTTCTAGAACATGCCACAATGCATGGAAGGGCTGCAATGTGGGGTTTTTTCCTAGATTTAATTTTAGTTCTCAATTTTTCATCTTTTTGTTTTTCTTTCTAGTTGTTTTGAATTTTTAGTATGCTTTTTTGAATCAAGGGCTGAGATTAAAAATGGTCTTAAACCCTTTTGGGCCTAATTTTGTGATGGTACTGTTCACACCGTACTGTTTAAGTGTTCATGCTACAGTAATTGTGAAAAATATTTTATACATGGTATTTTAGGGAGTTTAGAAGTATTAAAGCTTTCTTTTGCTTTAAATGTAGGAGGCATGTGATTAGAATTTTATGCAGAATCTAATGGATGAATGATGTTTTTGGCTCTTTCCTTCACAATTTAAGTCCTAGTGGGACAGGGGGCATTCCAGCCATCTTGTTCTGTTCCTGTGAGAAGGAATTGGGAGGGAAGCAGGATGCTGAAACCAAACATGTAGAGGAAGAAGAAAAAGGAAGGAAAGAAGGAAATGGAAAAAACAGAAAGGAAATAAGAAGAACAATAAAAGAAAGTAAGGGAGATTAAATTAAAAGAAAGAAAAGAAGGAAAGAAAGAAGAATGGGAAATAAAAAAAATGAAAAAGGAGAGTTAAAAGAAGGAAGAAAGAAAAGAAAGAAAAATAACTAAAAGAAACAAAGAAAAATTGAAAAGAAGAGAGATGAGGGTATTAAGATGCTCTAATGATCATAAGAATAGTGTGGAACAGTGGTGTCCAGTTCCATAGAGAAACCGAGATACTTCCATCTTATAAGATTTAAAACCTTGCCATTCTTTTGGTGGTATGATTCCACAGTAGAGGTGTGAGGCCTTCAAACCATAGTTGTGATTCATAGACCTTGGATGACTTTGGTACTCTTGTTTCACTTCTTTTATCCTTCTCTCTGCTTTCATTCTTTTTCTCTAATTATAACCCAACTTTCTTCTAATTGTTTTGAACAAAAACATACTTTATTTCTGTAGATCTTATGTATTATACGCATCAAATTTTTTCTAGAAAATTCCAGCAAGTTCATGATTTCAATTATTCAACTATTCAATTAGATAATAGTAATCCATTACCTATTTTCTTCAGCAACATTAACTCTCATAGTTCTAATTTACCGACATCTCAGGCTTGAACTTGAAATCCAGCAAACTATAGGTTTTACCTCTGCACTGCTTCCCTAAATGATATAAACTATAATGTAGACTGCCCTATGTCACTTTGTAATCAGAGCCTAGGCCCTAGGGATGGCATGCTCCTTATCAACTCTGGTTTTTGTTAGGGATGGTATACTAGACAACTTCCTGATGGAGGGAGTAGATCTTTGATTCCATAGTGCTGATTACATATTCCTTTTGCTTCTTGTAACCACATCATTGTAACCTGTTTGCTAATATATGAGTTCACAACTTATTCTTTTGTATTCTGCTCTAGGATCAGGCCAATTAAGGCTTAGCTATTGGACTGGCTAGTTGTGTTTGCATCTACCTCCGTAGCCTTTGCTATTCTGTCATGAGCAAGTGATGGCAAAGTTGATCAGTGGTTTTACTGCTCAACATGGTGGAATCTTGTTTCCCTTGGACTTTTCATGAGCTGTGAGGATGTCCACAAGTCTCCTGGCTTATTGAGTCAGCAATCAATGTCTTTTGCTATTCTATAGTGGTTGAAAGCATCAACAATGTTTGATTAATCCCTCTGACCATCTCCGTCCAACAAGCTCTGGATGAGATTGGTATAGGTGGTATGATGAAGTCTCCACCATTTACTATGGCCCACTTTTCTTGTTGACCCTTGGTTATCATGGTACCATTGACATAGCTCAAGTGGAGTTAGACCCAACTATCATGGTCCTATCTGTTACCCTGATACAGCAACTGTAATGGCTTCTCAAAATCATGGCATACGTATTCTGTTTTTCCCTACCTTTGAACATGGCCAGTCCTTTAATACTAATTATAGGAATAGGGTACTAGTTTGCAATTCATGATTGATGGTGTCTCACTGGTGATTTTAATGGCAAGATTCCCAAGGGATTACTTTGGGAAGTTTACTAGTTCAAGAGTCATGGCATAGTTTAATGACTTGGTGGAAGAACTTAATAATCTTGTTGAGTTTGGACTTTTGGAAAGATCTTGGAATGGTAGGGAGGAGAGATCATTCTTTTAGTAATTTGATTGGGTGTTATTTCTTTCTTTCTTTTTCATGTTAGAGATATTCCAACGGTTGCTTCAGATCATTCTGTCCTGTTTGGATACTTGCCTTGCATGATTTCTCCAAAACTATTTTGGTTTGCAATTATGTGGTTACAAAGGTAATTTTTTTTAATTGTAACGTATGTGCTGTTGAAGACAAAGATATGAGGACCTTTGAATGGTGTCTTTGTTAGAAGCTAAAATCAAATAGGAAGAGAGATTAAGAAGTGGACAAAGATGTCATGAGTAATGTTCTTTTGAGCAACATGGTGGGTAGACTACCACAGATGTCATTTGAACTGAAATAGTTACAAAAGCAGGAGAGACTAGTAATGTTCGTGTGAGAAAGAAAGAAGTTGCTTTATAACTGGGTGCAAGAACTTGACAAGAAAAGAATTGGGATAACTCTCTGATATGGAGAAAAGGAAGGTTGAGGTAATAAAGAAATATCTGAGTGGAACTTAAGATTTGAGTAAATGATTTAGTGGCAATGTGTATTGTGGAAGGACATGCAAATACTTGATATTAACAAAATTGCAAATGTGAAGAGAAGTTCAATCATACTGGGAAGATGACGATTAAGAAACATGTTCCTATTAATTGTCTTGGCATGGTATAAGCAGAGCTGTTGAAGGAATGACTAAGTTGGAGGGTCATCAAGGTGCCTCCATCATACCATGCCTGCCTTAAGGCAAGGCGTCTTTGCTTAAGCACTTATGGTGCCAAAAGCCTAGGCAAGAAGAACACAGCTTTGCTTCTTCTTCTGCTGCTGCTGCTGCTGCTGCTGCTGTGGTGGTGGTGGAAACAAAAAACAGGACATAGCATGGTTGTATTTCTTGTTCTTGTTCTTGTTCCTTTTCTTCTTATTGCTACTGTTCTTTTATGTCCATCAGAAACAGATAAACACTTATAATAAATAATGTTTGTTACTTTCCAATTAGATTGATTTTTTTTTTTGTATTAGCTATCTGAATTCTAATGCTGGATCGATTATTAGAGACAAGCACCTTAAAATGGATATCAAATTGAGAAATAAAGATGAAAAAGTCCATATGTTGATGCATCATTTTGTTGTCAATGACATAACTATGTTTGATTTGGTGAAGGTAGCAAATCTTGATCATCATTAGAAATAAATATGCACTACAGAATTCTTCTGAAAAATTATGCATTTTAGAAGTTTTTGTGGTCTAAAGCAAGCTATAAATTTCTATTTCTAGCATGTTTGAGCTTTTTAATTCCTACTAAGTCTTAGTGAACCAAAGAAAATTTTATGCCCAAAGTGGATGAGAGAATTATCTTAGATGGAAAATAGGCAACTGTTGTGATTTAAAAATACAACCTTGGCATAATATTCTGTATAAAACAAACTCCAATATCATATCTAGGCCTCATGACCAGGCCAAGTCTGAATCAGGTGTAGGGACCTTGGAGTGAAAATGACGGTGAGTTTTGTGTGGAGCGTTGAAGCGGAAATGGTGGTGGATGTTTTGTGGAGTGTTGGTTTGAGAAATGGTGGTGGCTGTTGTGCAGATTGTTGGAGTGGGAAACGGTGGACCATATAAAGGAGGAAGATTAGAGCATTAAAAGGTAGTGTTTGTATATATATGTATATATACAAAAAAAGAGAAAGAGTTTGACTTTGCTACACTCGAGTGGATTTTTACTTAAATCTAATCAGGTTTATATTGGATGATAGGGGTCTTAAATCAATGATTTGGACCGTTAGAAGTCATTTACTACCTCTAAAATGCTTAAACACCTGAAAATTTTATAATTTTAAGACTACTGGCCCATATATCATGTGGTAAAAAAAAGATGTTTTATTTTGTATTGGCTAAATTATTCAAATTTTAACCATCTGATGCACAAGTTAAGAGCTTGTAAATTGCATGATTTTTGGTGTCTAAGCATTTCAGAGGTAGTAGATTACATTTAACAGTGCGATCATTAATGTAGGACTCTTATTGTCCAAACTTTATTTGATTGGAGATTTACTTGAATGTAACCAAGTCAAGCTCTATATGTATCATGAATTAGATTTTAATGATTTAAAATCGATGATGCACCATCCGAATGAATTTTATGGGTTCTATCTTGTGTTTTAGCATACTAGTGCATTGATGTTCATTTTTGAACTCACTTAATACATAGATAATGACCATTACAATAGGTGAAATTGAGTTTCTAGATTTTTTGCATTTTTAGCGCATTGAGATTTTTTGCAGTATAGATCAACTTCAACGGTATTGATCTGATGATCCATCAATTATTTTAAAATAATCAAATGTTCTATCAAAGATTTAACATAACTTAAGGTTTCGGTTGCAACTTGAGAAGGCATGAAGGCTAGATTGTTTCTCTATGTTATACTGTCCAAACACTTGTGAGTGACAGTCTACGGTTTCTCTTTCAATTGTCAGGTTGGTCAAGGATTTCTTCTAACCCAAATGTGATTTGGGGGGACTGCATAATTCTCATATTCTTCTCATTGCCAAGAAAATTAGTTAAATGTACTGATGATTCCAGATCCATTTCTTACCTCAATGGTGTTGTTAAGGTTGGGCAGTGTGCTGTTGGGATATTGTGGCTGATTTTGCTATGGCCAGTGAATTTATTTCAGTTGAAGAAAAGGATAATGGAAGGTGTTCTTTTCAAAGTTGATTTTGCTAAGAGTTGTGTGACAATATGGGTTAGGAGGTTTTGTTTAGACTCCATTCTAGGTGTTTTTTTTATCAAAGGTGAATTTATCAAACTTATGCAATTTTTAAATTTTCTAAGATAACGGTTTTGCTTAATAGTTTCCTTTTAGGAATTTGAATTTTACTGTCTATGTTGATCAGGACAGGACCCAACAATTGATAAAGTTGAAAGAACATTGGGTGTTTTGAAGGATAGCTTTCCTTATAGAGTTGGTAGATTATATAGATTTGAATGGATGGTGTTGACAAATTTTTGGCTTGTTGGAAGGGTGAAACTTTGTCTTTTGAAAGCAGGCTTTGTTTGGTAAATTATGTTACTTCCACCTTGTTGATGTTTTTTTTTTTTTAAAAGCATCAACGGATAAGATTTGTTGAAGGATAATATGGTAAAGCACAATCTCAGCACAAGAAGGTTTTCTCTGTAGAAAAACTCGGCGTAAGAAGTCAAGAACACAGCCTAATTATGTCAACAAACCAGTCCAAGAATTTCCTATTTTCCCCTTGACAGTCCTACACTTAACGGACGCATAAATAATCAGGCTGCTATGATGATACTCCTCTATTAGGCTTTAAATTTATGCCATTCTAGTGAGAAAACGAAAAGACCACCATGGTGACTCCCCATTGTAGGTTTTGATAAAAAAAAAACTCTATTTTCTTTTGAAAAATCATGGTTTCTCAAAAGAAAAAAAAATTTGGAAAAAGAAAAATAGGCCATATTTTATTGCTTAGCTGCCTTGGCGTATGCCACTGAAGTAACAGGATGGCCAAGCTAATGGTTTTAAGGGTGAATTTTAGGTTTGAAAGTCCATGTTACCATGCCAGGGACAACAAGGACATGGGGAGTTTTTATCAAAGTTCATTGGGTTTTAAAAGATAAGACCATGGGGATTTTAAGATTTTTTTGACTCGAAGATATGGTAGAGGGCTTAACCAAAGTTTTTAGGGCTTGAGGATAGGAGACAAGGTTTTTTTTTTTTTTTCGCTCTTTGTTGTGTTGGAATTCGAATCACGTGAGGTGCCTTTGAGATATCCAAATGCATTTAGGGAATGGTTACGATGTATGTCAAGGTCTGAGGAGGCATGATATATTGGGATATGTCAGGGCCCAAACTCGAGGTGGATATAGAATGCAAAATAGTCCGTCATGTACCCCATGGCATGTAAGACGTCTATCACTACATGTCACAGCATTTAATTCAACTAAATACAAATGAAACTTTTATTCAATAAATTAATGTAGCGCTAACAAAAATATTCATAATCACAAACTCCAATATCATCGGAATTGATAAACATTTACAAACTATTATGGTCAAAACCTAATACTAATGAGATAATTAAAGAGTCTAACGGGTGATTGCTTATTTTTACCGAAGTCCTAATTTTATTTCTTTGCATATGAAATAAAATAATAATAATAGAGTTTTATGACTTTGTAAATAAAAATAAGCATAAATTTATGAACCAAGCAAGTGAAGATTTATAAATCTTTTTAAGAAATAATGCATATCATTAATTAAAAATGGATAACTTATGGTTTACAACTTCACACGCCATTAATATATTAATACTTATAAATTTTAAAGTATCTAAAACTAATACTAAAAAATAACTTTCATATCATCATATTCAAAATTTGCAAGTCATCCATCATTAGTAATTTTCATATAATCATATTATTAATACTTTATATCTTAAATTACATTCACATATATCCATGCACCATATTTAACCCTATGTATAAGAGTTTCTCCTTACATATATCTTCTACGGAGATAGGTCTCAATATCACTCATCACTCATCAATTATTGCATAATGCACTGAGAGTTACATGGTTTCAATTATATTTTATCATCAATAATTCTGTATTTATTAATATTTACTTATTTATATACTCATATAAATTTCATGCTTATTTCCTTTCAATAAATTCATCATAATGTTAATAATTCTTGACATAATGTACTCATTTGATCCAATATTTGTAATAAATATCTATGCAAAATAACTATAATAAGCATTAAAATACTAATTATGCATATGAAAATAAATTAATAATATTTAACTAGTAATTGATAACTTTTTGAATAGATATCTATAATTAAATAATTTACATAAATCTTTTAATTCTTAATTAACCCACTTAGTTGATTCAGATATATAATAAACATGTCATGTAGGATTTAAACCTTTATTATTATTTCAAAAATAATTATAAAATCTTATTATTTCAAAATAATTGATTATACAAAAGTTAATAATAATGCAATTCAAATAATCATTCATCAATTATAAAATAATTTTTTGGCAATCATGCAACATTATAAAAATCCTAATTTATGATTAGGTTATTTATCCAATTTTAAAATTCTTTTAGTAATCATGAATAATTTATAAAATACTATATAATTAGGTTACTTACCTGTTTTAAATAAAATTAAAGAATGAATAAAATTAATAAAAATTAATTCTTATCTTTTTCATTGTTTTAAACTTTTGATTTGATACCAAAAGATTTCTAATGAACCTTCTTTATAAAGAGATTTCTTAAAGTAAATAGGTTTCTTACTCTTCATAAGGTACTAATCACTTAAAACCAATAAACATTCCAATTTTTTTTTGTAGGATATTGTTTTCTTTAAAAAAATTAAAGAGATAAATATTTATTAAATATTTAAAAAAATAGATTCTTAATTCAAAACTAATTTATAACTTATTCAATATAATTTTAAAATAAAAAATTTTAAATAAAAAATATTAAAAATCATCCTTAATGATCAGCAATGATATTTTTATAATTTATTAGAAGTTTATAAATTTACTTATAACTTTCTTAATTGGCCTACGATTTGAGTGGTTTAATATGCTTTAAAAAACTAACTCAATACCAAATATTATAAAAGATGAATTCAATTAAAAATTCTAGATTCACAGCAGGATAAGGCACCATCTGATATGTCCTGAAATGCTGGGGAGCAGTAGCTGGTGAGCTAGAAGAATGGCTGGATGGGGCAAGGGACAAGGTGTAGGAAAAAAATATTATAACAAACTCATGATCAGTCACAGCTACCTACTATACTTCTCCTTAATTGTATATATTCAGGTACATATATTTCTACAAGTTTGTGGTTGCGCGCATCATACAGAGTAAAAATGGAAGGGTCTAAAAATACTTGACGTGGAGTCCTATAAGAAATTCTAGATCGATGGTAGAGTCGGCAAAAATAGACCAAGCTCCTCTCTCTCTTTCTCTCTCCCACTCCATCCTTCTCTGATTCTTCCCGTCACGATACCAAGCCCAACTTCCCATGTGATACAAGAGATGTCAAACAAATCAGGGAAAAGTTTTGTGCATCACTCGCGATGCAGGTTGCGCACAGTGCGCCCAATTATTGGTGCATAGATACGCGTTAAGAATAAAATATATATTTTTTATTTTTGACATGCATACGTGCATGGACTATGCGCCAATTGCTCTAGTGCAGCAAAACTTTTTCAATAAATCAGATCATATTAACGCAGCCCACTATAGTAGGTGGGTCATGCTAATCCAACGCGGCTCCTTTAACGAGTTGAAAAAGTCAATCTTGTAACACATGAAAGTATGCACATCGTGTTCACTAATTGGCCGGGCATGAATATATTGCGCAAAAAATAAAATTATGTTTGGCACATGTGGCTACAATGCGCATGGTCAATCATCGCATGCCGCCATGCGCGATGCACAAAAAAACCTTTCCTAACGAGTTGAGTATGTCGGCACAACTTGTCAAACCCAAGAAGAGGAAAAGCTAGCACAGCCCATAGGCATGGCCCGAAATGGGTTGTGCTTGCCCTGCAAGCCAACCTGCATCTGCATGCGAGTCCACCAGCCTCCATGAGACAACCCATGTGCCAACTCGCATGCTTGGCCCATATGTCAGCCCATTTTTTTAAACATAACATAAATTATATGCATCCCTTCGTTTGTGGGTGGGCAATTGATTTGTCATTGTGGTTACATTATCTCATTGCTTTCTTACTCGGTTCACTTCTTCGTTTTCTAGCTGTTCAAAAAAAAGTTTTCAATTTACATCTTCATCTTTTGTCTAACACTACTTAAGCCTGGGGTTGTCAAGTTTAGCGAGCTAATCTTTTTATTTATTTATTTATTATTATTATTTTAAAATAATTTTTAAAAAAATTAAATAAAATAAATTAGAAGCATTTTTTTTTTTTTTTTTTTCATGAGGCTTACTATTTTGAACCTTATTTGTCGATGCGGCATTAATGGCATTACTAGGCTCGGGAATACTGCAATCTGTAGCTAGTGTGCACCATATCTTTCTCTGTTGATGTCGAGCCCAAAGATTTCTTAACTACTAGATGAGTAAGAGCTACTAACACCAAAATTATTAATTAAAAAGGATAAATAACAAAAATTAAAGAGATATTAGGATAACTAGCTAAAGATTAGAGAGAGAATAAGAGAGATTAGTAGGGCTTATAGAAAGAAAAGTTTGCAGTGGTATGGAAAAAAGGGTTGGAGGCTATAGAGAGATGTTCAAAGATTTCTAAATATCCTAAATAGTTTTAAAAACCAGCAATTCATACTTGTTTGAAAAAGTAATCAGGTTTTTTTTTTCGGACAAAAAATAAAATTATTTTTAAAAACTAATCATTTTTTATTATTATAAAAAGATAAAACATTTTTTTATTTGAAAAATCAGATATAAAGTACGCAAAATAGGTATGGGCATGCCTAGTGCATGCCAGCCTGGATAAGCTTGGTGGGAGTTGGGCCGCTAGACGAGCCTGGTGGATCATGCTTAGTGGGTCGGCTACACGTCCGAGCTTGATTGGGGCGCTAGACGAGCCTGTTGGACCATGCTTTGGTGGATTGGCCGCACAGGTCTGGCAAGTTGAGTCTACCCGGACAGAAAAAAGCCTTTATACGTTACATTGCACCTCTTTATCGATCTATATAAATTTTATATCGCTTAATGCAATAAGACGAGGTAGCAAGAATCATAATTACAAATTTACAAGTGATATGCTATCTATGATAGGATAGAACGGAAGAGCTTGCCTTCCAAAAAAAAAACATTATGATGCTTCGGTTGTAAAATTACGACTCTTGTTATAAAATATTAAGGCAAAGCTTTTACGACATTCTAAAAAGTGTTTTAATATTTATCAAAAAAAAATTATGACACCCCAATTATAAAATTACGATACCGTAATTATAAAATTATGACACCCATTCAGAAAGTCAAAAAAAAAAAAAAAATACAACCCCCTAGTTGTAAAATTACAACACCAAAGTTATAAAATTACGACATCAATTCAGAAAACCAAAAAAAATTACGAACTCTAGTTATAAAATTACAATACCATAGTTATAAAATTACGACACCCATTCAAAAAAAGTTAAGGTAAAGCTTTATGATATATCGATCGAAAAAAAATTATGACACGCTAGTTGTAAAATTACGACACTATATTTATAAAATTATGATACATATTCAGAAAGCTGGAAAAAAAAAATTACGATACCCTAGTTGTAAAATTATGATACCCATTCAGAAAAAGTTAAGACAAAGTTTTACGATAAAGTTTTACAACATTTTGGCTGAAAAAAATTATGATACCCTAGTTGTAAAATTAGGGCACCTTAATTAAAAATCTACGATATCCATTCAGAAAACATGGGCAGCACCAGCACCGCCCATGGTCTACATAAATTTTTTAAAAAAGCTGAACGAGTATTAATGCATGTCATGCTCAAAACTTAAGTCGTATCTCTGCTATCCCGTTCTTTCCCATCACGTCAAGCCATATAAGATGCATGTGGACCAATAAGAGGGATCAATTTAGTCCACATAAGATTTGCTGCACTGGAGGTGATATATAAAGTCTTTCTATGTAGGCCCAACGAGCCTAACCAATTAGGCCCAACGAGCCTAGTTTCAAGGGCCATGCTATGAGTCTGTGCGCATTGATTGACGTGGAAAGAATGAAATTATTCTTAATATGCGCCTATGCGCTTCGGCACCGCATGCGATGTAAAAAGATTTTCTTTATATTGTATCAGCTCGAGCCATGTCAGGCTAGCCCACTATGAGTCATCGTGATAGGAAAAGTCTTTGTGCACCGCCTTCGGTGCACAAAGCCGTGCACCGAGCGCGGCCATTGGCCATACACCCATGTGCATGCGTGTAGGGCGTGCCGTGGCATATGCGCGTGCATGGGCAGGCAGCCAATGACCGCACATGATGCACAGCTTTATGCATCGAAGACGATGCACAAAGACTTTTCCATCATGCTGATGTCACCTGTGGTTCACAGACTTTTCCATCATACTAATGTCACCTGTGGTTCACAAGGGCCTAGGCCAGCCCACGAGCTAAGAGAACCGTTCAACACCTTTACTTGATGGAAAAGTCTTTATGTACCGTCTGCGATGTACAAAGCCTGCGCAGCCATTGGCCACGCTCGGTGCATAACTTTGTGCATTGAAGGCGGTGCACAAAGTCTTTTCCTTGGTATCCATATCATGCTCCCAAATCCTATCAAATTTCTTTTGCTGCATCCTGCTCCAGTTTGTCATCGACTTTGGTTGTGACTGGCCACTCTTTTCTTCTCAAATCAGGTCTGGTCCTCATTATTTCTTTGTTCTTATTACCTTTTCCTGCAACACCCAATCTTGCAGTCTAATATAGTTTTTATAGCCAAGGAAATAAGTAACGACACCACACCTTGAAAACAAATAAGACAAATTTTTAGGGGCTACACCACTTTTCCTCACTTTCCTTTGTGGAACTAAATTGTGAACAGGTCAAGTCCCAGTCGAATTCCAGCCAAAACAAGACGCACCACACCTTGAGAACAAGTAAGATCAATTTTGTATGGACCATTCCACTTCCTTATTTTCCTTTGTGGGACTAAATTAAGCCAGACAAAACAATATAGACGTACGCATGACAAGGAAACCATATGTTTTTTTTTTTTTTTTTTTCCTTCTTTGTTTACATGCCAACATAAAAAAGCAACTCTCAGGTCATACTCAAAAGAGAAATGGGTATCTAACTGATTGAAAATAGGAAAGCTTGTGCTACCTTTACCAAAACGCCTTCAAAAGTTTACCACCGTTCATATCTTTTGCTGAAAGAGATCAAATAAAACGGATGAAGAATTTCAAACCTACAAATTCCACTAGATGCACGAGGAAAAGGAAGAAAATTACGACAGGTCAATTAGAAAATCAGTCTCATTAGAAGTTCTATGTCAACAACTCTAATCACTGCTTATCAGTAGATGACTCCATAATAATCTTTTTCGATTCTGCATACTCGCTTGACTTGGAAGGTCATTATGCTCATTCTCCAATCTTACTTTGCCCTCATACGCAATTCAAATTCATCTCCCTCATTTGAAGGATCCGCCAAACTAGTTGATTCTGTAGTGATTCCACCAACTTCCGGCGATGTCTCCGTTTCTGAATCCTCATCTGATTTTTTCTCCTCAGAATAACTGCCCTCGGTGCTGCTAGCATTTTGATTAGCTAGAGTTAAATCTCCTCCATCCGTCTCCATTTTCAGGACTGCATCATCTTCAACTGCCGCCGCCTCTGGCTCAGCAGGACGCTGTTGGATGGGCACTGCATTACTAATAATAACTTGGCCTGCTCTCAATCTTTCCCTGTATTCTGCCATTTCGCTTCTGTATCTCTCCTTGTCTTTCAGACCTCTGTCCTGATATACCTGAAAATCAGATTTGAAGGGCAATCAGTACTTGGTGACATATGGATCAAATTAGAATGTCCAGAGAAACATCCTCGTTATTGTTCTCTTAGTTCTTACAGCTTTTTCGGCCTCAGTTAATTTGTTCCATAGATCACCAATCATTTTACTGATATCTCTGTCCTTCCCTGGATGGAGTGGCTTAAGCCTCGCATGCTGCTCTGCAAAGAAGAAATTATAACCACTCCTATTTGGCTTTGGATGTGTGGGGTCTCTCTTACTCAGTTTCTTCCTACGCCGGCGGCGGCGAATACCCCTCACATTGCTGTTGTCAGCAACTCCAGAATATTGTGCTGCCTGGGCAGTGGTTTGTTCGGGAGTATAATAGAGTACACCTTTTAGCTTTGCTGAGCCCACAGTGACGGTGACAAAATATCCATGTTCAAATTTGCCATCAATTACTCCAACAACTGGAGGATTTGTTGGTAAGTCAAAGGAATCAACTGAAGAGTAATCATGGCACAAACCCCATGCTTGTCACACATATATATATATATATATATATAGAAGAAACATAAAACAAGTAACTCATTTAACTATTAAGTATGCTCATAGATAGATATATTGCTGGAAAAGAAATCCAGGAACCACTAAGAAATGTTAGTTTTCTCCCCTTTGATCCCTCTAAGGAATGATCATCATCAGTTGGATGTTTCCAATATCAAGCTCATTGAGCTCACTAGTTGGTTAACAGCCTGTCTCTCTGTTTAGAATGGATGATACAGAACATATTTTATTTTTCTATAGCAGGCAGCAACAGAGTAGGACTCATGCGACAAAGGAAATTGATTATGGTAAGCAGTTCAGGTTCTGGTAGTTAGCTGACTATAAACAACTCACCATTGTGTCTCCTACGCTTCCGAGCAACTGCCTGAGTTTCAGGATACGGTTCAATCAGCTTCTCCGATGGAACTGATGTTGGAAGTGTGTGTGAAGGAGCTGCAAAAGTAAAATATGGCAGACAAGATAGAAGGAGAAAAGAACAGAAAAAACAGCTTACATATGTCCCATGTATATACCAGTTGGAGGACAGCTCCACCCTTGTGATCCAAAGAAATAAATTTGCTCATAGTGATGCAACAGAGATAAGTAGTATTTGCGCAGCACAAAAGATGCATTTGTTGCTGTAGAGGGGAAACTAAAAGCAGCAGTTACTTCTCTCCATCTCCTATCTGCTATCACCTGCAATTATGCATGGATTAAGCACTGGCTGAAATATAACATGATCTACATCATTTCTGCAAATTTTTTTTTTTTAAACTTAGAAAACGAGGACTTGGGGTCAGGAAATCTATTTATTTTGGTGATCTAAAAGAATGTTAAGGCATTTTGTCAGATGTTTCAATATATATGGATTGAGAAAAATATCACAGCTTAACCCTGTTGAAAATTTTAGTATATTCAATATCCAAAAGTTTCCTCCAAATGCTTTTCCTCTTTTTTCATGAAACCACTTTTTAGTCCCATATGAAAAACCAACCAATCTTACTCTTACTTATATATGTGTTACTCCCTTGCTTGATTGAATGGGTTGTGAGAAAGCTCATGAACGCGGGAGCCGAGCCAAGCCCAATGCAAATCGGTGAAGCCGAATTCGGAAACCTATTAATCGAGCACGTAGCGTGTGTTCATTGCGCGCAGGAGGGTACAAATCCCGTCCGTTGGCTCTCACGGATGCGCGGGTGATAAGCAAGATTTTTATCTTTTTTTATTTTTCTATTTTCCTGATAAGTCATTTTGACTGATACGTCTTCTCAACGTTGACCGACTCGACTGTTGGACCGAGATAAGTTTTTTTATTTTTCTTTGATTGACCGTTGGACTGAATAGTCGGATTGATTCATCGCTCTCAACCGGTGCTTGCTTCCTTATAAATATTCGAATGCCAGTGTTTAACTCATTCATTCAAATTTGCTTTCCATCCTTATCCAGAGATCCATTCTTCATCCTTATCCAGTCCAGAGATTCATTCTTTGCTTTCGTTATTGTCCAAAGAGAAGGAACTCATTTTCGGTTGTTCATCATCTTCTGACATTATTGTGTGCACGCCTGTTAGAAGACTCGCTACTGTTGTATCCTGAAGGGTAGTCGTACTCTAATCTTCTGCACCGAATATTATCTCCGAGAGGCGTGAATCTACTCTTAAGGACAATGCCATGCACGCCTCAGTATCTTCTCAGTAGATAATTTCATCTCGGGTAATATCTTATTCTCATCCTTATCCAACAAACTTAAAAGTAGATATGGACTCTATTATGGTTGTTGCTACTAAGTCCTTTCCCGATACATCCAAGATTGAGCAATTTACTGGTTCCCATTATAAACGTTGGCAAGAGAAAATATTTTTAATATTAGATATTCATAATATTGCATATGTTTTGACTAATCCTAAACCTGAAAAAGAGGACCTAAATTGGAAAAAGGCTAACATAATATGTAGGCATACTATTCTTAGTATTTTATCCAATGAACTATTTGATATTTATTATCCTATTAAATCAACCTCTAAGATTTGGAAAAACCTTAAAAGAAAATATATTCTTGAAGATGCTGGTTCTTAAATATTTGCAATAGGAAACCTTTTAAACTTTAATATGTCATAAAATAAAGATGTGTCATTTCAGATCCATGCATTCCATGTTCTCATATATGACCTTAAAAATGAAAATATTATTCTTCCTGATGCTTTTATTGCTGGATCCCTAATTAAAAAATTATCAGAATCTTGGAAAGATTATAAGAATAATCTAAAGCATAAAGGAAAGTCTATGTCCCCTGAAGACGTCATTATGCATATTAGGATTGAAGAGCAAAACAGAACCTGAGAAAAGATAGAAAAGGCTAAAGAAATGACAGGTAAGGCTAATCTAATAGAGGATGGATCTGGTAAGGATAGACATAAGTCCTATAAGCCCAAGCATAGAAACCATTACAAGAAATATGATAAGAAGCCTCATGTTCAAAGAAGTCAAAATTTTAAGAAGAAAAAGGGATCTTGCTATGTTTGTGGGAAACCAGGACACCATGCTACCCAATGCAAGTTCAAAAAAATTAATGATGCTCCAGCTAAACCAAAGGCTAACTTAATGGTTGAAGATGTGATTGCTGCGGTTGTTAGCGAGGCCAATATTGTTGAACATACAAAGGACTGGGTGATGAATTCTGAAGCCACGCGTCATATATGTGGTGATAGAAATGAATTTGCCTCATATATCCCACTGCCAGAAGGAGAGGAGCAAGTCTTCATGGGCAACTCAAAGTTTTGTTCTATGATTGGCAAAAGAAAAGTCAATTTAAAACTAACTTCTGGAAAAGTCCTTTCACTTGGAGATGTGCTACATGTGCCGGACATCTGTATAAACCTGATTTCTGTGGCCTTGCTTGGAAAAAATGATATGAAAGTATCATTTGAGTCTGACAAAGTTGTCATGACCAAATCTGAAAACTTTATTGGGAAAGGATATTGTAACCAGGGTCTATTTGTATTAACTGTACTTGAAGTTATGAATGAAAATGCATCATCTTCTTCTGCTTACTTGCTTGACTTTGTTAATCTTTGGCATGGTAGATTAGGACATATTAATTACTCTTATATTAAAAGAATGAAACGATTAGGTTTGCTAAATAACATGTCTACTTTTTATGATCATGAAAAATATCAAATATGTGTAGAATCTAAATTAACCAAAAGAATTACAAATCTATTCATATAAGAGAAACTGAATTGTTAGAATTAATTCATTCTGACTTAGGTGATTTAAAAGTAATATGACTAGAAGTGGAAAGAAATATTATATTACTTTTATCGATGATTTTTCTCATTACGCAATGGTTTATCTATTAAAATCAAAAGATGAAGCCTTCGAAATATTTTTAAAATATAAGGCAGAAGTTGAAAATCAATTAACAAGAAAAGTAAAAAGGCTTAGATCTGATAGAGAAGGAGAATATGATTCTCCTTTAATGATTTTGTGCACAACATGGTATAATTCATGAATTTACTCCTTATTCACCTGAATCTAATGGAGTGGCTGAGAGAAATAATAGAACACTTAAAGAAATGGTGAATATGCATTGCTCCTTAGTTCTGGTGCACCCATGAACTTGTGGGGGGAAGCTCTTTTTTCTGCTTGTTTTATTCAAAATAAAATTTCTTATAAGAAAACCAATAAAACACCCTATGAGTTATGGAATGATCATTTGCTATGTTTTAAATATTTAAAAGTATGGGATTGTTTAGCTAAGGTCTTGCTTCCTGAACCTAAAAGAGAGTTAGGATCTAAAACCTTTGATTGTATGTTCATAAGTTATGTTCAAAATAGTCATGCAAATAAATATAGTGCAGCCTATAGGTTCTTAGTGATTAAAAGTGAAAATAATATCATGGAACCTAATACTATAGTTGAGACCAAAGATGCATAATTTTTTGAACATATCTTTTCTATGAGAACCTCCTTAGAAAGACTTTCTAGACTACGAGTGGTTGAACCTAATTTAAAGTCTGATGAAATTTAAGAGCTAAGGAGATCCAAGAGAATAAAAAAGAAAACCAATCTAGGAGATGATTTTTATACTTTTTTTGTTGATAATGATCTTCAAACTTATTTTGAAGCAATTTCATCTCCTGATGCTATATTTTGGAGAGAGGCTATAAATAATGAGCTAGAATCCATCATGAGAAATCATACATGAGAATTAGTAAGTTTACCCCTTGGAGCTAAAACTATTGGGTGTAAATGGATTTTTTTAAAAAGCTAAAGCCTGATGGTTCTATCGAAAATTTAAAGCAAGGTTGGTTGCAAAAGGTTATTCTCAAAAGAAAGATATTGACTACTTTGATACTTTTGCACCTGTGACAAGAATAACTTCTATTAGAGTCTTGATTGCTCTAGCATCTATTCATAAATTAATAATTCATCAAATGGATGTTAAAACTGCATTTCTTAATGGAGACCTAGAAGAAGAATATATATGGATCAACCTGAGGGTTGTGTTCTTCCTGGCAATGAGCATAAAGTTTGTAAATTAATTAAATCTTTGTATGGCTTAAAACAAGCACCAAAACAATGGCATGATAAGTTTGATAGAGTGCTAGTTTCAAATGGATATCAAATTAATAGTGCTGATAAATGTATTTATTCTAAAGTTGTTAATCATGAATGTGTTATAATTTGTTTGTATGAGGATGATATGCTCATATTTGGCACTAATTTTGATATTGTTACTAGCACCAAAATGTTTTGACTTTGAATTTGATATGAAAGATGGGAGAAGCAGATATGATTTTAGAAATTAGACTTGTAAAAAATTGAATAGTATCATACTTTCACAAGAACATTATGTTGAGAAAATCTTGAAAAAGTTCACATTTTGTTTGTAAGCCTGTGAGCACTCCTTAAAATGCTAATTCACAGCTTAAGAAAAATAAAGGCAAGGTATCTTATAATCCAAATATGCTCAAATTATTGGTAGTCTTATGTATTGATAAACTGCACTCGTCCTGACATTGATATGCTGTAGGAAGACTAAGCAGATATACCCAATGTCCTAACAAGGATCATTGGATCCTAACAAGGATCATTGGATTGCATTACAAAGAGTGCTTAGATATTTGAAAGGAACCATGAACTATGATTTAATGTATTGTGGGACTCCTACAATATTAGAAGGGTATTGTGATGCTAACTGGATTTCAGACTCTGATGAGATGAAATTCACTAGCAGATATGTGTTTACCCTTGGAGAAGAAGCAGCGCCATAGAAATTGTAACGACGCGGCCTTGGGCCCGCACCACCTATGAGCCCATTTCATTATAAGAAAGCAAGACGAACAAGGTCCACACCAACTTAGGCCACCATAACCCAAAAGAGATCCAATTGGTACTTGTTCATCTTTCTTAACTGGTTATAAACTGTATAACCAACTCTCAATTTTTCAATATGGGACTATTGGAAGAGGCATCACAATCTACCCCCCTTAGAGAGACGAAATCCTCGTCGCCAGGAATACAAGATCATAACCATCAGGCAGGCAGGATTCTAGAGGTGGCCCCCACAGACCAAAAGGGATCCAATTGGTGTTGGCCTTGTCCGTCTTGCTTTTTTTGTAACGGAACGGGTTCGTGGGTGCTGCAGGCCCAGGGTTCGGATCGTTACAGAAATCATCTAAGCAAACATGTATAGCTCGATTTACAATGGAATCTGAGTTTATTGCCTTGAAGAAAGCTGGGACTGAGGCCGAATGGTTCAGGAATCTTTTGGTAGATCTTCCCATTTGGATGAGACCATCTTCATCTGTATCTATACATTGTGATTGTCAGGCTGCCATAGCTAAAGCTAAAAACTAAATTTATAATAGAAAGCGTAGACATATACGTCTAAGACATAATATTGTGAGGCAGCTTATTAATGATGGAGTAATATCTTTGGATTATGTAAGGTCAGAGTTGAATTTGGCCGATCCTCTGACTAAGCCTCTAAGCAAAAAGCTTGTGAGTAATACATCGAGGAAAATGGGATTATACCCAGATCAAAAGTTGAAGTAATGGTGACCCAACCTTCATGAATGGAGATCCCAAAAAGAAGGTTCATATGGGAAAACAATTCACTGGACAACTTGGAGTATACTATCATAAATATTTATATTGTAAAATCCCTTTCTATTGTGCGAGATAGTATTTTGCAGTGTTTAGATTGAACTAATATGTGAAGTTCTTAATGAATGTCAGCCTAATTTGAGTGTTATATAAAAACTGCAGTGTATACTTGATGACAATCCACCTATATGAGTATGAAGGTGTGGCCGCTTCCTATGAAACTTGGGTAAGATCTCTAGAGGACTCATGAATATCCTGCCAGACGCATGGCTGAAATGCGTCAACCCGCTAGAACCGAAATTTGAGAGATGAAATGTGAGTTATAAGCCAATGATCCAATAAAAGAAGGATTGGTTCATAGAAACTTAGTTTCACCAACCTTTATAGGTTACACTTGTTTTCTCTATGTCTGGTTCATAGTCACATAAACACCATGGCTTATGCATTACATTTTTAAAGTTCCTTTAAAGTTTGCTTTGTCTTCTTTTATATATTGAAATAGTAGGGGATTGTTGAAAATTTTAGTATATTCCAACATCCAAAAGTTTCCTCCAAATGCTTTCCCTTCTTTTTCATGAAACCACTCTTTTAGTCCCACATAGAAAAACTAATAAATCTTACTCTTACTTATATATGTGTTACTCTCTTCTTGGTTGAATGGTTGTGAGAAAACTCACGCCCGGGCCAAGCCCAATGCAAATCGGTGAAGCCGAATTCGAAAACCTGTTAATCGAGCGCAAAGCGTGTGTTCATCGAGCGCAAAGGAGGTGCAAATCCCACCCGTTGGCTCTCACAGATGCGTGCGTGATAAGCAAGATTTTTATCTTTTTTTTTTTCTATTTTCCTGATAAGTTGTTTTGACTGATATGTCTTCTCAACCGTTGACCGACTCGACTGTTGGACCGAGATAAGTCTTTTTATTTTTCTTTGACGGACCGTTGGACTGAATAGTTGTTGGATTGATTCGTCGCTCTCAACCGGTGCTTGCTTCCTTATAAATATTCGAAGCAATGCCGGTGTTTAACTCATTCATTCAAATTTGCTTTCCATCCTTATCTAGAGATCCATTCCTTCATCCTTATCCAGTCCAGAGATCCATTCTTTGCTTCCGTTCTTATCCAAAGAGAAGGAACTAATTTTCAGTTGTTCATCCTCTTCTGACATTGGTGTATGCATGCATGTTAGAAGACTCGCTACTATTGTATCCTGGAGGGTAATCATGCTCTGATCTTTGCACCGAGACATTATCTCCGAGAGGCACAAATCTACTCTTAAGGACAGTGCCGTACACGCCTCAGCATCTTCTCAATAGATAATTTCATCTCGGGTACTATCTTATTCTCATCCTTATCCAACAAACCCTGGAGAAACATATTGACACCACATAACTATAAATTGTAATGGCATTATGGCATAATAAAATCTGGGTGGGCCGCATAATGAACCAATTAGAAAATAATGCATACATATGGCAAAATTGAATCTGTTATTCCTGTTTGCTCTTTCCTGCATTTCTCATGTGACAGCATATATAAAAGAATTAGGCCTCATAGCAAATACATTATGTGAATAGATTTCCATATTAGAAAATGATTTAAGGGGTGGTCTTGCTTTCATTCAGGCATGTTGCAGATCCAAATGCTGCAATTAATTGCACACATCCAAAACAACTATTTGGCTATCCACAATTGCAATGGCAGGCTGCATTTAAACTAAAAGCATGGTCCAAATCTTATAGTTGAGACTCCAAGCAAAATTGACCAGGGTCCCAACTACAGGATTTGTGGTAATTGAAAGCAAGCAAGCAACCCTCAAGAAAAGCCCTCTCAGGACCGCTCAACTGTTGAAATTTAATATTATTTATCAATATTAAATAAATGTCAATTATTTTAAAAATAAATAGTAAAGTCTTTAAAATTTAGAAAATCAAGATGCAAATTATAAAATTATTGATAAAAACAGATCATTTGGTAGCAGGAAAGCTTTACAGTTCGAAGAAATAAAAGAAAATAGATCAAATCATCTAAATGTTTTCTTCCAACACCAATTAGTTTTATCATAAAGAAGTAGACATTCTTGAAGAAAACTAGGAGAGAGAGAGAGAGAGAGAAGAGATTTCGTAGCAAAAACTTTTAAGGTTGTCCTTTATAGGAAACAAACTAGCATTGGAAACGCTTCTCGTCTGCAAGCAAAACTGAAAATGAAAATATGAACATCCTCAACCATTTGGTAGTTGTTTTGCATTATGGCTGCTTTGATTTATGTGGAATCCACACTGAGTTTCCATGTCGAAGAACACTGGATAATATAATCCTTTTTTTATTTTTAGCAGCGTGGGGGGTGTGATATCATGTCATGAACTGGAATTGTTGCTATTGAACTCTGTTCAATAACTTCTGTCACACCAATGACACCTTGTAATAAGATCTTTTGGCTTTATAAAATTCAATCTCTTCAAGTCCATCATTAGAAGAAGGGATCAACTATTTTATTAGATTTTTGGTTTGAATTTGTGACATTGAATCGAGAATAACATTATTATATATCAAAAGCGCAATGCACAAATAGCAATAACTAAAATATGATAAAGGAAAGATGCGCTAAGATAAACGCATTGTGATAGCTGTTAGCATCTGACATGCCAAAAGATCCACTTAACTGAACATAAGATGCACATGAAAAGGATGGAGTGCATATCCATCTTATTAATATAAAACATATTCATAGATCCATTGCCAACTGTCTTATTGGCATTTTTGCATGCACTTAAGCGATGCAACTATCTGACCATTTTCCTAGATTGACGTATCATGAGAAAATTCTCGTTTTTAAATACTAAATCAGTCATAGATGAAACTAAATAAGACACCAATATCAGCAAGTTAAAGGCATTAATGTTATGACATGAAAAACTAATGCCATTTAGAGAAACAGATAACGCTTGAATATGGTGAGACTGACAGGAACCATATAGTAACCAATCCAAGTAAAAGATGATGACATTGAACATTGTATACAACACAAGTGGAACTTCACTTCGTAAGGAACTGTCTGGATAAACAAATAAAATAAATTGCATTATGGGTACATGGTATGCACATGGTACTATTAGAACAAATCCAATAAAGGAAAGAACTTCTGATACTTCAAATCTTCCAGGCATATATCATTTATGAGTGCTTCAGGTTTCCCATTTTGATAGACTAGCATATAAGATTATTATTTAGCAAGCAAATAGCCAATTGTGATGTGATTTCTCCATTATTGATGTCCTCTACTTTCAAGTTACCTAGATATAAGTAAGGTTTGCCATACTAACCCATACAGATCTTACCATACCATGCCTATAAGGTATTGGTACTGTATCAAGATTTAATTCGGTAAATTGAACTGGTATAAACTGAGCGGAACAATCTTGTACCACCTAATTTCAAGCAATACAATGGCTAAGAGAAAGAAAAGGTATTAGTACCCTATCTCGAATCCGAGTTCATACCAGACTGATCATACCATACCAAGTCAATAAAATACTAATATAGTTTTTGGTATCGATTTTGTAAAACTTGTTATACAATATTCTGAACTAATAGCTCTTCAGAACTAATGGCATCATTCAATGAATATTTAAGCCATGCTAGTTTAAAATGCAAAGTAAACAATCAGCATCAAAAATAAAGTAAAACAAAATTTGGATTGTTTTTATCAAATTTTTACCTTTTCAATACCTCCTCGTGAAGTAACCTGTCTAAAAAGTTGATGAAGATCAAGTTCCCTTCCACCTATGGTTGGCACCCTAGAAAACAAATATCAAAAACATCAATTTTAAGGTCAGATGTAATAATATGAACCACATTAGCATGATATAAATTTAAGTCCTTATTGGTCAAAAAAGCAAGAATTTTTTAGTCATCCCCTTTATTGACATATAAGATCAATTGAAAATAATTTAGCCACCAAGATCTAAGTAGTATGGTACACAAGTTAATCATGTAAGAGAGGACTGTCAAAGTATAGGTCCTTTATTCTGTGCTGGACAAAGTGTGTAAAGATTGTAGTTGCATAAATATCTAGTGCTTCATAAAGCAAAATATTATGAATATACAGGGTACATTTTCAGTCCCTACAATGATCGAGAGAAACAAGATTGTTTTTCATTATTGCTCCAATGGCTTTGTAGACTAGGATATTTCCTTACTATGAAACAAGATTGTTTTTCATTATTTATAAAAAATTTATATAAAATTATCTTGAAAAAATATAAATGAAATAACCATAATACCCTTTAGAATATACAAATTTCATCATTGTCCTAATACACCAACTTCTCTACATCCCTTGCAACTCTGTTAATCATTTCCCTTGTGTTCTCCTTTATTGCCTGTCTCAACTATCTTTAGAACTTTTCTCTTTTAATACCACAGCCAACAGCATCAGCAAAACTGCGAATGAGAATTTGAAAGAAGACTGAAAAAACACAAATATATTCAATAGATATATCTCTTTCATTAGTATTTGGTGTTGCAGCACCTGTAGCTTGTCATCAATTACCCAAGCAAGCACTCCATCATAATCATCCTGTAGAAGTTCTTTCCTTTAATTTGGGCATTATTATTAGATGTTAGGAGAATGATAAGTATGGTTTTTAATCTATATTAATCTTGGGAAGGGCATTGGTTTGATATGACATTAGGGGGTGAATTAGTAGTCAGGTTTTTCCTTTTCTTTCTTTTTTTTGGCAAGTGAGGGGGAGAGGGGGGTCACAGGCACAGAAATACTTCAGTTATCATATGAGCTGACTTGTCAGCAAGTAAATAAAATAGAAAGTGGCATATGGCTTTTGCTATTAATTCAAGGACCACCCTTCCAGGAATTAGAAGGGAAAGTCATTTCTGTGTATGAAAGATTAGGAAATGAAGGTTGTTAAAGTGGGTGGGGAGATGCAAGACCACCAACCGTTGGGCCGTGATGCATCAGAGGACCATTGAAATGGGGAAATTTAGGATTGAAAATAATTAAATTGCTTCCAGTCCAAGCCCTGAGAAACAGAACCACAAATAACAAAACCAAATTTATGGACAAATGCTTGATTAAAAACTCGATGATTTTTAGGAAATAGGGGTGATGGCAAGAAAAAGAAGATAGGGGATTCAGGGTTAAGATGAGAACTCTGTAGTTCATTTGCTTCCATATTTTAGTAACTAATGAACAAAAAAAGGAACAGAATGCAGCTCACCAACAGAGGAATCAGTGGTGCAATTTAAGATAATTACACTTGCATGTCAAATCTAGCAAACCATAAAGGAGATATTATGTATTCATTGTCTGAAATCCGATATCAGTCCAAACAATATCAGCAATAAACGTAAATAGAATAAAGAAACATAAAGCATAATTAGAAGATGAAGAAGAGATTGATAGAGATAGAAGGAACAAGGGACAAAAGAACGGCAGGCTGAGCCTCAGCCAAGCTTTTCTTTATATCTCCTAAATTTTTCAGCATACATCACCACCGTACACAGAAAACCAGGCCATTTATAATTTGTCTATCTAGGAGTCAGGTAGAGCAGCTAGACTCAACCATTATACAACAATTTTACACAAGCACCTAGTAAGTTAATCCTCTCACCCATTATGTCCATCAACGGTGTGCAAAAGGTAAGCTTCAAAAAGTAACCTCTTTATGCATTTCTTTACAATTTCTTCACTGCTTGCTATCTAAATCAACTCAACTCATCTAAGCCTTTTCCCAACTACATGGGATCGGCTACATGAATCTGCTTCCTCCACTCTGCTCTATTCAGGACCAAGTCGACATTTAAATTACAAATAGTTATATCTTTTTTAATTATTTTTGTCCATGTAATTTAGGTCTACCTCTACCTCTGTCCTGACCATGGATTATTAAAAGATCACTCTTTCTAACTGGAGCATCTAAAGGTCTACGTTGTATATGTCCAAACCACCATAATTGATTTTCTCTCATTTTATCTTCAATTGGGACACTCTTATCATTTCTCTTATATGTTTATTTTTAATTCTATCTTTTAAATTTTTACCACATATCCATCTTAACATATGCATTTCTGTTACAATTAATTTATTCACATGCTGTTTCAATATTGCTCAACACTCTGTTCCATATAGCATAGTTAGCCTAATAGCGGTTTTATAGAATTTTTCTTTCAATTTTAATGGGATGCGCCGATCATACAATACTCCCGAAGCACTCCTCCACTTAATCCACCTGCTTTAACTCTATGATTCACATCTTCAACTATTTCACCTTCTTGCTGGATAATTGATCCCAAATACCTAAATTTTTCACTCCTTGATATTCTTGGCTTGCAATCTTCACTGTTTCTTCATTTATATTTCTATTCCCACTAAAATTATATTTCATTTATTCAATTTTAGTTCTACTAATCTTAAAACCTTTAGATTCTAAAGCTTCTCTCCAAATCTCTAGCTTAGCAAATAACAAAGCCAATATTATTGGTATATTGCAGATCAAAATTTCTACCTTCGGACTTTTATAGAGAGGGAAAATGGCAGCAAAAGGATTAGGGCTTAACTAAAAACTTCATTATAGATTTGCAACCCGTTTTTGGTAAATAATGAACACAAAATAAATTGAATAGAATAGCATCAGTAGTAAACTGTAAATAGAATAAAGAATAATAGAGTGGAATTAGACGAAGAAGTGAGAGATCGATAAATATTTAAGGAATAAGAGATAGAGAAGAATGGAAGGCCAAATCTTGGCCAAAGTTTTCTTTGTTTCTTCTTAAAATTACATTAATTGATATAAAACAAATCAAATCCTTATCCCTACCTAACTTAAGTCTATAGAGGATTTACAATAGGATCTAGTATCTGCACTCCCCACGAGAACCGCCATGACCAGCCATCAATTAAAAACCAATTAGGAATCCCAAGTATCTTGGCGCTGTAGCAAACATTGTACATGCCACAGCTCTATGTGAGCTTCTTTTTCTTCTTCTTCTTTTTTGAAAAAGCACGCCATGTGAACATAAAAAACTGTTTCCTATTTTAGTTTTTTATGCCAGAAAACAAAAAAAGAAATGTAAAAGGAGCCAACCAAACAACCTCCATTTGGTAACTAACATTGCCAAAAGTCAAATTAGGCTCCATTAAACACAACATCATAGTCACCAGCAAATAATTGGTCATGATCTTATTCAGTTGTGCTACACAACATGATGAGGGCCCAAGATTCCTTCCTTTCATCTCAAGCAGGCAATCAGATCCCTCTGCCATGTAAACAAATGTTCTAAACACCCCTAAAACTGATTCTTTCACCCATTAAGGCTCCTATAAGTGCACTAGAAACAATCAATCTTCAAGCATTGACCAACATGTGGGTGTTTAAATCAGTAAATCAATTATCCTTATCTTTCTTTCTTCGTTTGGTAACACCCATTGTTACATATGATTTACCACATATGTAAATCACTTCCTTTCAAGAAAGGACAACTATATTGATGACAAAAGCTAGATGCTTCCAGAAGTCCAAGTTCTTGTCTTCCTCTTTTACCTTTGATAAGGCATATTTGATCCAAGTTACTTAAGAACATCAAACCAACAAATTTTTTATTACTGGAGCAAATCACCAATTGCTTTATAATTTGTCAATTCTATGTAAAACTTAGTCATGTGAGGAACCATGATACAAATTATCCAGAAAGCAAAGGTCACAAATCCTTAAAGATGGATAAAATGGTTTCATACAGGTTGTGAAATATCATAAATTATGAAGACATACACCACAAATGACGGAACCTAAAAGAGTGGAGAGATGTGAAATGTGCAAGTTGCAACATGCTCAGAACTTAGGAATTCAGGATATGGATTCAATTAATTTCCCTGAACTAGGAACATGAGCAGAAAACAAGAAGGTAAGATCATTTATTTAATAAAATGTTAGAGAAACCCTAGCCCACATCAAAACTAGAACTCCGATACCTTCACCTAACCTCTTTATTTACCTCTACCAAAACTTCCCTAATCAGGCCATGTGATGATCTGAGGCGGAAACCACCAAAATTATCACACTCAATTTCCTAGAATCCCTATTTCTTGTACATCTTGAGGTGACATCAGATATAAAGGACAAAAAGGAAAGCAAATAGCTGTTGTTACCAAGCCTGTACACAATGTTCTAGTTCTAAGGACAAAACATATCATTGGGGACTCAAAGATACAACTAGCTGCAGTTTGACAATAATAGTCATCTAGAAGAGCAGACGCAGCTACAGATAATGAAACAGGGAAGATTCAAGTCCATGTTCTGTAATATTTAGATGTTACAGTAAATTGTGCATGAACACAATTAACCATAATCAATATTATCTCAAGCAAGCTAAATACCTGAATCTTAATCCAAACCTGATCATGCAGAATCAATTCTCATGTCCTCAATGACTAAACACATTTCACCCATACACATTCAGTGCAAAACAGTCAACATTTACCTAAAAGAATCCCTGGCACAAAGTTATGCATTGATGGATCATCAACTAACAAGGTTCTATACCTTTTACATGCCAACCCAAACCTTCCATGGCATAATAAAGTCAGTAGTTAGTAAATGGTTGAGTGCAAAATGAGTAGGTGATAACAGCTGCCTTCAATATCATAGCTAGTAACAGTTGACAGCAATACCAGTAACTGGTAAACTACTTTCTGTGAGAACCATATTATCACATTAAGAGTAGCTACATATTCTACCTTTTGAAACCATTCAACTTAAAAACTTCTAGTTGCAAATTTCCTACTAAAAGGGTAAGGATAAAATTGGGAAACTCCTACTTTCATGCTAGAGTGCCTATTATAATCTACTAGAAAGCAAGGTTTTAAATCCTGCAATATGAGACTATCTTAATTTTTCATAGAACTAGACGTGCCACAGTCCCACCTCATCCTGACACTTGAGATGGAAGATGGCCCAAAATGGGCTGATTGAAATGTTAGGGCAATGGCAGGATGGTCCCATCCCGACATTTAAGACAATAACCCATCCCAGTGTCCTAGGAATATCTCGCCAAGATTTGCAACCATGCTAGAAATTACTCTCTTCATCACTGTTGTATTTATAAATGTAAGCATAACTAGGATGGTATCAAACTAAAACCAGAAAATAACAGTTAAACAAGTCAAGATCCAAAGACCAATTCATCAATTCAAAGACCTAATGGGCTTTGAATGCAGCTTTAGATCTCCAAACTTCCACCAAAGTTGAGTAATATGATGGAATTCCATGGATCTTAATTTCCCTGCTTGAATTAACAGTTCTTTGAACCTACTTATGTTGGTTTTATTACAATGTGCTGACTGATGAAAAGATGCTTAAGATTCTGATAAATTTTTGCAATTCCTCCTATGAGAAGACAAAAGGACTCCTTAAACAGTCTCCTTCTAGAACCCCTTTTCAAGCTCTCGCACATCATCTAAAAGTGAAAAAGCTTTGCAACTCAAGTACAAGTATTTTGCATGTTAAGGGTCACTAGTACAAGTAAAAGAAAAAAGAGGATGGTAAGCAAAACAAGAGAAAAATCTAAATGAGGCAAATTTATGATGCTAATCAATTGATTAGGGTTTAGTTGTCCCGACAACATGACTCATAAGATTAATTAAAAACCAGGCTGGATGATTTTCTTGAATATGTTCCCCACAAGGACATGTCAACATCAATATCAATCTTGCTTGCTTGCTGCTGCTTGCAATGTCCAACATCCATACGAACAAGATAAATGGGCTGCAAAGAAGAACTAAAAAACCAAGTGTGGCAGAGGCCTAAAGCTCTAGCCTTGTACAGCTAGTTAACTGGATAATTTGCCTCTCTGTAGGTACCATGGCATAGAGTACCCAGAAATCTTTCAAACATGGGGAAAGCATTTGGTGAAGGTCCTCCACAACCATTGTATGACATGGAAAAGGTCTTCTTCAATAATAATGTGGTCAGCATTTTTAATGTTGATGGCCAGTTTTGGACCATCTCATGTTAACTCAGATTCATTGACAGAATAAGCATGAAATCAAACAAATCCTGCAAATAAAGGCAAGCCATATGATTATGTATTACAATCCCACTCCAACCTTCCTGTTAAGCCCTTGGAAGGTCAAGTTCTTATCTTCTTATAAGCTCTATTGACCATGAGAGATGTACTGTAACACAAATTTTACACCCATATGATGGTATACTTCAAAAATAGAAATCCAACTGCAAAAGGAATTTCCTAATATTTTACCAATGGATTACATATTTCCTAATAGGAGATTTTCAGTATTTATGTGTAACGCCCCAAGTCCACCTGCTAGCCCAATTAACAGGTCTAAACCATATGGCATAAAACTTGAGTAGAAGTTAATGGGTAGCAAGTGGATTTGAGTTATAAGTACATAACACTTTCTTTCTCTTCCAATGTGGGACTAAATTTGAGGTATCACATTATGCAATGGAGAATAATGTTATAAAAAATGATAAGTATGAGCAAGGAAATAAGACGATAGAATGAGCACCACCTCATAATAATATGAGACCAGTCCAGATTGCTTTTAAAACTCTATAACCAAGTTCAACATCCAAACTGACTCAAATAAGATGACCTAGGACAGCCCACATTTTATTTAATTAGCTGAAGGTTCTCATATCATTCACCTAAAATGTTTCACAAGAAAAAGTCAAAATAACTAAGAGGTGTTATCCATGTGGCATTAGCTGTTTGTTCAACTAGAACCGTATGAAGTAAGAGATAGACACAAAATTGAAGGGGTAACCGATCAGAATTGATGACCTATAATGTTCACATAACAAACCACCTAAATTATTAAGAAAAAACCATGATAGCCAACTCTTGACTACATATCTGGAACGGCCCTAGCCATAACATTTAGATCTTCCGTTCTACCAAACTAAAGGTTCTTTTGAAAAGAGTTCTTCTTTTCTTACAAGGAAATTCTGACAACTGAAATTGAAATTTGAATTATTAAATTTAGATTAAAATTGCAATATAATTTTAAATATCAAATAAGTAGAAGATTTGAATCATAGTAATAGAAAAACCAATCCGAATTTCTTGAACAAAAAACCAGCAGTTATAGAACACAACCAGACATACTGACAAGGATGCGTGTTAGCTGTAAGTGTTTGGATTCTCCAAATTATCCAAGTGAAATGCATTCAGCCCTTAGTCAGATTAGCTTTGTTAATAATTTTATATACTGTTTGGAATGATTTATCTTATCATCCAATCGCTAGTCTTCTAACAGTATCAAGATCAAAATTAAATATCTGTAGTATTTGAATGTGTTATTAATACCACATGATTCTTAAATTTAGTACTAGATATCTGAACAACTTTTCTTCCATATCTAGTTTTATGTTGATGGTGATGTCATCTAAATAAAACACTTATGGACAATAATCAACCCTTCAATTGGTTATGACACCATAAACATTGAAAATAAGTGACAGTTCAGTAAAATTCCTTCCTCATACAGCAATTTTAGCTGCCACCAATCCTGGGCAAAAATTCAAATCTGCATTTTTGATGTGCGACTTTTAACCGACCAAGTGAAGAAACCAAGTCATTAAGCAGTGATTAGCATCAACTAAACAAAGTTTTAATATTAGAATATTTCCTCGTTTTTATTCTGTTGCAAATTATTATTCAAATTTTCTCTTCTACTGGCAGTGTTTCTGGAGTCCGATGTATCAGATATCCTGTTATTGAAAGAACTAGTCTCTGCCTATGAACGCTGAGATATTCCTTTTCCTTGTAACAAATATCCATGAAGACAAATGATGTTTCAATGCTGTGATCAGAACAATGAACCAGTTAACACTAGTTTAGTTATCATATTTGGGACCTTACATGACACATAATGTAAAATTAATTCTTCAAGGCCCATCCTTATTAATGGATTTCCCCAACTTTCATTAACCCATTAAAAACAACCTTTTGACTCTTTTGATAGATTTGCAGGTTAGTGGTATGCCAAAAGTGGATCTCCACTTTGCTGATATCAAGATGACTGCTGATTCCACTTCATCCCACTTATATTCCATTTTTTAAGAACATTTTAAGAACACTTTGATATCTAAACTATCTCCTAGAATACCATTTTAAGTTGAAAGCTTTTTGGGGAAATATCTTTGTTAAGTCCTGTTCTTAATTAAAATCGTTCAAATGATTCCCCCACCATATGCAAATTCCACCATATATATATATATAGGGAAATGGACAAATATACAACAAGGAAGAACTAAAGTTACATAAATTTTGAGCTACACTATGAAGTTATGGATGAAGGTGATCAAACAAAATAATAAGAGAAATGAAAACAAATTCCAGCACCCATGTTGCCTACAAAAAAGGTCAGCCAATGAATTTGTGCCCCCCATACAATGGAGGCGTTCATTGTGAACCCTGTGTGTCTAGACTTTTAGCTGCTTCTTAAGGGCAGGAGCACCATTGTTTTGTTGTCAGTTGTGAAATGATATACATAACTCAAGAGGCTTGTAGTAATGGCACAGGGATCGATGAAGGCCAATGCTTAACAAGTAACTCGAGTTCAAGGATATGTTTCTGTTCAGTAATTGATGAGGAAGTGGGTGTATATAAATAGCAAAGAATGACTTAAAGGCAATTCATGAATCGATTACATAATGGACTAATAGAGTAGTCAGCGCTCTTAATGCAGCAAAGCATGATTCAACTGTTGATGATAGAGCCACCAAAGGGCTATTAGACAAAAAAAATCAAAATCAAAATCAAAATCATAAGGCAAACAATAGTCTTTTCTTTATATCATTAACCACTATCAAACAGATATACATTTGACCTTATAATAAATTTGTGACAAGTATGTTGCAGCGCAGACACAACCAACAGGGAAATTTATGAAAAAGCTTTTAATGTAACGTATAGCCCTTTTAACTTCTCACTTAGGAAATAGACCTGTCGAAAGAACAGCATAAACGCATAAAACTAAAAGAGCCAATAAAAAATAAACAAAAATAGAAATAAACAAAAACAAAAACAAAAACAAAACAAAAAACAAAAAAAAGAGGCATAGCAACTAAAAAGAAGATATCTCTTACATGAATTTAGTTCCTAACGTAGCATGTAGCTTCTCAAGAGTTTCACGAAACAACTTTGGATTGGCAATGACCTCTTCGTACTTTGCCAGCGGCTTTGGATAGGGTTTATAATTCGCAGCATCTCCTTGTTCCATTACCTGGTCCGATACAGATCTTGGCTGCTTTCCATTGTCAGGAGCCGCCATATCTTTGCCCTTGGCAGAACCTACCAAAGAAACGCGGACGTCCGATCACGATGAAATCCGATCTCTGGATGGAAAAGCCGTGCTGGTGGACCTGAAAATCCATGGAAACCTTTAGGAAGTTTTGTGACAAATCGAAGCATCATCGTGCCAAAACACGACGATTCATAGAAGAACCATAAATCCCTCTCCTGCTGGTGGTAATAAGCCCATCGCCTCCCACCTTCTTCTTTCTAGAAGGGCGCGGGAGAGACATTCAAATCCCTGAAACCCATTAGTCCAATCTAAAAAACCTCACAGACTAAACTAGAGATTAAAAAAAAAAAAAAAAAAATAGCCTGTTCGTCACCAAAAGGATAATAAATAAATAAAATATTATCACATAGCAGTCAAATTTCAAATAATCATTTGTTTACTATGACTGAGATTAGAAAGATAAAACAGAAGAGCAACGACGCTAGTGGCTTCGTCAATGGGCAGAGGGAGAGACAAAAGTAAAGAGCACTCACATTATAAAATATATATAAATAAACGCGAGCACCACCCATTTTTATCTTCTCCAACAGTTGCCAAACAAAGGGAGCATGCACAGGGGAAATAAATAAAAAAAAAAGAATAAAATAAGATTCGAGGAATACCTACCTTTTTAACTAAAGATACGATGCATTTTGTACAAGAAGACTTTGTGAAATGAGGACGAACGATTTATCTATGGAAGGATTATTTATCGAAAGAGAGGAGGGGATGCTCCCATATACCATGCCCTTCCATTTTGGAAGTACATTTATTACGGGATGATGGAGGTTAGATATTGTGAGGCTGGCAGGGATTACAAACAACGTGTCGCATTCAGCCCCCGAGTGGCAACGGCAAAACCCTCGTCACGGGGATAAGTGGGAGATACCGACCTCCCAATCTCCATTCGTCCCAATAAAATTGCTATGCGAGAGTGGACGGGATTCGTTCATAGGGGAAGATGGACTGCAGATTATTAAACCGCATGAAATTTTTTATGCGATCGATCGATGGCGGGGGTCTGGGCTTGGGATGGGAAAGACGCGGTGTGGCGTCTCAAAGCTAATAAAGGTCAGAATCAAATGACGCATTTTTTAGGTTGTTGGACCGGGTCTCCAGCGAGCTCCAACACGGAGTCATCGACTTGCAAAATATTTGAGGCCAGGATAGAGGGAAGAAAGCTAAGCTCTCTACATTAATTTGGAGATAAAAATTGTGGCTATGTGCTCCTCAGAACAGAGGTTCCTTATGCCCTTTCTTTTTAGTGTTTGTGTTGGTAACGCAAACAATTCAAGGGAAAGCTGATTTATATTATATTAAAAGAGTAATTTTGGCGTATGCGTCTCTCAATTTTTTATTATAATTATCAGTGATTTTTTAAATATAATATTATTGGGAAACGAACGATCTATGCCATTCCAAATATTAAAAAAAATCAAAGTCCATTACTTAAATCTCTCTCAATGAGAACTTATTAGGGCCGCAATCCCATGCTTATCTCTTATCCCTTTCAAAATACCATGCAATCAGATCAGTCTGGGCTATTCTTTTATATATTAAAAATATATATATAGAAGATATCCGATTTAAGATTTTTATAACGGTTAGATCACATGACCAAATCTAGTTTATTAAAAAAAAAAGATTTTATTATTTTTTGAGATGAAAATGCTATTAGTTTTCTTATATAATCCGTAGAGCTTTCAATATTATTGAAAAATCATTTTTGTAATGTTCGATATGTGTATGTATATAAAAATTTGTTAAGTAGTAATACAATAAAGTTTAATCTTTTAATAAACATATAATTATTTTAAAAATTAATAAGATATCTAAATTAAAGAAATCCACATTCTTAATATAATATAAACATCTAGAAATGCATAAAATTCAAAATAAATATCTTTTTAAGATATTTAACTTCTAATTAAGTTTAAAAAAAAGTGGTATCAATTATGTTACTATTAAAAAAATTATAGTAAGAATTATGAATTCAAAATTAGTATCGAATGTATTTATAAAAGATGAATTTGTCTTGGATACCACAATCATCTTGCTAAAAAAAACTATGGGCATATTAATAATGGATAGATATTGGCAAAACATATTATTCAACTAGTAAAACTATAACCATTCTTCCACCTATTTTGTACTTAATTTGATGATTTATTATTTTTATGGTTTAGTGAACATTAAAAGATTAGTATTTAGTAGTCCAACTTACATATATAGAAGGTGTTTTCAAACATAATTTAAAATATTTAATTGAATTCCTTTTCTATATGTTCAAATTGTTTGTTTGAAGCTAGATAGATTACATATGCAAATTTTATAATTAAATTATAATTATTTAGATGCTTGCAATTGCAACTGAATTGTCATTGAAAGTTGCATTCAAATTGCAAAAAAAAGACCTAAATCTCATAATAAAAACTAAATTTGTTGCAATTCTCAAAAGTCCCCTCAAAATTTATGATCATATGCCTGCCTACTAGTCCAACATTATATACCTGCCTATGGTCCAATTAACCTATTACTGCCTCTTGGTTCAATATTATATCTACCTACTGGTTTAATTAGCCTATTATCACCTACTTATCTAATTAACTTGTTAGCAAGCAAGCTAAAATCATATAGTAATAGAAGTCCAATTAACTGTTAGGCCAAAACCATGTTGCCATAAGTTAGCCAAACCAAGAATCTATCCCCCTAACCTGTTTGCTAGTTCAATTAACCTATTTGTAGACTAAAACAACATAGCCTTAAAAACTCAAGAGAAAGTTAATTGATAGCATGTAAATTTCAGTTATAAGTACTTCATACTTTTTTTTTCATCCAATATGAAATTATTTTTTAGGGTATTACAACTATAATAGCTATTATTATAAATATTAAAGCTATTTTTATGACACTTATTTACTTCTTACTATTTTGTCATAGGATTCTAATTATAATATATAATAATATTATAACATCTACTAGTAATAGCTATTAATTCATCATAATAATGCATATTAAAATATAAATTTATGGTTATAATAATAATGAACTATTATAAAACAAATAATCTTGTGTTGATATAAATACTATAATAATAATTATTATAACAAAAAATATTTTAATATTAAGATTTTACCTTCATCAAAGTTATACCAATAACATTAGAATATGTACAATATAAATAAAAATAATATTAGCGTAATAATAATTTTCATAATATTATAATAATTATTTAATAATATAACTATTATTATGATGATTCATATTCATAAGATTTGACTAAAGTTTTATAAAAATAATTTTGTAGTAATATAACTATTATAATAATTATCATTGCAATGAAATATTCTTCTAATATTAGAATTTTATCTTTATTAAAGTTATAAAATAATTTTATAATTAAAAATATATTTGTATAATAATTATTACTATAGTGTTATGATAATTATTTAATATTAATATAAGAATTATTAGTATGGTTTATATTCACAAGATGTGATTATAATTTTATGCTGAATATCATACCATCATCCTCCTCCTTTATCAAGACATAGGACTGGTTATGTACAAAACTCAAGCAAAGTTATACAAAATAAAGGCAGGTTTATATTAATGATAGACTTATTATTATTATTGTATATCATTATGTTCATGATATACTAATTTAGTAATTACCATAGTATCATAATGATTCTTATTATAATCAACAAAATATTATTAAAATAGTAATCATAATTATATGACAATAATTATTGATATTATTAATTAATACAAATAATATTATAAATATATATTTATAATATATCAAATTATTATTATGGTTCAAGAAATCATTTCATGCTATTTCAAGGCATGTGCATCATACCATGCCAATAGCAACCAAATACTCTATATAGGGTGCTTATCTAGTGTCAAAATATCATGAATAATCTAAGCCATACAACATTGTTATCAATACAAATACCTAAATTAGTATTAAGGAACGTATGGGTTTCCATTGAAAATGTCATAGATTTCTATAGCTCCAGCAAGATTCAATTTATCTAAAGAAAATAAAGAAAGACCTCTAACTTCTTAAGCAATTGCTTTTAGAATAAAGAAATAGTTACAAAAGGAAGATTATCTAAAACATTAATATCTTCTTTAGTTGCATTATATTAAATCGCATACCAACCATATTTACATTTTATGTTGCAAGAAGCCTATAGTGCATAAAGAACTAGCCAATCATGTGTCTTGGCCTGCTTCATTATTCACAATCCTATACTTCTTTTCTTTCAATGGATAACATACTAAACCATATTATCAATGGAACATTTAGGAATAATTGGATCTATGATACCCTATCCTTTAACATGAAGGCCCCATCCTTGTTCATATTTCTAATTCTAATAATGACTCATAATCATCTTTTCAGGATTAACCTTTTAACTATAGATGAAGGGTTTTCCATCTTCATTCACACTTTATTGGTTAACGATTTCATCTCAAATTCTTTGTTAAGTTTAGGGTTAATTCCACTTAACCTCCTAATTATGGAGTATTTGCACATTTCTTTTTAAACTATAAAAATTTACAATCAACCCTTCAATTTAATTTTAGCTACAATTAGCCCTTGCCTTTTGAATCTGGGGTTAAAAATAATGGAGAAGGAGACATGTGACTGTCACATGACCACTACAAACATCATCTAGCATGCTTAGAAAAGGAAAAAATAGTTGTACCCTTAATTAAAATCATTTTTTTAAAAGGATGGATGTTATTGCTCTTTACTACATTATTTATTATAAAAATATAACATTTTTAGTGCTTACATGATAGTCATGTGACCACTTTTCATTTTTTTTAATGTTTAATTTAAATGGCATGAACCAATTGCAAATTTAATTGAAATTGGGGGATGATTGCAATTTTTTTAATTTAGAAAAAGAATGCACAAACACTACTCTATAATTGAGGGAAGCCAAGTAGAATTAACCCTTAAGTTTATTTAACATGAAGAGATAACGATACCTTCCTAATTTGCACTTCTTCAATCAGCCTATGCTTACAATTATGGAACTTGTTAAAATCAACATGTTTAATAGAAGACCTAGAAGGCATAAACTTAACATTGAGTTTGTCATTGATTAAAATATTATCAAGAGATGGAGGATTAGGTTGTCAAATTGAACACTATGATAAAGTATATTAGTTTCAAGTTCAAGGAGAGGTTTATAATTGTTGGCAATAGCTACATTACTAATATGATCAATTTTAGGAATACAAACTAAAACAACCAGTTTTTCATTATGTTTAAATTTTATTCACTAATTTAATATGGAAGGGATTACCTTTGCATCATGCATCCATAACCTTTTCAATTAAAGAGTTCTTGAACAAATATCGAGAAATTAGAAGGTGCTAATGAATTTATAGAACTGATCTGTCTCCAAGTTAAATTCATTGATAACTTCTTATATAATATTGTCAGGACCAGAAATATCTCAACATGTTCTCCTTAGATTATTGGGTTCAAACTAAGCTTCAAAATATTTTTAGAGCATAAATATTTAGACAAATCATATTAATATAGAAGGGGCTACATTATACAATAACATTTAAGGAAAGCATTTGTTTGTAGTGGTATGTTATAATTGACGTAGATGATTTCTTTAGAAGTCATGATTAAGCGCTAATGATTTGTTTAATGTCTTCCAACCATGTTGTAGCTAGATTTAGTATTTATAATGCATCTTTTAAGTTTTCCTTATACAAGCTAGAAGTAGATCCCACATGGCAATATTAATATTCATTTTCTTTAATTGGGCTATGATTTTGTAAGAGCTTAACTCTTTTGTCTCCATAAGACAATTTGGTGTTGTTGGCTCAAAATTTTAAATAGTTTATTCTCTTATACATTTTGTCTTTTTTCCTTCTTTTTTTTTCTCATCTTCTCTCATTCTCTTTTCTTCACTTATTTTTTTTTTCATTTTCTCTCTTTTTCATGGTTCTAAACTTTTTTTTTTGCCTTAAAAATGAATAATTCCAATTCTAACTTTACATTTCTCGATCTTTCCAATTCATGTTTTTCTTCTTCAATTTTCTACCTCTCTTTTTCCTTTTCTTTCTCCATAACCTCAGTAGGGTTTTCTTATATTGCATGTACTAGCTTAGAAGTTCTAACCAACCTTGTCATATATTTTATTTCATTATAGTTAGGTTGGGATTAATGCTACTAGAATTTACTTAAGAGTAAATAGACTCTACCCTTTTCTAATCTGTCATTTTCTCTAAGGAAACTACAAGTACACACTTCTCTTTGAAGTACTAGCTTGGTGATACTAGCTTTACAAGAAGAGGAGCACTAGCTAAAACAATTGGATGAGCCAACAATAGCAACTTTTGTTGCATTTGTAGTATTTTATTTCACAGCTAAAATATGAATTACGTTTATAGGTTATAGAGGAGAGTATCTTAGAGCACTTACAAGCGTAACCTTTAGTTGTATGGATGTAGCAATTGAAATCGGAATATAATTTAATTAAGGGTGGTGGCATATAACCTAGTGCACCTTCCACGGTGATCTTGGGTTGTGCAAGTGCATTAAATGTCATAGCTTATAGTAGCTAGAAAGATGGTTAGCATATAAGCACAACCCTTTGAGGAATAGTAGTTAATTTAGCATTATTAAAGCTCTTATTTATAAGATGTTGATACTTATACTAAAGTGATAGGTGGCATAAGTATGTGTTAGATGTAGACTAATGTGCACATAAGTAAGAATATTCTTAATATGCCAATAATAATGAGACAATGCCTTATTTTATTTAAATGGAAAATTGGAGTTATTTTTCTGTCATTTGCATAATCATGTTCTAACTCTAGATGGTATTGAATATACTCTAGGTGGTTATACCGACCTTCAATCCATAGATTCTATGACTTGGCAACAAATTTTTCTAGATACTAATAGTCTAGTCATAATATTTGTGATTAGCCATTTGTTCATCAAGTCTATAATAGCATGCCAAAGTATACCATATCTATTAGAAGCATGCCTTAAGTGTTAGTGATATTATTTATTTAGTAGCACAAGTTTTCATATGCTCCTTGGATTTCTAAATATAGCCTTTAATAGGCAACACATTTAATTTTCTAGCTTTGTAGGCTATTTTGAATTCAACTTGCTTTCTGACCTAGGGCATTGAAGTTATCTTTGGCATGTATTGACAAGAATGAAGATATGTAGGAGATTATGTTTTATACGATCATGCTACTTGAATCCTCTATGGTATACTTTACCTTATACTATGAGTTTTCTTATATAATCCGTAGATGCTTGCAATTGCAACTGAATTGTCATTGAAAGTTGCATTCAAATTGCAAAAAAAAAAGACCTAAATCTCATAATAAAAACTAAATTTGTTGCAATTCTCAAAAAGTCCCCTCAAAATTTATGATATCATATGCCTGCCTACTAGTCCAACATTATATACCTGCCTATGGGTCCAATTAACCTATTACTGCCTCTTGGTTCAATATTATATACCTATTTACTGGTTCAATTAGCCTATTATCACCTACTGATCTAATTAACTTGTTAGCAAGCAAGCTAAAATCATGTAGTAATAGAAGTCCAATTAACTGTTAGGCCAAAACCATGTTGCCATAAGTTAGCCAAACCAAGAATGTTAGGCCGAAACCATGTTGCCATAAGTTAGCCAAACCAAGAATCTATCCCCCTAACCTGTTTGCTAGTTCAATTAACCTATTTGCAGACTAAAACCACATAGTCTTAAAAACTCAAGAGAAAGTTAATTGATAGCATGTACATTATAAGTACTTCATACTTTTTTTTTCCATCCAATATGAAATTATTTTTAAGGTATTACAACTATAATAGCTATTATTATAAATATTAAAGCTATTTTTATGACACTTATTACTTCTTACTATTTTGTCATAGGATTCTAATTATAATATATAATAAGATAATAATATTATAACATCTACTAGTAATAGCTATTAATTCATCATAATAATGCATATTAAAATATAAATTTATGGTTATAATAATATGAACTATTATAAAAACAAATAATCTTGTGTTGATATAAATACTATAATAATTATTATTATAACAAAAAATATTTTAATATTAAGATTTTACCTTCATCAAAGTTATACCAATAACATTAGAATATTTACAATATAAATAAAATAATATTAGCGTAATAATAATTTTCATAATATTATAATAATTATTAATAATATAACTTATTATGATGATTCATATTCATAAGATTTGACTAAAGTTTTATAAAAATAATTTTGTAGTAATATAACTATTATAATAATTATCATTGCAATGAAATATTCTTCTAATATTAGAATTTTATCTTTATTAAAGTTATAAAATAATATTATAATTAAAAATATATTTGTATAATAATTATTACTAGTGTTATGATAATTATTTAATATTAATATAAGAATTATCAGTATGGTTTATATTCACAAGATGTGATTATAATTTTATGCTGAATATCATACCATCATCCTCCTCCTTTATCTAGACATAGGACTGGTTATGTACAAAACACAAGCAATGTTATACAAAATAAAGGCAGGTTTATATTAATGATAGACTTATTATTATTATTGTATTATCATTATGTTCATGATATACTAATTTAGTAATTACCATAGTATCATAATGATTCTTATTATAATCAACAAAATATTATTAAAATAGTAATCATAATTATATGACAATAATTATTGATATTATTAATTAATACAAATAAATATTATAAATATATATTTTATAATATCAAATTATTATTATGGTTCAAGAAATCATTTCATGCTATTTCAAGGCATGTGCATCATACCATGCTAATAGCAACCAAATACTCTATATAGGGTGCTTATCTAGTGTCAAAATATCATGAATAATCTAAGCCATACAACATTGTTATCAATACAAATCAAAGTTGTTAATTTCGTTTCATTTCGGTCGTTTCGGTCGAGACGTTTCGTTTCGGTAGCTTATCCGAAAAGATAAGTTCTGCGTTTCGGAAGATTTTTCGGCCGTTTCGGTGCGTTTCGGTATATTTTGGCCATTTTCGGCCGTTTTCAGCCGTTTCGGCCGTTTCGGCCGTTTCGGTAAAATATGTTTTGGAGACCAATTTATGAATTATTAAACCTTTCAGAACTATTTAAATATATATATATATATATATATATATATAATATCAAAAAAATATCATAGTTACCCTATCCCCATTTTAAAAAATATATATATAATAACAAAAAAAATTAGTTACCCTATCCCCACGATCGCATCTCTTAAAACTCAAACTCTTTATTTTATATTGTTATTATTATTATGAAGAATATGAATTATGAATAAATTTTTTATTATATATATATATATTTCAAATTCTTAAAAACTTAAACTCTTTATTTTTATGTTGTTATTATTATTTATAAAGAATATGAATTTTTTTAATTATATATATATATATATATATATATTCCGAAACGAAGCACCGAAACGATCCGATACCGAAATATTTTGTTTCATAAGCTAAACCAAAACATAATCCGAAACGAAATTGACAACCTTGATACAAATACCTAATTAGTATTAAGGAACGTATGGGTTTCCATTGAAAATGTCATAGATTTCTATAGCTCCAGCAAGATTCAATTTATCTAAAGAAATAAAGAAAGACCTCTAACTTCTTAAGCAATTGCTTTTAGAATAAATAAATAGTTACAAAAGGAAGATTATCTAAAACATTAATATCTTCTTTAGTTGCATTATATTAAATTGCATACCCATATTTACATTTTATGTTGCAAGAAGCCTATAGTGCATAAAGAACTAGCCAATCATGTGTCTTGGCCTGCTTCATTATTCACAATCCTATACTTCTTTTCTTTCAATGGATAACATACTAAACCATATTATCAATGAAACATTTAGGAATAATTGGATCTATGATACCCTATCCTTTAACATGAAGGCCCCATCCTTGTTCATATTTCTAATTCTAATAATGACTCATAATCATCTTTTCAGGATTAACCTTTTAACTATAGATGAAGGGTTTTCCATCTTCATTCACACTTTATTGGTTAACGATTTCATCTCAAATTCTTTGTTAAGTTTAGGATTAATTCTACTTAACCTCCTTAATTATGGAGTATTTGCACATTTCTTTTTAAACTATTAAAATTTACAATCGGTTTCAATTTAATTTTAGCTACAATTAGCCCTTGCCTTTTGAATCTGGGGTCAAAAATAATGGAGAAGGAGACATGTGACTGTCACATGACCACTACAAACATCATCTATCATGCTTAGAAAAGGAAAAAATAATTGTACCCTTGATCAAAATCATTTTCTTTAAAGGATGGATGTTATTGCTCTTTACTACATTATTTATTATAAAAATATAACATGTTTAGTGCTTACATGATAGTCATGTGACCACTTTTCATTTCTTTTAATGTTTAATTTAAATGGCATGAACCAATTGCAAATTTAATTGAAATTGGGGGATTGATTGCAAATTTTTTAATTTAGAAAAGAATGCGCAAACACTCTATAATTGAGGGAAGCCAAGTAGAATTAACCTTTAAGTTTATTTAACATGAAGAGATAATGATACCTCCCTAATTTGCACTTCTTCAATCAGCCTATGCTTACAATTATGGAACTTGTTAAAATCAACATGTTTAATAGAAGACCTAGAAGGCATAAACTTAACATTGAGTTTGTCATTGATTAAAATATTATCAAGAGATGGAGGATTAGGTTGTCAAATTGAACACTATGATAAAGTATATTAGTTTCAAGTTCAAGGAGAGGTTTATAATTGTTGGCAATAGCTACATTACTAATATGATCGATTTTAGGAGTACAAACTAAAACAACCAGTTTTTCATTATGTTTAAATTTTATTCACTAATTTAATATGGAAGGGATTACCTTTGCATCATGCATCCATAACCTTTTCAATTAAAGAGTTCTTGAACAAATATCGAGAAATTAGAAGGTGCTAATGAATTTATAGAACTGATCTGTCTCCAAGTTAAATTCGTTGATAACTTCTTATCTAATATTGTCAGGACCAGAAATATCTCAACATGTTCTCCTTAGATTATTGGGTTCAAGCTAAGCTTCAAAATATTTTTTAGAGCATAAATATTTAGACAAATCATATTAATATAGAAGGGATACATTATACAATAACATTTAAAGAAAGCATTTGTTTGTAGTGGTATGTTATAATTGACGTAAATGATTTCTTTAGAAGTCATGATTAAGCGCTAATGATTGTTTAATGTCTTCCAACCATGTTGTAGCTATATTTAGTATTTATAATGCATCTTTTAAGTTTTCCTTATACAAGCTAGAAGTAGATCCCACATGGCAATATTAATATTCATTTTCTTTAATTGGGCTATGATGTTGTAAGGGCTTAACTCTTTTGTTTCCATAAGACATTTTGGTGTTGTTGGCTCAAAATTTTAAATAGTTTATTCTCTTATACATTTTGTCTTTTTCCTTCTTTTTTTTCTCATCTTCTCTCATTCTCTTTTCTTCACTTATTTTTTTTTCATTTTCTCTCTTTTTCATGGTTCTAAACTTTTTTTTTTGCCTTAAAAATGAATAATTCAAATTCTAACTTTATATTTCTCGGTCTTTCCAATTCATGTTTTTCTTCTTCAATTTTCTACCTCTCTTTTTCCTCTTCTTTCTCCATAACCTCAGTAGGGTTTTCTTACATTGCATGTACTAGCTTAGAAGTTCTAACCAACCTTGTCATATATTTTATTTCATTATAGTTAGGTTGGGATTAATGCTACTAGAATTTACTTAAGAGTAAAACTCTACGCTTTTCTAATCTATCGTTTTCTCTAAGGGAACTACAAGTACACACATTCTCTTTGAAGTACTAGCTTGGTGATACTAGCTTTACAAGAAGAGGAGCACTAGCTAAAACAATTGGATGAGCCAACAATAGCAACTTTTGTTGCATTTGTAGTATTTTATTTTACAACTAAATATGAATTACGTTTATAGGTTATAGAGGAGAGTATCTTAGAGCACTTACAAGCGTAACCTTTAGTTGTATGGCTGTAGCAATTGAAATCGGAATAGAATTTAATTAAGGGTGGTGGCATATAACCTAGTGCACCTTCCACGGTGATCTTGGGTTGTGCAAGTGCATTAAATGTCATAGCTTATAGTAGCTAGAAAGATGGTTAGCATATAAGCACAACCCTTTGAGGAATAGCAGTTAATTTAGCATTATTAAAGCTCTTATTTATAAGATGTTGATACTTATACTAAAGTGATAGGTGGCATAAGTATGTGTTAGATGTAGACTAATGTGCACATAAGTAAGAATATTCTTAATATGCCAATAATAATGAGAAAATGCCTTATTTTATTTAAATGGCAAATTGGAGTTATTTTTCCATCATTTGCATAATCATGTTCTAACTCTAGATGGTATTGAATATACTCTAGGTGGTTATACCGACCTTTCAATCCATAGATTCTATGACTTGGCAACAAATTTTTCTAGATACTAATAGTCTAGTCATAATATTTGTGATTAGCCATTTGTTCATCAAGTCTATAATAGCATGCCAAAGTATACCATATCTATTAGAAGCATGCCTTAAGTGTTAGTGATATTATTTATTTAGTAGCACAAGTTTTCATCTGCTCCTTGGATTTCTAAATATAGCCTATTAATAGGCAACACATTTAATTTTCTAGCTTTGTAGGCTATTTTGAATTCAACTTGCTTTCTGACCTAGGGCATTGAAGTTATTGTTGACCCAATTATTGATTTTGATGATTAATAAAAAGATATGAGTATATTCATTTTATTACTAATAGATTTAACAAGTATTTCAGAGCTTAAAAAGATTTGATCAATCAAAAAGATAAAAAATACGTTTTTGAATCAATTGCCAGAAGTATGTTTCAAAATTCAGAGCCTGGAGTCGACACCTAGAAGGTCTGGAGCCAACCCCATGGTGGATCAGATACTTTCCTAATTTTTGGCACGGTCAGGAGTCGACACTCAGAGTTTCAGAGCCGACACCTAGATTTCAGGAGCCGACACTTACAGTCTCTGGAGCCGACTCCAATACGAGAACAAAAAGTATGTTTTTGGACTACTCTGGAGCCGACACTTACAATTTTCCGAAGCCCACTCCCGAATGCGACGAGCTGACACTTGCTTTTTTCGGAGCCAACTCCTCAACGAACTTTTACTTTCTATTTTTGGATACTCGACTTGGAGCCGATACCTGAAAAGTTGGAGCTGACTCCAACCTGTCAGGAACGGATTTTCAAAGTGTCAGAACGGCCTCCAACGGTAACATTTTCTCACCTAATCTCTAACGGCTACTTTTCTTGTGTGTAGAAGGAATCCAAGGACAAATAATGGCTAGTTTTTTTACCTAATCATGGATTAAAGAGAATCTATAAAAGGGGAGTCCGTCCGTTTGAAAAAATGAAGATAGACGAAAAATAGAAAGAAAACAAATTGAAAAAATCTGAGAAGTCTTGAGCAAGAAATCAAGAGAAAGAGTTAAAGTTCAAATCCATCAACTCCAGAAAGCTTTCGCTTTGCTCTCTCTTGAGCCCGCATTTGAAGATCTTTAGAGGTGAACCCACATAGTAGACACTGGTGGAAATGGAAACTCGAATTTGCATTTTTCGCTAGTGGCTACGTGATGTAGAGTTCAATTTGATTGTGTCGAGACAGCTATGGCTAAATCAAAGAGAAATCCAAGGTATTCAAGTTCAAAATCGGAGGATTTTCCAAAAGAAGAAAAAGAGAGCCAAAAGCCCTATGTTTCCCAACTTCTCATATGCAATCTTTGTGAAGAATCCGAGCTGAGGCCTGATTCAACATCTCAAAGGAGAAGAGGAAAGAAGAAAAGAAGAAAAGCTCAAATCAACTCTACTTCAAACAGGCTTTTCTAACCTTGTTTATTTATATTGAATATTTGCTCATTTGAGGAGCTGTTTGTTATTGTAAACTCTATTCTCATTTGTTTTTGCTAGTTCAATCAGGGGATTGAATTAGTGGAGTAGTATACCTCGGGTCAAGCTAGATTAGCTTGGGTTTTGGGTTTTGTGCTGGTGAGCCCGGAAAATCAGCTGGGTTCGTTGTGATCCCATGGGAAACAACAAGTTTTAAGTTGTGAGCTTGTAAAACAACTCGACTGTAATCTAGTAGATTATAGTGTGGACCCAAGTGGTACTTGGGAGTGGACGTAGGTGTTGGATACACCGAACCACTATAAAATCTTGTGTTTGCCGTGTTTTGATTCTCTCTCTCTCTCTATCTCTTTGTTTGTGGTTAATATTATCCTGCACTTAATCTTGTGTATTCCAAAGCCAATCGTTTTAAAAGGTTAAATTTTTAAGAACCCAATTCACCCCCCTCTTGGGTTGCCATCTGGGCCAACAATTGGTATCAGAGCAAGTGCTCATTTGAATTTGATCTAACGATCAAGAGCTAAAGATCCAAATGGCAGCTCAAGCTGGATCTTATTTAGAAGGTCAATCCACTAATAGACCTCCTTTGTTTAATGGAACTAATTATATTATTGGAAAGCTAGAATGAAAATTTTTATTCAAGCTTGATTATGACTTATGGAGAATCATAGTTAATGGACCACATACACCCACAATTAGAGTAGACAACATGGTGTTCCTAAGCCCGAAAGGAATGGATGAAATGATAGAAAATGGCTCAGCTCAATGCTAAAGCCATGAATGTTTTATATTGTTCATTGAATGCAAATGAATTTAATCAAATTTCTACATGTATTTCCGCAAAAAAAATTTGGGATAGATTAGAAGTTACCCATGAGGGTACTAATCAAGTTAAAGAATCAAAAATTAATATTTTGGTGCATAAATATGAATATTTAGCATGGAACAAACTGAAACAATACATGCATGTACACTAGATTCACTGATATTGTAAATGGCTTGAAAAAGTCTTGGTAAGACTTATACTAATTCTGAACTTGTGCGTAAAATTCTTAGGTCACTTCCAAGATCATGGGAAGCAAAGGTGACTGCAATCCAAGAAGCCAAGGACCTTAAATGTTTTACCTTTGGAGGAGCTACTTGGATCCTTAATGACCCATGAGCTGAACTATGAAGCAACATCAAGAGGAGGAAGTCAAGAAGAAGAAAACTATAGCCTCAAGGCTGCAGAAATGAGGAAAGCTGCAGTGATGGTGATGATGATGATGAGACAGCTCTCCTTGCAAAGAAATTCAAAAATTCATGCAAAGAAGGAGACCCTTCCACAAGAAAAATCTGGAACAAAAATGGAAGGAGAAAAAGAGAAAGAAAGGACAAAGAAAAAGAAAAAGAGTTATGAGTGCAAGAAACCGGGCATTTAGATATGACTGTCCTCAATTGAAGAAAGTCTACAAGAAGAAGAAGAAGGCTTATGTTGCAACATGGAGCGACAGCGAAGAATCCTCTTCCGAGGAGGAACAAAAGGAAGTTGCAACATTTGCTTTATGGCAAACAACGACATGAGGTAAGTACTGAAACCCTTATGATGATTTTACTTTTGAAGAATTATATGATGCATTTAATGAAGTTAGTAAGATATTTTAAGGTTTGAAAAAGAAAAACAAATCATTGAAAAATGATAATCTAAATCTTGTCAAAAAAAAGATAATCTTACTCATGAAGTTGAAAAATTGAAATCAGAAAATGAAGTTTGATTAAAGAAAAAGGATCAATTTCCAATGAAAATGATAATTAAAGAAGGAAGTTGATAAATATAAAATATAGTTGATAAATTTACATATAGTTCTGAAAAACTTAATTTATTATTGAGTAATCAAAGAGCTATATTTGATAAGGCTGGATTAGGTTATAGGCCTAACATAAAACAAAAGTATGTCAAAAACTTCTTTAGAAAAGAACAAGATAAAAATGAAGTTTCATGTCATTTTGTAACAAAAAGGGACACAAAGCCTTTGAATGTAATTTTAAGAAAATTAACAAGAATTTAAGTAGTAAAGGAAAGAAAAATATGGGTTCCAAAAGGAACAATCTTTATTGCTACTAACCATGAAGGACCCAAGAAGGCTTGGGTACCTAAATATAAGACTTGATCATTTTTGCAGGAGTGTCTTGCGGCCAAAAGATCAAAGCGAAAGTGGTATCTCGATAGTGGCTGCTCAAGACACATGACGGGTGACAAGGATCAATTCATCACCCTTGAAAGAAAAAGAGGAGGAGTTGTTACTTTGGTGACAATGGCAAAGGCCAGATCATGGGATTTGGTAAAATTCAAATAACTCCCTCCACATTTATTGAAAATGTCTTATATGTTAATGGTTTAAAGCATAATCTAATTAGTATTAGCCAATTGTGTGATAAAGGTTTCAAAGTATCATTTGAAGCTTCTATCTGCACTGTTTCTAATCCCATTGATAATAGCATTGTATTTATTGGAAATAGAAATGGCAATGTATACTTGATTGATTTAGACAATTTGTCTACTAGTAATCATTGCTTAGTTGCTAATAATGCTAATATGAATGAGATTGGATGGTTATGGCATCGTAGATTAGGTCATGCAAGCACACACCTAATTTCAAAATTAATCAGAATGGATTTAGTAAAAGGACTTCCACACTAGATTTTGAAAATAACAAAATTTGTGATGCATGTCAATTTGGAAAACAAACTAGAAACTCTTTCAAAACTAAAAATATTGTTTCCACTTCTAGGCCACTTAACTACTTCACATGGATCTTTTGGACCTACTAGAACCACTAGTCTAGGAGGAAAGAAATATGGTCTTGTGATTGTAGATGATTATTCTAGATACACTTGGGTATTATTTTTAGCTCATAAAGATGAGACCTTTCCAATATTTTTGAAATTCTTCAAGAAGGTCACAAATGAGAAAAACAACACCATAGTGTCTCTTAGAAGTGATCATGGCACTGAATTTGAAAATCATTTATTGAAAATTTTGCATTGAAAATGGCATTCATCATAATTTTTCTGCACCTAGAACACCACAACAAAATGGAGTTGTAGAAAGAAAAAATAGAACTTAGAAGACATGGCCCGTACCATGCTATGTGAAAGCAACTACCAAAGTACTTCTGGGCGGAAGCTATAAACACGGCATGTTACATCTTAATAGAGCTTTAATTAGGCCAATCCTTAAGAAAACTCCTTATGAACTATGGAACAATAGAAAACCAAAATAGTTATTTTCATGCATTTGGTTGTAAATGTTTCATTCATAATAATGGTAAAGATAATCTAGGAAAATTTGATGCAAAATCTGATGAAGGCATATTCTTAGGATATTCAACATCTAGTAAAGCCTATAGAGTATTTAACAAGAAAACTTAATTGTAGAAGAATCTATTCATGTAGTTTTTGATGAATCTTTAGCATCAAGTTCAGAAAAGATTGATGATGAGGAAGATACAAACATATTAGAAAGAGACATTGAAAAATTAAATATAGATGTATCTTCAGATCATGAACAAGAAGCTAAAGATGATGATTCTCCTAGTGTTGATGTTATTGATACAAATCATAATGATGTAGATCTTCCTAGAGATTGGAGATATGCCTATGGTCATCCAAAGAATTAATTATAGGTGATCCATCTCAAGGAGTAAGAACTAGATCATCAATGAGAAACATCAATAATCATCTTGCATTTGTATCTCAAATTGAACCTAAAACCATTGAAGAAGCTGAAAAAGATAATTGGATGTTAGCTATGCAAGAAGAATTAAATCAATTTACTAGGAATAATGTATGGTCCTTAGTTGATAGACCTAAAGATCATTCAGTCATAGGATCTAAATGGGTATTTAGAAATAAATTAGATGAAAATGGCATAGTAATTAGAAATAAAGCTAGATTAGTTGCAAAAGGATATAATCAAGAAGAAGGAATTGATTTTGATGAAACTTTTGCACCTGTAGCTAGATTAGAAGCAATTAGATTACTACTTGCATTTGCATGTCATATGCATATCAATTTATTTCAAATGGATGTTAAAAGTGCATTTTTAAATGGTTTTATAAATGAGAAGTTTTTGTTGAACAACCACCTGGTTTTGAAGATCATGAATTTCAAATCATGTTTTTAAATTGCACAAAGCACTATATGGTTTAAAACAAGCACCTAGAGCTTGGTATGATAGATTAAGCAAATTTCTGATTGAAAATGATTTCACTAGAGAAAATGTAGACAAAACCTTATTTTTGAAAAGAAAAGACAAGATTTATTAGTAGTACAAATATATGTTGATGATATTGTATTCGGTGCTACTAACAATCTCTTGTGTCAAGAATTTGCTAAGTTAATGCAGGGTGAATTCGAAATGAGCATGATGGGAGAACTCAACTTCTTCCTAGGACTTCAAATCAAGCAAAGCAAAGAGGGATTTTCATTAACCAAGCAAAATACACAAAGGAACTTCTCAAGAAGTTTGGAATGGAGTCAATCAAACCCCTTGGAACACCTATGAGTCCTTCATGCAAATTAGACAAAGATGAAGATGGTAAGAAAGTAGATCAAAAATACTACAGAGGTATGATCGGATCTCTACTTTACTTAACTGCAAGTAGACCAGATATCATGTTTGCTGTTTGTCTATGTGCTAGATTTCAATCTGAACCTAAAGAATCTCACTTAATTGCTGTGAAAAGAATCTTAAGATATCTAAGTGGAACTAAAAATGTAGGATTATGGTATTCTAGAGACTCAACACTAAACTTGATTGCATATTCTGACTCTGACTATGCTGGATGTAAACTAGATAGAAAAAGTACAAGTGGTGCATGTCAATTCTTAGGAAGTAACTTAATCTCTTGGTTTAGCAAAAAGCAAAATTCGGTTGCATTATCAACTGCTGAAGCAGAATATGTTGCAGCTGGAAGTTGCTGTGCTCAAATCCTTTGGATTAAGCGACAACTTGAAGATTATGGCATAACACTTGATAAAACTCCTATTAGATGTGATAATACAAGTGCAATAAATTTAACTAAAAATCCAATTCAACATTCAAGAACAAACACATTGAAATTAGATATCACTTTATAAGAACATGTAGCTAATAATGAAATTTCTTGATTATGTTAATACTGAAGAACAATTAGCTGACATATTTACAAAACCTTTGAGTGAAGAGAGATTTTGTTATCTTAGAGGTGAATTAGGGATTTGTGACCCTTTGGAATGATTTTGAAACTCTTAAGGAATGACTATCTAGATTTCTATTAATTTCTTGAGATTCCTTTCATATTTTAAGGACAATTTATCTAGTCATTTGAGCAATTTGATTCTTCATATTCCAAAGATTTTATCAAAATTTATTGAGTTTATTTTGACAAGTTTCGGATGTTTGAAACTCATTTATTTTTCTCTGAAACTGTCAGTGGAGTCGACACCTCAATTTGAGGAGTCGACACCTTTCTGTGTCGCTCTCGTCCTTGACCTTGGAGCCGACACCCGTATAAGTGGAGCCGACTCCAGTTCGAGCGCTAACTGTGTTAGCGACTTGGAGTCGACACCCGACTTTGCGGGAGTCGACACCTGGTGCCCAAATTGACTTTATTAGGGCAAGTCGACACCTTCGTCATTTCTATCGTTTCCAATCCCTTTCCAAACTCTCTCCAAACTCTCTCAAAACCTCCCAAGCCAAATTCCTCAAATCAACATTCCCAAGGATTTCTATGGCACCTAAGCGGAGAGGATCGGTCTTGGAGCTCCCGTAACCACCGGGAAGCGTACGGCTCGGCGTCCCGTCCGTGAGCCATCTCCAAGCGATGATTCTTCTCAACTCCTTCGATAATCCTGGCCCTCATCTCCTCAGGTAGATACTTTAGCGGGAGTTATTACTATGGGTAGAAAAGTGATTTTGATTTCTTTGAGGCCGAGGGTTTTCTATTGGAAGACAAATTAAAGAGCTTGGCTGGGACAAGGTATGTTCTTGGATGTTCCCACTTATCCGGCCCTAGTTAAGGAATTCTATTTCAATTTATCAAGGGGAGATGGTGGGATTATCAGTTTGTTAGAGGGAAGAGAGTTCATCTTACCTTTCAGAAGTTTAGGAAATCTTCTGAGCATCCCTGTCACTGGATTAGTAGCTGACATTCATAGTGAGAGGTCTGATGCATTATCAAGGATGTTAGGAAGAGAAGTGTCTGAATTTGAAGAAGTTAGGGCTAATCAGTTGCCCTTGGAGCTTAGATTACTTCACAACATCTGTAGTAGGATCTTATTCCCTAAGACTGGCCGATTTGAGTATGTCTCAGAGCGAGACATTGTGGTTATGGACAGTGTTCTGACTGGTCAGCCTATTAATCTTGCTGGGATGATGATTTTCTATATGGCTGAGGCTGGGGGCAAAAGGAGATCTTCACTGCCTATGGTATGATTTTACTATGGTTTAGAAGTCAAGGTATTGTGATTTCTGATAATGAGCCATCAAAGAACCTTAGACACACTGATTACTATAGCTTGGCTACTGTGCACCGGATGGGCTTTGTGAAGGTTAATGGTCAATGGGAGAGGAAAGGTCATCTGGATGAGAGAGCCACTGATTAGGACTTCTGCACCATCTGAGGTTGGTCCATCAGCGAGGCATCCTTCACCAGAGCCTAGCAGATCTTCACCCTCCTCCTGCTCCTGCTCCAGTTCCTGTACCGCCACCTATGTCATCTGTCGGATTTTCAGATATTCAGTTAGAGCAACTCAAAAGTTTATTTGCTGCTCAAAAGAAGAAATGAAGACAGAGTTTGATAACAATTTATGAATTTAAAGAAACCCTTTACTCTTTGGATGATCGCATTAGAAGATTGAATCTACCCTTGGTTCCTCTGCTGAATCCTTAAAGAATGATCTCAAGAACATATTTGAAGAGCTTAAGGATATTGGTGGAGATCAGAGACTTACTCCAAATGCAATGCTGAGCTTCAGGACAAGATTATGACTGCATGTGCATTTGTTGATAGAAGATTAAAAGAATTTGTTAGAACTCAAAGTGAAGGGATGGCAAAATTGTAGAAGAATTGCAAAGACTTCTTAGAACTCATTTTTGATTATCTTGTAATGAAGTGTCTTTGATAATTAGTCTAGTTTGATGTTGATTTATCTTGAAGCTTTAATGTAATGATGTATAGCTTGATGTTTGATATAGTAGAGTTTCATGTTGTAATATTTGACTTTTGATGTAATGAACTTATCTTATACTTAATGAATATCTTTTGATCCTTGAAAAATCTATCAATTTTGTCATTTTACTTAACCCTTCTTGATCTTTTTGTTGATTACAAAAAAGGGGGAGATGTAAGCATTTCCTAATCATATATGCATTGAATGTATATTTAGCTTTTGTATATGCATTGGATCAAGTAAGCTCAATTAAGCTTAATTTATTGGTATCTAATTAACTGCACATAAGGAGAGGCAATTAAATTTGGTATCAACCATTAAAATTTTCTGTTAAAAGGAAGAACAATTGTTAAATTGAACATCATAGGGGGAGCTACCTCATTCAGGGGGAGCTTACCTATGAGGGACAAACATTTGAGAAATTGGATGAGAATCCTATTGTTTACTCATGCATATACTCAATGTTTTTATAATCATCAAAAAGGGAGATTGTTGACCCAATTATTGATTTTGATGATTAATAAAAAGATATGAGTATATTTTTTTATTACTAATTTAACAAGTGTTTCAGGGCTTAAAAATATTTGATCAATCAAAAAGATAAAGAAATACGTTTTTGAATCAATTGCCAAAATTCAGAGCCTGGAGTCGACACCTAGAAGGTCTGGAGCCGACCCCATGGCGGATCAGATGCTTTCCTGATTTTTGGCATGGTCAGGAGTCGACACTCAGAGTTTCGGAGCCGACACCTAGATTTCAGGAGCTGACACTTACAGTCTCTAGAGCCGACTCCAATACGAGAATAGAAAGCATGTTTTTGGACTACTATGGAGCCGACACTTACAGTTTTTCGGAGCCGACTCCTGAATGCGACGAGCCGACACTTACCTTTTTCAGAGCCGACTCCTCAACGAACTTTTACTTTCTATTTTTGGATACTCGACTTGGAGCCGACACCTGAAAAGTTGGAGCCGACTCCAACCTGTCAGGAACGGATTTTTAAAGTGTCAGAACGGCCTCCAACGGTAACATTTTCTCACCTAATCTCTAACGGCTACTTTTCTTGTGTGTAGGAGGAATCCAAGGACAAATAATGGCTAGTTTTTTACCTAATCATGGATTAAAGAGAATCTATAAAAGGGGAGTCCGTCCGTTTGAAAAAATGAAGAGACGAAAAATAGAGAGAAAACAAATTGAAAAATCCGAGAAGTCTTGAGCAAGAAATCAAGAGGAAAGAGTCAAAGTTCAAATCCATCAACTCCAAAAGCTCAAAGAGAAATCCAAGGCATTCAAGTTCAAAATCGGATTTTCCAAAAGAAGAAAAAGAGAGCCAAAAGCCCTATTTTTCCCAACTTCTCATCTGCAATCTTTGTGAAGAATCCGAGCTGAGGCCTGATTCAACATCTCAAAGGAGAAGAGAAAAGAAGAAAAGCTCAAATCAACTCTGCTTCAAACAGGCTTTTCTAACCTTGTTTATTTATATTGAATATTTGCTCATTTAAGGAGCTGTTTGTTATTGTAAACTTATTCTCATTTATTTTTGCTAGTTCAATCAGGGGGATTGAATTAGTGGAGGTAGTATACCTCGGGTCAAGCTAGATTAGCTTGGGTTTTGGGTTTTGTGCTGGTGAGCCCGAAAAACCAGCTGGGTTCGTTGTGATCCCTGGGAAACAACAAGTTTTGAGTTGTGAGCTTGTAAAATAACTCGGCTGTAATCTAGTAGATTATAGTGTGGACCCAAGTGGTACTTGGGAGTGGACGTAGGTGTTGGATACACCGAACCACTATAAAATCCTTGTGTTTGCCATGTTTTGATTCTCTCTCTCTATCTCTTTGTTTGTGGTTAATATTTATCCTGCACTTAATCTTGTGTATTCCAAAGCCAATCATTTTAAAAGGTTAAATTTTTTAAGAACCCAATTCATCCCCCCCTCTTAGGTTGCCATCTAGGCCAACAGTTATCTTTGGCATGTATTGACAAGAATGAAGATATGTAGGAGATTATGTTTTATATGATCATGCTACTTGAATCCTCTATGGTATACTTTACCTTATACTATGAGACTCCACTTTACCAAATATGTAATATATGATTCATTAGCTTTTTATGCAAGTGCCTCTATCTTAGCTCACTTATGTGATGCATTCTCTTAGGTGCATATTAAAAATTTTAATTTTGGAATGACAAAGAGAAGTAATCCATGCTTTTAATACATCTTTCTATGCATGCTTGAACATCATGATGAGGATGTGATCATCATTATTTAGCTTAGCATGGCACTCCAATACATTTTCAAATAGCTAATGAGATAACTTATGCCATTGTATTTATCCATCTCATGCATCTTAAATTTAGGAAGTAATGACATTTCCAATAGATGCATAGACTCCTAATGAAAATATTCTTATTTTATCTCTTCTTGCGTTTCAGTTTTCTTAGCCTCTCCTCCATAGACTCCTTGATGCTAGTATAATCACCATACTATTTTGACATAGAGGATTCTATGGGAAATTGTTTAAAGCATTTTGATTTAAAGCAAATGAGAGAGATGATGTATCTAGGAGGCTGAGACAAGAGTTTGTAAAGTCTTGAATGAATATTGTTTATTAATTGTAGAGGCAAAATGAATATGCATTGAATAAGTTAAGATTTTGTAAAATAAAGGTCACAAATGGATTAGAAGAAGTTTTGCTAATGTTGGTGATTAAATTTAGAATGGGCACACCGAAATTTTGAATGTCAAGTTTTGAAATGAAGAAGACATCCTAAGTTTGCTTGGAGTGAAACTTGAATAAGTAGATGTCACCCTAAGATTATGATTATTGGGGGATGATTTAGAAAGGTAAACGATACTTAAAAATGATTTATAGAGATTATGAGGGATAGTTAGATAGCACACCAAGATTTTGAGGATATGATTTGGAAAGGTAGATGTCATCTCAAGGTTGCCTGGAAAAGGATTTAGAAAATTTCTTTGAGAATACAAAGCATATGTTCGCTCTTCTTGATACATTATGTCTTGTTTTTTGCCTCATGTGGTATCATATGAGATAGTTGAATATTCACGAAAATGGATGATGGTCAATCATAACTATGGTAGGGAATATTTAGTATCATTAATAGAAGATAATATTATTGAAATATATAAGCACCTTCAACATCTCCAAAAATCTTTGATTTAAAATAAAAAAGTGATTATGTATTTAAATTACACTTCATACACACTATAAGAAAACAACAAAATAGTAACAAAATTAGTGATGAAAATTTTTGTCACTATATTGTGACGGTTTAGTAATGAAATGGTGATTGAAATTAAAATTAGTGACGGAAAAACTTATTCGTCACTAAATTAGTGACGAAAAACTTATCCATCACTAATTTAGTAATTTAGTGATGAACAAAGGAATCTGTCACTAATTTGGTGACGGATTGGTTCTTCTATCATAAATTTTTTTTAAAAAATATAGAATAAATTTAGTGACGAAATACCAATTCGTCACTAAATTAGTGATGAATGATCTTGTCCGTTACTAATTTAGTGATGGATTATTAATCGATACTAATTTAGTGATGGATGAATTATTTCATCATAATTTTTTTTTAAAAAAATAGAGTATAAATTTAGTGACGGATTGGTTCTTCTGTCATAATTTTTTTAAAAAAAATTAAAACTCTCCTGCTTGGAAGCATTTTAATTAGACACATTCATCTTTTACATATGAAAGTCAGAATATGAGGTTAGGTTTATGCACTGATGGGTTCCAACCATATGGGCAAATATGTCAACAGTATTCATCTTAGCCTATAATACTAACTCTATACAATTTGCCACCTTGGATGTGCATGAAGGAAGAGTATATGTTTTTGACTGCCATCATTTTTAGGCCGAACAATCCTAAGTTCAAGTTGGATGTTTTTTGCAACCATTGATTGTTGAGTTGAAAGAATTATGTGATGTTGGTAGGTATAGAAACATATGATGTTTTCATGAAGAGGAATTTTCAGTTGCATGCTGCTTTGATGTGGATAATAAGTGATTTTCCTACTTATTCGATGTTGTTTGGTTAGGGTATTGTAGGAAAGCTTGCTTGTCCTTATTGCATGAAAGATTCTTATGCTTTTACTCTTACTAAAGGAGGAAAAACATTATGGTTTGACAATCATCGCAAGTTCTTGCTAGATGATCATTCATGGAAAAGGAATAAAAAATGGTTTAGGAAGGGACAATCAGTTCAAAAAAGTGCACCACTTATAAGGTCAAGTATGAAATTGATCAATGAAATTGATTACTTTGGGTTTAAGAAAGTGACAAAACCTGGTGGAGAAAAGATAAACCATACAATTCAAAGAGTATGAGGATGTGGTTGGAAGAAACAAGTATCTTTTGGAATTTACCTTATTGAAAACTCAATCTCATTTGGCACAATCTAGATGTTATGCACATTGAGAAATTTTTATAATATTTTTAATACGGTGATGAATGTTAAAGGAAAAACCAGTATACTGCTAAGTCTAAGGAAGATCTGAAGGAATTTTGCAATCGTCCAGAATTACATCAGGACGAAAATACAAATAAATATCCTAAGACTTGTTACACATTGGAAGGATGGGAAAGAACAGCTCTACAAGTGGATTAAGAAATTAAAATTTTTAGATGGTTATATTTTTAACTTAGCAAGATGTGTTGATTTGAGTGGGAATAAACTGTATGGATTAAAAAGTCACGATTGTCATATTTTTATGCAGAGGCTACTTCCTATTGCATTTCATGAGTTATTGCCTGCAAATGTATGGCAAGCTTTGATAGAGTTGAGCATTTTTTTTAAAGATTTAACTGCTAGAGTCATAACAAGAGATGCCATGAAATGTTTAGAGGAGGAGATTTCTATTGTGCTATGTAAGCTAGAGCGCATATTCTTACCAAGTTTTTTTTGACTCCATGAAATATCTTCCAGTTCATTTAGCTTATGAAGCAAGAATTGCTGGTCCAGTGCAATACAGATGGATATATCCATTTGAGTGGTAAGTTGAAAAACTAAGTTCTTTTTACATATTATTAACTTAAGTATAATGTGATAGTTAAAATCATTTCTTATTTGTAGGTACCTTTGAAAGTTAAAAAATAATGTTAGCAATAAAGCTAAAGTTGAAGGTTCAATTTGTAATGCATACTTGGTTGAAGAAACTTCATCATTTTGTGCACATTACTTTCAACCTTTTGTATATACATGACATTTTGTGCACATTACTTTCAGAACCTCTACCAATTAACATTGATGCTCTTTACTTTGAGATTGCAAGTGGAGAGAAGAAGAGGTGTATATATGGTCTTGGCTACGGGTAGTATCTTTAAATCCTACTCCATTTCAGAGTAGTAGGACCTCATATTCACCAAAGGTTATAGTTCAAGTTAAGGAACTTGTGCAATAGAAGCTCGCAGAGAAGTAAACAGAGATGGATAGAAAGATTACTAAGTTGAATGCGCAAACAGAGCGTCTACATCAGATGAAGGAACAAATCCACTATAACAAATTTCTGCTATCCCGATGCTAAAAATATCATTTGCCGATGCTTAAAAGCATTGAAAAATATTATCCCAATGCTTTTACAAGCGTCGGGAAAGTGGGAGTGGAGACAAAATTCCCGATGCTTTTAAAAAGCGTCGGAAAGTCCCGACGCTTTTAAGTGTCAACAAATCTTGATCTTGTCGATGCTTTAAAGCATCAGTAATTTTTTTTAAAAAAATAATAAATTTGTCAATGTTTTAAAGCATCGAAAACATTTTTTTTAAAAATAACAAATTTGCCAATGGGTGAATCCGGACTGGCAGCGTACATGGCATCTGTTGACCCCAGATTGATTTTGATGATTACAAAACAAATTAAGCAATTCTAAGATTGATACAGAGAAGTTCGGTCGCCTTGCAAGTAAGTATCTTCATGCAAAATTGACTGGTAAGAAAGTACTTTATTTTACCTTGCTTTAGATATTTTTATTTTTGCTTGAAGTTAACTGGTTAGCTAGCTTGTTCTTTCAATTAGCTAGCTGGCATGCCCCTCAGCTAACTAAAATGCTCGTCTCAGTTAGATGGCCGAACGTCCTCCTTTTTTAGCTAGCTGGTGAGTTAGTTTATTAGCTAGCTGGAGCCCTTTCAGCTAACTAAGAAACTTGCCTCAGGTGCCTGGCCGAACGTCCTTTTCTTTTAGTCAACTGGTGAGCTAGCTTATTAGCTAGCTGGAATTCCTTTAGCTAACTGATTTGCTCGTCACAGTGCATTGGCCGAACACCCTCCAATTTTAGCTAGCTGGCTGGATGTCTTGTAAGCTAACTGAAACACCTTCTAGCCAGCTGACGTTTCTTTTAGTTAAATGCTTAGCTAACTATTTCATCCTGGAGCTAACTACTCAGCTAACTGATTTTCACAGGGAACGTCTCAGCCGTGGGGATTCAAAATTCAGTTAACCAAAGAGCTAGCTGATTGTTGGTTAGTTAGATGGAGAGTTAACTACTATATCAGAACAGATGGCTGCCTTTTTGCTAAGTTAGCTGGAGAGCTAACTAAGCTGGACGGACAATATATTGCTTTTGCTTCTAGTTAGCTCGTGAGCTAACTGGCCATTCTTTAGTTAGCTATTCAGCTAACTAGCTGTCTTGTTCTTCTCCTGCAGCCGAGTGGATTTCAAATTAAGTTAGCTGGAGAGCTAACTATGATAGCATGAATTTTTTCTCTCTGCCGTTACTTTTTCTCTGTTAGTTAGCTAAAGAGCTAACTGACTTTCGCTTAGTTAGCTGCCAAGCTAACTGATGTGCTGCCTCAGGACGATTCTTTTATTGTGACCTCTCTTGTTAGCTAACTGATTAGCCAGCTGAGGTTTCTTGCCTCATTCTTGGATGATGGCATTCATATCCTCAGCTACCTGGAGCCATTTTTCAGTCCACCGCCACCTAAGCTTTTAAGAGTGCTCTTTCTCTCTCTCTCTCTCTATTGCTATTTCAAGCTATATTTAACTTTTGATTTTTGAATTTTTACAGTGCTCATCCTTCCTCAAATGGAGATCTGCATTCAATGCTTAAGGGAAACATGTTTAACGGTTATATTTTCTTCCCGTTATTATTTCCATTTATTTCTTATGTATCTAACGGATATCTTCCTGTTAGATGGATATAAATAGCTGGGATTAGAAGCACACCTAGACGATTTTTGAAAAAGAAATTTTAAAGAGAGAAAAATCCAAGAAAAGAGCCTTTATTGCATATTTGTTGAGTGGTTGCTGGACATTCAAGTTCATTCCTTGCTTCGAAAGGTCGTCCGAATCATTGAAGCTTTTCAAGCATTCAAGACTTCAGCTGCTTCAACCTAGTTCATTTATTGCTGAGTTTATTGCTTTAAAAGTTGTAAAGTATTTTCCGAATATTTACTCATTATAGGAGCTTCTCCTTTACATACTCTGATTATCTTGTAAAAGGGTTAGTGAACCCTGGTTTGTTGTTGGCTTCCTTGTGCCATTGAAACAAGAGGACTAGCCTAGGTTTGGCTAGGGGTTTTTGGCTTCTTTGTGCCGTGAAACAAGAGGACTAGCCTAGGTTTGGCTAGGGGTTTTTGGCTGCCTTGTGCCGTATAAACAAGAGGGCTAGCCTGGTTCGGCTAGAGGTTGTAATCATTGTGATATGATTTGTGGAATTCCCAAAGGTGTTGGGGAGTGGATGTAGGTGCTGAGTTTGACACCGAACCACTATAAACTTCTATGTGTTTGTGGTTGTTTGCTTTTATGTTGTTATTACTCTATGCACCCCACTTCACCGCTGCAAATCAAAATTAGGATTAAAAGTACATATCTGCATAGCTATTAATTTTTTTAAATAACCCAATTCACCCCCTCTTGGGTTACTACATCTGGGCAACAAGTGGTATCAGAGCTAGTTGACCTGCACGGGTTAAATGCAAGCAGAGCATCAATGGGAACTCTCGCTGGTGACCGTGTCACCGAAGCCAGACTCTCCGCCCATTGGTGTTGGTGTACCGGTCGAGACGGTAGCCGGCTAGTCTGGTACATTTGTTAGGTGACATGGGAGGTACCCATGACCGAGTAACAAGTGGTATCAGAGCAGCGTGCTCTTGATTTCTATAGCTTTGATTAGCTTGGAGCTAAAGATCAATAATAATACCAATGAATTCCATGTTGATTGAGAGACAATCAACTAATAGACCACCTTTGTTCAATGGAACAAACTACACATATTGGAAAGCACGAATGAAAATCTTCATTCAAGCACTAGATTATCATTTATGGGGAATCATAATTAATGGACCTCACACACCCATTATTATGATTGAAAATGTTAATATTGCAAATTTGAATGGGATGAGCAAGACAAGAAATTAGCTCAATTAAATGCTAAGGCTATAAATGTTCTTTATTTCTCTTGATGCAAATGAATTTAATCGCATATCTACTTATATGTCTGCTAAAGAAATATGGGATAGACTTGAAGTCACCCATGAGGGTACAAATCAAGTCAAGGAATCCAAAATAAATATGCTTGTTCATAAGTATGAATTATTTAAGATGGATCCTGCTGAAATATTACTGATATGTTTACAAGATTTACTGACATTATTAATGGATTGAAGAGTCTTGGAAAATCTTATGCTAACAGTGATCTTGTTAGAAAAATTTAAGATCTTTACCTAGGACATGGGAAGCAAAAGTCACAGCAATTCAAGAAGCAAAAGATCTCAACAATTTATCACTTGAAGAGTTGGTTGGTTCTTTGATGACTCACGAGCTTCAGCAACGACAACATATTGATGAAGATGATTCAAAGAAGAGAAGGACCATGGCATTGAAGAGTGCAACTCAAGAAGATGAGAGTGAAGAAACCACAAGTGAGAGTGAGAAAGATGATGATATGACACTTATTTCAAGGAAATTTAAAAAGTTCATGAAGAAAAAGAGATTTGGAAAAAGAAAGCATTTTGTCAAAGGAGATCATAGCAAAGATAAGGAAAAGAGTGAACCTCCAACATGCTATGAGTGCAAGAAGCCTGGACACATCAGACCAGATTGTCCACTATTAAAGAAGGCATCTAGAAGAATAAAGAAAAAGGCAATGATGGCCACTTGGAGCGACAGTGAAGCTACAAGTTCAGAAAATGAAGAGAAAACTGAAGTTGCCAATGTTTGCTTCATGGCTGATAATGATGAGGTAAGCCCTAACTTTTTAGATGACTTTACCTTTGATGAATTACAATGTGCATTTTATGAACTTATTGATGATTTGCAAATTTAAGTTCAAAAAGCAAAGAATTGAAAAATGAAATAAAAAATCTTACTCTTGAAAAAGAAAGAATTTCAAAGGATAATGAATCATTGTTAAAGAAAACCAAGATTTGAAAAATGAAGTAGATAAATTAAAACCAATTGTTGATAGATTTAGTCTAAGTTCAGAAAAATTAGAAATGATTTTAAATAGTCAAAGAGCTATTTACAATAGAGCTGGTCTTGGATACAATACTTTTGAAAGACAAAAATTTCTGAAAAATATTTATGAGCATGCTAATGATTCTACTAAACTTACTTGTTTTAAATGTGAAAAAATTGGACACAAAGCTTATATTTGTCAAACACAAAAGATAAGGAAAATATGGATCCCAAAAGGAACCATTTTGACTAACCCTAAAGGACCCAAGAAAGCTTGGGTACCTAAGAACAAAAATTAAAATTGTGTATGCAGGTGTGTCTTGCAACCCGAGCAATTAAAAGACAATGGTACTTGGACAGCGGGTGCTCAAGACACATGACCGGTGATGAATCACAATTCATCACTTTGGAAGCAAAAGATGGAGGTGTTGTTACTTTCGGTGATAATGGCCAAGGAAAAATAATTGGCATTGGAAAAATAGGTATCACACCTCATGCTTATATTGATAATATTCTGCTTGTAAAAGGTTTGAAACACAATTTACTTAGCATTAGTCAATTATGTGACAAAGGATTTAATGTTACATTTGAATCATCCTTATGCATTGTTAGAAATCCTGCTAATGAAAACATGAGATTTGTTGGTCAAAGGCATGGTAATGTATACATTGTTAATTTAAATGATTTGCATGATCAAAATATTGATTGCCTAGTTGCTACTAATAATAAAACTGATAATAGTTGGTTATGGCATCGTAGGCTAGCTCATGCAAGCATGGATTTACTATCTAAATTAATTAAAAAGGATTTAGTACATGGTTTGCCAAAACTTGTTTTTGAAAAAGATAAGATTTGCAATGCTTGTCAATTTGGAAAACAAACCCGAGTTTCTTTTAAATCAAAGAATTTTGTTTCAACCACTAGACCGTTGGAGCTCTTGCATATGGATTTATTCGGTCCTACAAGAACCACTAGTCTAGGAGGTAAAAGATACGGTTTCGTTATTATTGATGATTTCTCTCGCTTTACATGGGTTTTGTTTCTAGCTAGTAAAGATGAAGCATTTCCGTCATTTCAAAAATTATTTAAAAGAATTACAAATGAAAAGAATTCTTTTTTTGTCAATACGAAGTGATCATGGAAAAGAATTTGAAAATAAATCTTTTGAAGAATTTTGTAATGAAAATGGAATTGAACATAATTTTTCTGCACCAAGAACACCACAACAAAATGGAGTAGTTGAAAGAAAGAATAGAACATTAGAGGAAATGACGCGTACCATGTTGTGTGAAAGCAATCTTCCTAAATATTTTTGGGTAGAAGCTATTGCACTGCATGTTATGTTTTAAATCGTGCATTAATCAGACCTGTTTTAAAAAAAACTCCATATGAACTTTGGAAAGGAAGAAAACCTAATATAAGTTACTTTCATGTTTTTGGATGTCGATGTTTTGTATTAAATAATGGAAAATCAAACCTTGATAAATTTGACGCTAAGTCTGATGAAGAATTTTTCTCGGATATTCTTTACATAGTAGAGCTTTTAGAATATTCAACAAAAAGACTTTAGTAGTTGAAGAATCAATTCATGTTATCTTTGATGAATCTAATGATCTTCCATCAAGGAAGGGAAAAGGTATAAATGATGCAGATGACATTGAAGATCAATTCAAGGACATCACATTAAAGGATAAGAACGACACAAGAGGTAAGTGAAGAAGAGAACGTGACCTACCTGAAGCCTCACAAGGTAATGATGAATTAGAAAGAGGATGGAGGTATGTTCTTAGTCACCTAAAGATCAAATTATTGGTGATCCTTCTCAAGGAGTGAGAACTAGATCATCATTTAGATGCTTGTAATAATTTAGCATTTGTATCTAAAATTGAACCTAAATGTTATGATGATGCTAAAAATGATGTTGATTGGATTAATGCCATGCATGAGGAACTTAACCAATTTGAAAGAAATAATGTTTGGACTCTTTGTGAAAGACCTCATGATCATCAAATTATTGGAACTAAATGGGTTTACAGAAACAAATTAGATGAACATGGTAATATAATTAGAAATAAGCAAGATTGATAGCTAAAGGTTATAATCAAGAAGAGGGAATTGATTTTGATGAAACTTATGCCCCTGTTGCTAGATTAGAAGCTATTAGATTACTGCTTGCTTATGCTTGTTATATGAATTTTAAATTATATCAAATGGATGTTAAAAGCGCTTTCTTGAATGGATATATTGCTGAACAAGTTTTTGTGGAACAACCACCCGGATTTGAAAATCATCTGTTTCCAAACCATGTTTTCAAATTAAACAAAGCTTTGTATGGTTTGAAACAAGCGCCCCGGGCATGGTATGAAAGATTAAGCAAATTCTTGATTAGTAATAATTTTATTCGAGGAACTGATACAACTTTATTTATTAAAAGGCAAAATAAAGATATATTAGTTATTCAAATCTACGTTGATGATATCATATTTGGTGCCACTAATGAATCTTTGTGCAAAGACTTTGCTAAGCTTATGCAGGAGAGTTCGAGATGAGTATGATGGGTGAGCTGACCTACTTCCTCGGACTTCAAATTAAACAAAGCAAAGATGGATCTTCATAAGCCAATCCAAATATACAAAAGAAATGATCAAGAAGTTTGGCATGGAGACATCCAAGAGTATCGGTACCCCTATGAGCTCATCATGTAGACTTGAAACTTATAATTCTGAAAAATCTGTTGATTTAAAATTATATAGAGGTATGATTGGATCTTTGTTATATTTAACTGCTAGTAGGCCAGATATTTTATTTAGTGTTTGCATGTGTGCAAGATATCAAGCCAATCCTAAAGAATCACACTTGCTTGCTGTTAAAAGAATATTTAAATATTTAAATGGAACAATAAATTTGGTATATGGTATGATAAACAATCTAGCATTGATTTAATAGGATACACTGATTCTGACTTTGCTGATGTAAATTAGATAGGAAATCAACCACTGGAACTTGCCAGTTTCTAGGTGTTAACTTAATTTCATGGTTTAGCAAAAAGCAAACTTCAGTAGCACTATCTACGGCCGAGGCCGAGTATGTTGCAGCTGGAGTTGCTGTGCTCAAATCTTATGGATTAAGCAACAACTAGAAGATTATGGTATTAAACAAAAAGCCATACCTATAAAATGTGATAATACAAGTGCAATTAGTTTAACTAAAAATCCTATTCAACATTCCAGAACTAAACATATTGAAATTAGACATCATTTCATTAGAGATCATGTTAACAATGGAAATGTTGTTATTGAATTTTTAAATACTGAAAAATAAATTGCTGATATTTTTACTAAGCCACTTGATGAAACAAAATTTTATGAAATCAGAAGAGAATTAGGGATGTTTGATCCAACCATTTAATGAATCATTTAATGAAGTAATATGATATCTAAAAGTTATGACATCTTTAAATCATCAATCAAAGGAATTTCATGTCAAATTAAATGCTTGTTGTAAGGCTTTATGTCTTTTCAAATTAATAAAAGCTATGTTCTTTGAATTCTTCCAACCACCGGCCGTTTGAAAAGCTTTTATTTTTTTCTTTTGATGGCAGCTAACTGACCAGGCAACCAAACAGTCACCTGGCCAGTTAACCATCAAGCCTATTCACTATATAACCTTTTTCTCCACTCGTTTCTTTTCAAATCACGCCATCTCCTTCATTCTCCCTCATTCAAACTCCAACCGAGCGTCTTCTCCATTCATCTCTCATTCTCAACCGTTTCTTTCATTCCTTCCATTAATCCTTCCTTCCATTCAACCTATTAATCTATCTAGAAGAAGTTGATGGCTCCCAAGAAGAAGGCAATCGCTAGAGATGACGATTGTGCCGATCTTCGCCGAAGTCTTCCACGTCTTCTACTCAAATCAACTCCCTACTTGCTTCAAAATCTTTTGCTCATGGAAGGTTAGTAGACTTTAACTTTTTAGAACAAGAAGGTTTTAAAATCGGTAATCTGTTAGTTAAACAAGGATGGGACAAACAGTTATCTACCAAAAGACCTATTTATCCTGAACTTATTAAGGAATTCTATGAAAACATTTCCTTTGGTAGTGGAACTATTTCTTCCATTGTGAAAAAGACTAAAATAGACCTAGATGGTAAAACATTAGGATCTGCTTTGAAAATTCCATCTGATGGTTTCTTAGAAATTCTCCCTAGTGAACACGGATATAAGATTGGCCTAATCCTTAATATAGATGATACTGAAGCTAGTAAAATTGAAACGTTAAATGCAAATATGTTATCAGTTGAAAATCAGCTTTTCCATAGTATCATTGTTAAGATTCTCGCCCCTTGTGCTGGATCATTTAATGTGGTAAACGATAGGGACATTTGCTTAATGTATGATATCTTAATAGAAGACCTGTTGATTTACCTGAATTAATGATGACCGTTATGAGAGAATCTTTGTCCAGAGCTAAGGCTGCTTTGCCCTACGGAATGTTTCTCACATATGTTTTTGAGTTTTTTGGTATTAAACTTAAAGGAGAAACTGCAGTGGCATTACGTCACTCTGTTTTTAATGCTCATTCACTGCACCGTATGGATTTTGCTAAAAGGGATGGTATTTGGTTAAAAGTTAGATCTAGAATAGGACAATCTAGTATGCCACTGCCTACTGTGAATCAACCTGCCTGTTCCCCTCAAAACTTTTTCACTTATGACTTCAGCCAACCTAATCTGTATCTTGCTGCTATGACAGCTGACCAAAATCGTTTTCTACCTGATCCACCTGAAATCAATGTTTCTGGATCATCTTTTCGCAATGACAACCCTGCTCTTGCTCCTTTTCTAACTGTTAGATTATGTGATGATCAACTCCGTCATATTATCAATGAATTGACCCTTGCTACTTTTAGTCGAAGCTCTGGTGACAGTGCTTCTTCTGTCAATGATCAGACTCTTGTACTATATATTTCTTCTGTTTTTGAAAACATATCTGAATTTAAACTCATTCTTGAAAGGCTTATTCATGATGTGAACATTCTTAATGGGAGAGTTTTTCATCACAACGAATCTGTCATGGAACGAATCCTGAAGGAGGTAAATTTACTTAAAAGCAAGCTTAAAACTTTGAGACTAAGGCAGAGTGGGTAGAATATCAAATGAGATCGAGCCAGACCCAGACCCGGGATGCAGCAAACACTGTTGATCATTGGACTGCAACCCTCTCAAGGCTGAGTCAACTCATGGAGACTCTCATCACTTGTTCTGCCGCCTCTGCGCCTGATGCTTCTTTTTCTCATCCGCACCTTTTCACTCCACCGTCATGGCCCTCCTCCGTCAAGCCTGAATCTTCAAGCAAGCCAAATGTTTCTTCAGTACATATTTCTTCATCTGATGACGACAAGTGATTATACTTAACTTATGTGGTTTTGTAGTATTTGAACAAACTTGTTATGCTTGTTTATGTTTATGCTCTATGACTTGAAACAATAACATGTAATATCTATTGTCTTGTACTGATCTGCATGACTGTTTTAATTATGTAATGAATGTTAACATCTCCTTGATCTATTATGCTTAAAGTTATTGCAAGACTCTTCAAACTTCTTTTTGATTATGATAAAAAGGGGGAGAAGAATGTTGCTTGCATACATTAAGGAATGGAGTAAAATAGTAACTCCATATATTCAGGGGGAGAAAAGAAAAAGATTTCACTTATTCAATTTGACAAGGGAGAAATTAATGTTTTCTGATTACTCCTATTTACTTATTAAACTTCCATATATACACTTGCTCTTTATATGCTTAAAGGTTTTATCATCATCAAAAAGGGGGAGATTGTTGACCCCAGATTGATTTGATGATTACAAAACAAATTAAACAATTCTAAGATTGATACAGGGAAGTTCGGTCGCCTTGCAAGTAAGTATCTTCATGCAAAATTGACTGGTAAGAAAGTACTTTATTTTACTTTGCTTTAGATATTTTTATTTTTCTTGAAGTTAACTGGTTAGCTAGCTTGTTCTTTCAATTAGCTAGCTGGCATGCCCCTCAGCTAACTAAAATGCTCGTCTCAGTTAGATGGCCGAACGTCCTCCTTTTTTAGCTAGTTGGTGAGTTAGTTTATTAGCTAGCTGGAGCCCTTTCAGCTAACTAAGAAACTTGGCTCAGGTGCCTGGCCGAACGTCCTTTTCTTTTAGTCAACTGGTGAGCTAGCTTGTTAGCTAGCTGGAATTCCTTCATCTAACTGATTTGCTCGTCATAGTGCATTGGCCGAACACCCTCCAATTTTAGCTAGCTGGCTGGATGTCTTGTTAGCTAACTGAAACACCTTCTAGCTAGCTGACGTTTCTTTTAGTTAACTGCTTAGCTAACTATTTCATCTTGGAGCTAACTACTCAGCTAACTGATTTTCATAGGGAACGTCTCAGCTGTGGAGATTCAAAATTCAATTAACTAAAGAGCTAGCTGACTATTAGTTAGTTAGCTGGAGAGTTAACTACTATATCAGAACAGATGGCTGCCTTTTTGCTAAGTTAGCTAGAGAGCTAACTAAGCTGGACGGACAACATATTGCTTTTGCTTCTAGTTAGCTCGTGAGCTAACTGGGCATTCTTTAGTTAGCTATTCAGCTAACTAGCTATCTTGTTCTTCTCCTACCGCCGAGTGGATTTCAAATTAAGTTAGCTGGAGAGCTAACTATGATAGTATGAATTTTTCTCTCTGCCGTTACTTTTTCTCTGTTAGTTAGCAAAAGAGCTAACTGACTTTCGCTTAGTTAGCTGCCAAGCTAACTGATGTGTTGCCTTAGGACGATTCTTTTATTGTGACCTCTCTGGTTAGCTAACTGATTAGCTAGCTGAGGTTTCTTGCCTCATTCTTGGACGATGGCATTCATATCCTCAGCTACATGGAGCCATTTTTCAGTCCACCGCCGCCTAAGCTTTTTAGAGTGCTCTTTCTCTCTCTCTATTGTTATTTCAAACTATATTTAACTTTTGATTTTTGAATTTTTACAGTGCTCATCTTTCCTCAAATGGAGATATGCATTCAATGCTTAAGGGAAACATGTTTAACAGTTATATTTTTTTTCCGTTATTATTTCCATTTATTTCTTATGTATCTAACGGATATCTTCCTGTTAGATGGATATAAATAGCTGGGATTAGAAGCACACCTAGACGATTTTTGAAAAAGAAATTTCAAAGAGAGAAAAATCCAAGAAAAGAGCCTTCATTGCATATTTGTTGAGTGGTTGCTGGGTATTCAAGTTCATTCCTTGCTCCGAAAGATCGTCCGAATCATTGAAGCTTTTCAAGCATTTAAGACTTCAGCTGCTTCAACCTAGTTCATTTATTACTGAGTTTATTGCTTCAAAAGTTATAAAGTATTTTCCGAATATTTGCTCATTGTAGGAGCTTCTCCTTTAAAAGGGTTAGTGAACCCTAGTTTGTTGTTGGCTTCCTTGTGCCATTGAAACAAGAGGACTAGCCTAGGTTTGGCTAGGGGTTTTTGGCTGTCTTGTGCCATATAAACAAGAGGGCTAGCCTGGTTCGGCTAGAGGTTGTAATCGTTGTGATACGACTAGTGGAATTCCCAAAGGTATTGGAGAGTGGATGTACGTGCTGAGTTTGGCACCGAACCACTATAAACTTCTATGTGTTTATGGTTGTTTGCTTTTCTGTTGTATTACTCTGTGCACCCTACTTCACCGTTGCAAATCAAAATTAGAATTAAAAGTACATATATCTGCATAGCTATTAATCTTTTTTAAATAACATAATTCATCCTCCCTTGGGTTACTATGGGCAACAAAGCATGGGGTGCTGGGGCTGGTGCAAGCGGCGGTAGAGGAGCTTGGAAGGCATGGAATATGGGTGAACTGCATGTCGCCGACCGCCGTGGTGACACCGATGGCGCTGAGTTTGAGTGGGTTGAGCGAGATCCAGACAGAAGAGGTTAGCAGGGGCATGATGCAACCTTTCCGCTGTAAAAACCAGAAAACAAAAGCAGACGTACACAAAGAAAAGAAGAGATAGAGCTTGGGAACGGACCACGAACTGCTGGGCATCGGGCCAGGACTGCTTAGAGAAACGCTTGACGGCAACGAGGCGGTCGCCGTCGAGCTTCCCATGGTTCCTTGTGCTCTCGATTTTTCACAGCGTCCATTTCTGCTCCAAAATCAACACAATGAGGTATGAGAATTAGCCAGCTTCGACTCTTTCGGTTGGACTTTGAGACCTATTAGTACTTCCTCAACCAAAAAGGTTTCTTAGCTTCTGCTGAAGAAAGAAATAGAATCAAAAGGCCCATACTAGAGATCTTCTTCTTATGATTATAGAGTGGAAGATAGGACTCAACTCAGGAATAAGACACTAAACGCTATCCTTCTTCCCAAAAGTCCATACCAGAGATCTTCTTCTTATGATTACGTTGGAGGCCTTGTCTCCGCTCTCAAAGACGATCAGCTCGGGGCTGAAGCCCTTAGTCGTCGTGCGGAGCTCCACCAATCCGTACTCCTTGAACGCCGGCACCTGATCCTGCTTGCCCCCTCCCCATTCACTTTCGATCGCCAAAAAACTCAAACAAAAGCACCAAAAGAAATCCAAGAAATTAGCAAAAAAATAAAAAAAAAAGAGAGGGGAGACAAGGGAAGAAGATACGTAGATCTGGGTTGTCGGCAGAGAGGCATTCATCGTCGGGAGCATCGACGTTGGAGGTCTTGGAGTAGATGCAGCCCATCACGGCCGAAACCCTAGTATCCCATCTGCTTTGAGTCGGCGGCGGCGGTGATCGGAGCAATTGAGAAGAGAAGCAGCAGTGGAGATTAATAAGATCATGTTCCAAATAAGAGATAGAGAGAGAGAGAGAGTATTTGATTTTTGTTTCAATCTACTGAAATTTTTTTGGCGCTGGCTTAAAATTGAAATAGAAATCGCATAAAATTTTTGGCGCTGTCCAATCTCGTGACCCAGTTAAAAAATATGATGCCGACCCTTTTAAGCGTCAGCATCCCATGATTTAAATCATGTTGCTGATGCTTTTTAGCATCGGCATTAGAAATTGAGTGCCCGATATTTAAAGCATCGTTAAAACTTGTTATCTTTCGATGCTTTATAAAAGTGTCAGTCTGATTCAAAAACTCTCCGCGCTACATCGTAGCATCGAAAAAAAGCGTTGTTATGGGACCTTTTTTGTAGTGAGATGAGGTGCTTTGGAGCAGATAAAATTTATGCGAGAGTTATATGGATCAGGATTTTCTGCATCTTGAACTTAATAGTTTGATGTCTAATATAAACATTAGTGTTGTTGATATATGCAGATATATATCTTATTTTATGAAATGCATTTCTCATTCTTGAATTTGAATTTTCATCTATAAATTTTATTAGAATCTTTTAAATATATTGTAATTTAAAAATAAATTTAAATTTATAATAATAAAAATTGAATAAATTTTATTAAGTTAATGATGGATTAGTGATGGATTTTTAACAGAAATAATAGTAACGGATTAATGACAAAAATATTAGTGATTGATTAGTAATGAAATAATGATGGATGATTGATGGTCACTAATTCGTTAGCAAATTGTGATGGCATAGTGATGAAACTATTAGTGACACGTATTCCGTCAACAATCTATTACTAAACTATGATTGAATATTTATGACAGACTAGTAACGAAAGTTTTAGTGACTAAATTTTTATCAATAATCCGTTACTAAATAATGATGGAATAGTGATGAAAATATTTGACATAATAGTGATGAAATAATGAGTGATGGATAGTTCGTCACTATCCGTCACAATTTAGTAACAAACATAGCCTCTTTCCACAACTATTATTTAGTAACAAAAATGTGTTTCGTCATAAATTTCTGATGGAATATTTAGTTACAATCCGTCGCTATTATTTTGTGACGGACTCTCTTTCTGTCACTAAAATTAGCAACGGCAAAAATTGTAACAATAAGATTTTCATCACTAATCCGTCACTAAACCCAATTTGTGATGAAATAGTGATAAAATTTTTCGTCACTATTATATTGTTTTCTTGTAGTGATGGCTTTGATTGATTTTCGTCTAACCATCCCATCCTCCAAGTTTTTAGTTAGCCCCAAATTGGTTACGTTCCCACCCCATTCTACCTTCCATCAATCAATTAATTGTATACTTAATTCATCTCATTGAACTTAATTATATTACTTGATTAATTTTCCCTCAATGTAGAAGCCAATTTGAATCTCTTTTTGAATTCACTCAATTACTCTCCATTCCTAGTAATTGATAATTGTAAACTCAATTAATGAAATCCCCACTAATTCCACTAATTTCCTTGGGTTGAAATTGTCAAACATTTTAATTTAGCTTGTTCACTTACCCACTTGAACTTTTGTATGATCAATCATAAATTCTACTTTTTCTCCATCCTATTAATATCTTATAAAGTTAGGTAGACTTAACAATGCTTAATTTGTTCAAATTTCTATACTTCTAAGTCAATTAGATCGACATAATTCAATTCTAAGCCTAACTTAAGCTACTTTTGAAAACATATCAAATAAGGTAAATTGTGCTCAAAATTGAATCACAATCCCTCCTTTTATCCCATATATCTAATATTTAGTTTTATAATTTTTGAACATCTCTATCTTATTCAATTAAAATCATGCTATATTCTTAACAATCCAACCAAAAGTGTTCAAAAAAGAGAAAAAGAGCGAGAATTTCATTTAGATATGAAACTTTTGGAATGTAACTCTCCCTTCAAAATCAAATTAGAGGAAAGAACTAATGGTTCTTGGAACTAAAAAGAATATATAAGCCATCTAACCTTCAAAATTTAAATCATGACCCATGGTTTTCACTAAGGACTTATCAATAGATGTTTCCCTTCAACAAATTCAAAATTTCAAATTCTTTTATAAATAGACCCAAATAAAATAGAATTGGGGATGTCTCTTGATCCCCTCCACATTAGTCTTGGAGAACCTTTCAGTTTTCCAGTTTATGTAAGTTCTAGTCTCTCCACATCTCTCTTCGTTTCTATTTGATTTAGATATAGATACACCTAAGCTAAGGAGCATTATCTTTACTTTATATCTAAGGAAGCTAAGAGATATAATGAGCTCAAGCATTGCGATGCTTAATCTATGAGTAGACTCCTCTGAGATCTCCTCCAAGGAGACTGTGCTAAAGCATGCCTAAATGCTACAAAAAAAAAATCTCCTTCCTTTCTCTCTTATTTTACTTAAATTTGTATATGTTGACCTTATATTAATTTTGATGACTATAAAACAATTAAGTACAATATCAATAACTTTGTTGTAATTGTAGAGACAAATTGAATTCAGATAAATCACCAAGAAGAAGGAGAAGGCTTCCTAAATCCCTAACATGAAGATTAAATCAAAGAAAGATACTCTGAATTTCAACAAGTCCAAAGGAAGGTAAATTAAAGGTGAAATGAGTAAAACAAAGGCATCTTTAAATATTTTTAAGATGAAAAAATTTTCAAAAGGCCAATACATTTGTTTTCAGAAGAATAAATGTTTTCCAAAAGATTGAAACTTTTTTGAAAGAAATTTAAACTTAAACGAGTTAAAATTGATTTATTTCTTCCATTAGTCGGCATGACAATCGGCTAAATTCATGAAATTTTCCATAGAGTGAAGTTTCAAAAAACATCATTCAAGTAGTCGGCATGGTACGTAGCTGACTATTGTGGCTCATATAGAGACTTTTTTTAAAGTAGTTAGCATGGTAGTCAACTACTTGTGTTGAATCAAAAATTCTCCAAGGAAGTAGTTGGCATGGTAGCCGATTACTAAGAAAGTAGTTGGCATGGTAGCCAGCTATTGAAGTAAAAAATAGAAAGTCTTTCTTGGATAGTCGGCATGGTAGCAGACCATTGAGAAAGTAGACGGCATGGTAGCCAGCTACTGAGGCTTATACAGAGAGAAATTTTTGGGTGGTCAGCATGGTAGCCGATTAACCCTCTAGAGCTGGCACAGTAACAGCTTATTTTTGACTTTCTAAAACTTGTCATTCTTCTCCAACCACCTTTCGACAGCTCCAAATGGCTATAAAAACAAGTCAAATGATGCATTCAAAAAAAAAGATGGAGATAAAAAAAAATCAAGAGATTAAGAGCATTCAAGATCAATCCAATGCATTCAAGGAGAGATTCAAAAAGAAAAAAATATTTCTGAAAGTCTCTCATTTATTGCTATGCCAAAGAGAAGTTCCAATCTTATTGAAGGCCCCATTCAAAACTCCAACAACCTTAGGGAGGCTTCATTCAGTCCTTAAACCTCAACTATAAAGAAGGAGAAGCATATTTGTGGAGCGAAACTTCAAAATATGTAAAGAGCCTTTAAATCGATTTATCTGCTCATTTTAGGAGTTGTTTGTATTAATTCTTACTATTTGTGATTCATTTAAGTTTCATACTAATTGAAACTTGTAAAGGTTATGGTATACCCTTAAAAAATTGTTGTAAGGCTTCCTTGTGCCTGTGAAACAAAAAGCTAGCTAGGAAGGCTAAGGTTGTAATCATTTGGGATAACGATTGTGAGTAAAAATTCTCAAAAGGTTCTTGGAGAGTGGATGTAGGTGTTGAGTTTGGCATCAAACCACTATAAACCTCTTATGTTTGTGTGATTGATCCTTTTGTGCTTGTATTATTGTCTTTCTACTTCACTGCACATTAAACTCAGATTTTGCAAAAGTGCACATACTTGCTAAAATTTTTAAAAGAATCCAATTCACCCCTCCTCTTGAGTTGCAATATCTGGGCAACAATATAATTCTAAATGCTAGCAAGAATCTTCACTAAATCTAATAAATTCTTTATTCCTCATTGATGACTTACTTCTATTATTTTCTTTCCTTATGTTCTACTTAGTTTTTACAATTTTAGCTAGTAGATTATATATTTTTGTTTTTAGGAGTAGACATTTATTTGTGAGGAGAGAGTACAAGACACTTTAATCTCTCCCTTTAGAGTTTCCCAATCATTAACCCTATACCTTATATTTAAGTATATGGTTGAGGCGAGAATCCTTAATTTTAAGACCTTAGCCAACATGTGCTTATCTAAATGGCAAATATAGCCCAAATGTCGTAGCTTAGCCATGTAAGGATTTAGGTCCTTGTACCTAAGGCTATCTAGAAGGAGTATGGTCTTTCTTAATAGTACTCTCAAGCCTTATCTAAGGTTCAGGTTCTATTCCATCAACGTTATTTAATTTTTTTCACTTTGGCCTTCTTTTTTTTTTTTAAAAGAATCAATGATGATAAAAAACCTTTCTTGATCTGCACTATGAACTTCTTTTGGGATATCTTCTAGATCTATTAATAGATCTATTAATCATAATATATATAAGCTCACCAGCCAAAATATATGATTGCTCAAGTTGCTATGGGAAGGAGAAGAAAGTCCTTTCCCATCTAGTTGAGAGTTATCATGAGAAGTGCTCTTTTAAGCTTATTTGGTTTAAAGAAATATTGGATCACACTTGTTAGGTTATTTATGTTTTTTCTACTATTTATTTGTGCAATTAATATACTAATCAAATGCTCAAATAATAATAGTTCCATCTTGTTGCCCAGATATAGCAACCCAAGAGGAGGGATGAATTAGGTTCTTTTAAAATTAATTAGCAAGTATGTGCACTTTGAAAATTTTATAAATAAAATGTGTAGTAAAGTAATACGATTATATGCAAGCAACACAACAAATAGCACAATCAAACATAAGAGATTTATAGTGGTTCGGTGCCGAACCCAGCATCTACATCCACTCCTCAAGAACCCTTGGAAATTTTACTAACACCACTAGCCTACCTGGCTAGTAAAACTTATTTATGGGCACAAGAAAGCCTTACACACTAGCTTTCTGAGCTAGTCTTTTTGTTTATAGATAAAGGGGACCTATCAAAATCCTAGCCTTCTTGGCTAGCTTCTTGTTTCGCAGGCACAAAGGTGCCTTTCAATCAAATAAAAGAGTAGTAGGATTTGATTACAACAAGCTCCTATAATGAGTAGATAAAGCAATGAAATAAACACTTTATAGATTTTGGAGAAACTTGCTTCTTCCCTAAGATGAGCTTTGCACAATGAATGAAGCCTTCTTGTGGTTGTTGAAGCTTTGATTGATGCCTTCTTGAATGCATCGGATCTTATTTGAATGCTCTTCAACCATTTGAGAGAGTAATAAACACTCCAAAAATCTCACAATAAATGCTACAAAAAATTCCAATACAAGCTCATAGATTTTCAATATTTCCTCTATTTTTCACAGATTTTTCATTTGATATTTCACATGATTTTTTACTATTTCTTCTTTTCTTTTTCTCCTCTCTTCTCTCTCTTCAATCACTATGCAAATGGGCTATTTATACACACAACAAAACATCTAGCCATTGCAGACCGTTGTGAGATAGAAGAAAGTGAAAACAAAATATAATGAAACGTTAGAAAAAATAGCCGTTGAAAAATTTCAGAACATATTGGTCGACTAATTCATGAGTTCGATCGCCCAAAGAAATTTCATGAAAAAAATCGAACATCCAACCTGAAAGTCCGGTCGTTCAACACTTGGGACAAGTGGGAGCCAGGGAGGAGAAAACCGAAGGCAATATAAAATTGGTCATCCAATCCCCAAAAACGGTTGGCTAATCTTTTGAAGCCAAAATGGTAAAATTGGTCATCCAATCCCCAAAACCGGTTGGCTAATCTTTTGAAGCCAAAATGGTGTCAGGGAGAAGACAGAAGCACATAAAATTCTGGTTGGCCTAATTTCAACATCCAGTCGGCCAACTTTTGAGGCCAAGAAAGTGTTAGGGAGAAGACCAAATGCAATTAATTATGGTCTGCTAATTTCAACATCTGGTCAGCTAACTTTGAGTTCATGAATTGCTAGGAAAAGAGAAATAGAAGCCTCACAAATTCGGTTGCCCAACTTAAGGTCCTAGTCATCCAACTTTGAGTTCATGAAGTGCTAGGGGAAAAGAAACAGGGAGCCATAAAATTTTAGTCACCCAACTTAAGGTTCCGGATGTCCAACACCAAAGAAGAGATGGTGTTAGGGAGAAGACGAAAGGCTATTAAATCTCGGTCGTCCAACACTAGCTTCCGAACGTCCAACATTTGGTTCAAAAACATTGGTGCCAAGAAAAACCAAAAGCCAAACAAACTTGGATGGCTAACACACAAAATTGGCCATCCAATAAATACTTAAAAATAGTTTTGGTTCTTATTTAACTCCAAGAAAAATATTCATGATACGTGAAAGTTAAGTAAAAACTTTATAGAATAAAAATTTAATTACGGAGTTTGTATGAATGATTTGTAAAATATTTAAACCCAGTTCAAGACAATGCAAATATAATTAAACTTGAAAGTCATATTGGCAAGTGAACTATTCAAACAATAAGTGTACATAAAACACATAAAAATGTTCAGTGGTCACGAAATCCAAATCATTATTCATTGCAAACCTTTTGAAAATAATTTAACTTGAAAAGCACAATAATACGTTACCTGCAATACGTTTCATTTGATTCAAAATGTACCTTAAGCTGAAGCAAGTATTTTCTTTCATGATAAATAATCTAAAATTAATTAGTCTTGATAAAGATGATATTATTAATACTTAATTATTTTGTATTCATCAAAATGAATGTAAGGTCAATACATGTTATGCAATGTAATCCTATGGTATTTGAATCCTTAACATGGATGCCTCCCAACCAACATATTATACATTTTTAAAATATTTTTATAGTTAATAAAAAGTTAATTACATAAAATTTTTATTATAATTTTTATACATATGCATTTGCATGTACCATCTTTTACGAGTAATAATAATAATATCTAATAATTCTTTTGAAAAGTATATGTCAAGAATTTCATCTGAAATATCTAACCTTAGCTCTATTCATTAAGAAAGAATCTATGCATCTTGACATCATTAGGATAATAACAAAATAATATAGTCCTTGAAAATATATTATAAAGAAGAAAATACATTGTAAATGATGCTGCAAAATAGATTATTATCACTAACAATCACAAAGTAAATAAAGGCAGCTCAGCTAAACTTCTAACCATAGAATGCCTACCATTCAAGCTATATTTTACTAAAATCCCCAGCCACATACTATTTGTCATGGGTTAATCTTCTACTCCGCTAAACCTATGTAGCACCCTAAGGGGTCATTTGATTCATGGAATCTTTTAAAATTCTTAGAAATCTTTCACCGGTAATGTCACACCATATTTGGTTTGATATATCTAGAAAAGTCAATTGGTATTTAAGATTGCTTTGAGAATTAGATTGCTATAAATCTTTATAGTAATCTAATTCCTATTGGGGTTCGATAATCTCATATCGCTAGTAAGTAAAAATCTTTATCTTATTTTTTTTGAAATTATTTCTCAAAATAAAACATAAGATATGTAGAACCCATTTAATATAATATATTATACTAAAATTTAATTATTTTTTTGTTACATATTAATATTAATAATAGAAAATTATTTTGTTAAATTATATAATAATTAATTATTTCAATATAATTATAGTGATATATTTATTATATTAATATAATCTAATATAATACATAATATTAATTTAATAATATTATTAAATTATTATTATTGTAATAATATTTATTATTATTTTATATTATATGTATTTTATAATAGGTAAAAATATATGAATATAATATATAATTAATAATTAATATTTTTGTTAATATAACAAATGTACCATTTAGTATTATGATACTATTATATATTAATTTTTATACTACATATAGTATTATTTATATTACTAGTAATAATATTTAATAATACTACATTATAATTTTTATTATCCTATAATTTATATAACTTAATAATATTATTAAGTTATTATTCTTGTAATAATATTACATTTTTATTATAATCCTCACTTGTTAAGCTATATTAGGTAACTTTTAATGCTAAAATAAAATATTTTTTATTAGCCTTTTGGATTCCTTCAAGAGTCATTTCTTCTTTAAAAGTTAGATTTAAATTATATTTTACTTTATTTTGCCATCAACATTATCTCTGTACCTTGTAATTAAATTCTCTTCGCCTTATTTTACAAGCCATTCGACAAAAGTTTATTTTTTTTATAAAAGTTTGGTTAGATTGAGGGCTGTGATTCAATGCGTGCCCCGCGCGATGAGCAGGGTCCACGACGGGGCCCACCCTACCACAATTGATCGACTATTCCGCTCCCTCCCCTTCGTCGTAGCGCCCTCCACCTCCGTGGCGTCGTCCTTGTCGTCCGATGCCAGTGGTGATCCGCTGATGCTGAGGTGATCCCGGAGGCCGAGGACGGCGAGCTAATGCTGAACGCGGAGGCCCCGTCTCGATATCCTGCCGGTGGTTCGGGAAGTCGTATGCGGACGAGAAGGGAGCACGCTCACCGGTTCTCGGTGCTCAAGGCGACCCTGCGGCGGGCGAGGCGGCATTAGAAAGCTGACCCCACCGCTGTCCACGGCGTCACCAAGTTCTCCAGTTCCGGCGGACCTACCTCGGCCTCCGCGGTGGCGCCTATCCTTCCCACCAGCGACCTCCCCACCGACTTCGACTGGTGGGACCACGGCGTCATCACCGCCGTCAACAATCAGGTGCGGCCCTGGTCCCTCAAATCTGCTCGATTTTTTTTTTTTTTCTTTTCCGGTTAAATGGTGCAAAAGATCGATCTTTTTCGTATTCTTTTAAAAATTTTGAAAGGTTCCTGTGGATCATGCTGGTCTTTCAGTGCTGCTGGGGCTCTGGAAGGCGCGAACTTTCTGGCTATAGGGAAACTAGAAAGCCTCAGCGAGCAGCAGCTCGTTGATTGCGACATGAGGTTTGACATCTCCTACAATCCCCATTCCGCTCCCTTTTTCTTGTATTGTGGTGTTGAGTTAGATGGGGTTGTTGTTTCATATCACTTCGTGTGAAAGAAAAGGATGCTAAACTAGATGCTAAACTAGTGATATTTATGCTCGACTAGTGATATCTAACGCCTACTGATTCAATTGTTTAAGTGCTTCTACTTGGCAAATCCTTGTTCTTCAAGTTCATCGTCCGTTTCACTTTAATTCATTAGTCTTTGTTCTTGATGTCGTTCTTTTTGATATCATACAGCCATTTTTGACATCTATTCTTTGGAAAAATTGATACAGAAGACAGTTTTACCAGGATGCTAATTTCCATCTCAAAGAGTATGTGTTGACAGGTGTCAAAGATTTAGACATGCATAAGATATATGGTTACTTCTTAAATTCTTTAATTGCATACTTTGAATGGTGCTGATTAGTTGGACTCTTTCAGCAATGAGACTGACATTGTTCTTGTTAATTTTCCATCATAATGGCACTAGAATTAGGGGCCTGCTTGAGGATGGGTGTACCAAAAGTTTGTTGAATAATGCTGCATATGTTGTATAATTTAGCTAAGTTTGTATTTTGGATAAGGAACATGGGTTTTGATAAGCTATATGGTTCTAATCTTCTGTCTTTTCGAAGCATTTTGGAAGATAAAGTACTACCTATCATGCTTATGTTTTTTCCTTTATCCCATTATTTTTGATGCTATCATCTTAATTATAATTAAATCTTGCAAATGAACAATCTTATAATTTCATGATCTGTACTTCTGGCTGCTCGCTGCTAAGATTATTGAAAGCATCGTCAATTGGTGAATGTTATCACAACCAGAGGAACATTTGAAATCACGAATGATGTTGTAAACAGATCAATCACTAACATATTGTCACACTAATAAAGTGTGGCACCCAATAAAATAATTTGTTGATGTTATATAGATGATGAAACAACTTTAGAAATATTGTATTGCATTATTATCTATCCTACAACAACAGAAATCAATCTCAACTCAACTCGTCTAAGCCTTTTCCCAACTACATGGGGTCGGCGAACAGCAGAAATCAATACTGATATTAATTTATCTAGATGTCCATTTGTTAATTTCCTCATACTAGATTCTACTCAGACATGCAACTGGATGTGATTTTCATGTTTGTGGTTGAAAGATGTGAGAGTGTTGTATGAAATTTATGGGGACTAAGATGTTGTTGTACTGATCCATACCGATCGTATCATACCATATTATATTAATAAGGTACTGATATGATTATGAGTTTCAATTCGATATGAATCAAACCAATCTGAATTGACCTATACTACTTAATATTGACCCGTACTGCCTAGTACTGAGTGATTAAGAGCAAAAAGAGAATAGTATCTTGTCTTGATCTGGGTTGCGTATCTTATTGTACCAAATTGTACCATACCAACTAGTAATGTGCCAACATGAATCTTGGGACTGGTTTTGCAGGCCTTGATGGGGACACTTGGTGGTAAACTTCTAGAATTTTGTTCATATGGGGACAGTCAACTAGCATATGTTGGCTACAAAGCATAGCCAATGTTGTGTATGGTAATATTTTGTGTGTCATACATCTAAATCTAGTAGTTACCTACACTTAGTGATCACAGTCATAAAGTAGCATCTGGTTGCATGTTTATTCCAATATCTAACTTCTGTGGGAGAGGGAGCAAATTGTATAAGGGTTGGAACATATGAGACCTCCATGTGGAATGGAAGTAAAATCTCCCCTGATGATTTTGGGGATCAAGTGATCTCTTACATTTTCTCCTCTTCAATATCCAAAATGAACTTAATAATTTTCTGCACTGCAGTAGGTAATTTGTTAAATAAATTGCATACACTTTGCAAGATCTGTGATATATAGTAATCCAAATAAAATCCTGGAGATGATTACAGAGACATTAATGCTCGATTCATTATTAGCAAACACTTACTACCTACAGTTGTTATTGTTGTTAAAAGAACTTGATAAAATTGGCATATGTAATTGTGGCTTATCTGATAATTAAGTGTGGTGGTGGTGACTCAAGATGGTTACGTGTGAGACTGTAAACCATGGAAATCAGAAGTATTATTGCTATGAAAGGGATATATGGATGACCATGTTCTGTTAACAGCTGAATTTAGACACTGTCACACCAAGTGAAAGGGTCTGGCATTATCTAAATCTTTTTCTCCTCGGAAAGTGGCTAGAAAATGACAAATATTCCTTCAATTGTGATTAACAAACAGATATACTTTTAAAAGGGAAATTTTGATTCAAATCATTTTGTTCTTCACAAAAATCAGCAGAACCTGTTGCTTTTGGCAGTTGAAGTGTATCTAAAATTAAGCCAAAGAAAGGGAACATGATTTCTTTTTTTTAACCTGACTTCTTTTCTTCATTTGCTCATGTCAATAAATTTACATCAGAAAATTTGTCATCATTGGACGGCCCACTGATGCTTATTCAAATTCCAATATCTCTTCATCCTAATCATTTGTTTGTCCTCATAAACGAAGCAGACATTGATATTGATCTTTTTGGCCCCATTTGCATGTAAAATTTGTCTCCTTCATAAAATAACAGGTTTGTGAGTTTCATCATTCATTTAGTTTATGCTTTACTTTTTTTTCCTAAGTATGTTCTTTAATCATTATTCTTGTATTAGTTCTGAATTCATTGAACTATGAGGTACTGAATCTCATCTTACATTGAAACTTCTCAAATTGTTGTTGGTTTGGCATCTCAATTTTTAATTCATGATAAAAAAATTCTTAAATAAAACTTTTGTATCTTTGGTGCAATATGCCTTTTGTGTTTCAGTGCAATAACCATTGTAAATGTTATGCATATGGTTGCAACTTGTGCAATATAGGCAGGCGCAGGCTGCACTGTTACTTTCTTATTGGTGTGCTGACCTGAGGATCTGATGCCTACAACCTGCACCTATTTTTCTGAATTACTTTCTTATTGGTTTCAAAATTACTTTTGATCCCGTTTCATCATCTCACATTTTATGTTTTCTTAGGCATTGGTTATTCCAGTTCTATTTTTCTGAATCATCAAACAGTGACTCTGAATATGACACCATAGTTTGTCTAGTACTGGAAGTTGTTTTGACAAATAATGAAACCTGAGTTGGGTGTATTGTTAAGCCACATAATTTATCAAGGATCTTCCGGATGGAAGTGATTGGCTTCCTATCTAGGGGTTAAAGCATAGTGGTTGGGAGATCTGTGCGCAATCTTTTTCCTCTTCCCTGCTTATCAAGTTAATGCCTGGCAAATTTACATTTCTCTTTTGTTTTAATAAGTTATGTATAACAGTTCGGCAGAATTTTTTTTTCTTATGATTTTTTACGTTTTCAAGAAAGATTCTTGATTAGGTATTGGAGCCCAGAGGAACTTGCAGTCTCCATCAACTGTTAAGTAATTTCAATTTGCTGAATCAGTTGTCAGACGTTCTCAAATTACTTGCAGGAAAATGATACATTTATATAAATATAGAACAGAAATATTCTTAACAACTTGAATATTTAACAAATTTCATTAGCTTTAATGTTCCATAGAATTAAGAAAATTACATTTTAATAGGTTATTTTAGCAATTATGCAAAACTTTATTTTCATAATGTTTGTAATTTTTCTCTAATGAAAGTGTTCAGAAGTTTTTATGATACTGAAGCCTAGAAGAACATCCAGTGTCCATCCACTCCCAACTTATGTGAATCACAGTTAAAACAAAAACTTTTAAGAGCCAAGCATGTCTTCTAAAATTTCTGGTCTAAAGTATCCTTGGGATGATTTTGTGATTTTCTGATCATTGTTCTTTCTTGCTTGGTGTATTTTATGCGATTTTTCTCATGCAAAATGACTAAAGAAGAACAAAATGATTTTTCTGATAATAATTTGCTTAAGATAATTAGCTTCTTAATAAATATAATTTGGCTCGGGTGGGGTGCATGGGGAGAACATTTTTTTTTCTTTCCATAATGCTCTTATCGAAGTTAAATTTTGCTAAAAGCTATTAAATTTTATATAATCAAATTTTAAGTTAGTTTGCCAAGAGGCTAATAATACAACTTCATTTATATCAACAGCATGGTAGGATTTAGCTTTCTAATGCTCAGCAATTAATTGTGCATGTTTCAATCAATTATGCATGTTTAATGCTGTCAAATATGACTAAGATGCTTGATTTGCTATATTAACAATTTTTAATCCGCAATCTAGCAATAAAGCAACATTATTTAGGTACTTCAGTTTGGCAAGTATAATATTTACTGAAAGTTGTAGTCAGATTGCTATATACTCTTTTTACTTGTGGTATATTTGTGTATTGTAGCATGCCAACTGATATTACTTGCTTCATATCATATTTACAAACACCATAAATTATAAGGAATATATAACAGCACCATGCTGATAAACCTGAAAAACCAGTATGTAGGAAAAGGACATGGAACGATGTTTGTTTATCATATTTCATGCTGCAAATGGTCCTTGGACTATAATTTCATATAACTAAGCAATGATGTTCTTGGATATTTACATGATGTTGTACTAGTTATGGCAGAAATTATTCATTAGTTTGATTTGATAGTACTTACAGTTATATTTGCATGTTTTACTAAATGATGCTTTTGAATATTACATCGATGATGATTAATTATCTGTAATTTATACAATTTTTATTCTTTATAGTTTGAATAAAGCTTGTTCTTTATGACTATGATAGTCCATTTTAGAAGCAAGCATATTACTTTTCAAAATGCATATTTGTTTAATTCTCTTATTTAAGGTCTAGTCAAAAAAAAAAAAGAAAAAAATTTCCTGGAATATATATACACACACAATATTATGTAATTGCAAAACCTATTGTGAACTAATAATAATCCCATTAGTTGCTTTAAAGTTAACTTTTGAAGGATCTTCACCTTGGATGATATATTTAAAGGTTATATATATATATATATATATATATATATATATATATATATATATGTGTGTACATATGCTTGCATTTGTGCACATGATATATGCGTGCTTGTAAGTAGATGTATTTTCACATCATTTTTCTTATTTTACTTTCAAGTGCAGCTATTCGTATATAACTGCATTCTTATATAAATGCAAAAGTCTTCTTATTCCAGATAAGTATTTTCTGTTATAGTGGCCATTGAGAGATTACACCATGTTTTATCTTGTTTCAGTTGTGATCTCTTTTAGTTATATTTTTTTTTGTATGGCTTTATCTTGAAGATTAAGCATTGCCAAGCCATATATGGCTTCGTCATAAGTCTATAAGATAAATAAAAAAAATAATATTATTTTCTTGGAATTTGTCAAATCCAAGAAGAATTTGGCAAATCAATTAACCAAAAAGTTATCTAGGAGTGAAGTTCTAGATTCATCGAGGGGGATAGGGCTTAAGCCCATTATTTGGTCACCAGCAGTGGATACCCAACATCTGTGATTGGAGATCCCATGAATGAAGTTCAATGTGGTAAAAACGAAGCTGATTGAGTGGTCGTGTGAGAGCACAATTTTGAAGAAAAAAATTTCATCTCATCCTTATAATGAATGCTCTTATAAAGTGACAAAGTAAATTTGTGTAAGGTTCAGTCATACTCTTAATGGATCCGAGATAGGTTATCTATAGGGTATTGTCACAAATACCCTTGGAGGATTCACCTATATGAGAATCGTCATATTAGGCCGTGACTAAAGGTTGGGCTAATCTTAAAGAATTCTCAAGAAAAATTAAGGTACTAAGTGCAAGGCCTTTTAATATGCGCTGACCGCATAAACGCAATTGATCCATACTGTGTGTGATTGATCCATACTGTGTGTGTGATTAGTAGAAGCCTGAGTCAAGGACCTAGTTCAAGGTCTAATCCACTATGGTTCCTTCGGGTATATACAATCAATACTAAGCGAGGTTCAAGTTCATAAGACACCCCACCCATTGCGCAGTATAAGATGCTCTAAAAACTTTTGTTATATTTATTTATTTATTTATTATTTAAAACTTTTGTGGGGATTGTTGAAAAAAGTTTTAATTAAAAAAAAGAGAGGGACCCATGCAAGCGGGCATTACGCTCACCAAGCCAGCGTTTGCTCGCGAAAGCACGAGCGTTTCGTGAATACATGGAATGCTCGCAAGGCCATAAATGGTCATAATATGTTAAAGTTTATAAACAGGAACTCAAAGATTCAGGATGAAGAAGAATTGTTTTAAGTAGCACAGAATTATTTTATCTCATTTTATTTTTAATTTTCATTGATCTTTTCTTGAGCATATGAAGGTAATCATGGTTGCACCTTCATGTGATCGTGCTCGTGATAGGAGGATCAGATCGAGCCGGGTTGTTGTACCTTGGGGATAGATCGCCAACAACCTACACGAAAAGGTGAAAATTTGATCTCCTATCTTGATTTATATTTTTTTTTATTTTTTTTAATTTATTTATGTATTTAAATTTTTATATTATATTTCTAACAATTTCTATGGAAGGAATTTTGTAAAAATTAAAATTATTTTCTAAAAAGTTATTCTGTATGTGCTAGGCTATAGAATATTATTCTTCGTTACTCTGTTTTTGCGGTAAGATGGTAAGACGCTGATATTTGAGACCACTTTGCATGCAGTGGTTTTCAATGCAGTCTTCATTGCAGACGTACGTTGGCGGTGTGTCGTGCCCATATATATATATATATATATATATATATATATATATATGGAAGGCATTTGGAATTTGGATCATGGGGTGCTCCTTGTCGGCTATGGGTCTGCTGGTTGTGCTTCTATTCGTTTCAGGAAGAAGAAGCAATATAATACTGGATCATAACGAACTCTTGGGGTGAAAATTGGGGTGAGAATGGGTACCAGGATCCGCAGGGGTCACGACGTACGTCTGTGGTGTTGGCTTCATGGAGTCGTTTTTTAAACCGGTGCCAAAAGGCATCCATTTAAAAAAAAAAATGGATGGAAAGAAAACTTATTGTAAAACTAGTGTTAAAGTGAAAAATACCATTTGAAATGGCGCACTTCCCCTTCTCAGCGCCATATCAGCGAAAGCCTTTCGCTGGTGTGGAAGAAGGCGGGCTGAAATCGCCACTTCATGAGCGATTTCAATAGAGAAATCTTCACTCCAAGTGACGATTTCCTTTTGATCAATTTTGTAATTAATTCTATAAACGATTATCTTTAAGTTTATAATTATGATATTTAAAATATTTATCAATTTAATTGAATACATTATAAATAAGAATCAATCAAGATAAATAATAAAAAAATAGATAATTAGAGAAAAAAAAGATGAGAAGACTTATTGTTAAGATAAAAAATAAAGAATTAATTTAAATTAGAACTCATACAATAAATTTATAATGATAATTAGAATGAAAAAAATATTATAAATTTATAGATTGAAAAAATTAAATCTTAAACTCAATTAAGAATTAAATTGATCCAATTAAATGCTGTTAGATGTGACCCACCCAACAACTCATGAATTCTTTATGACCTATCATAATGATCGAGTAAAAAAAAACTCAATGTCGAAGCCAAGAGTGTCTCATTCCTCTTCCCAATCCCACATGCCATTTTTTTTTCGAGTAAGAGAAAAACTAATACTAGACTTCTTTGAAATATAAGAAACTGTATAGATATAATGTAATATTCTTTAAAATAATCAATACTAATACTAGACTTCAACCTGCTCGATTTACCATGGAACAAGTTTTTTTTTTTACTTGAAAAAAAAAATGGCATATGGGATTGGAAAGAGGATAGAGACATAGACTGTTTCGCTTCTGGCTTCCACATGTCTTCGTTTTTTTTTTTAACTTAATCATTATGATAGGTTATAAAGAATTCGTGAGTTTTTGGGTAGATTACATTTAACGGCATATTTAAATTCTTAGTTGAGTTTAGGATTTAATTTTTTTCAATCTATAAATTTTTATAATATTTTTTTCATTCTAATTATCATTATAAATTTACTATATTGATTCTAATTTAAATTAATTCTTCATTTTTTTTATCTTAACAACCAAGTCTTCTCTTATCTTTTTTTTTTCTCTAATTATATTTTTTTTTATTTATCTTGATTAATTTTTATTTATAATATATTCAATTAAATTGATAAATATTTTAAATATCATAATTATAAACTTAAGGATATAAACTTAAGAGTAATCGTTTACAGAATTAATTGCAATATACTTGGTCAAAAGGAAATCGCCTGGCAATTTTAGTCCGCCTTTCGCTGATGTGGCGCAGTGATGGTGAGAAGGTTGAATTTTCACTTTAACACTCGTTTTACAATATTTTTTTTTTCATCCGTTTTTTTAAAAGGCACCAATAATTTTTTTTTTCATCCATTTTTTTAAAAGGCACCGGTTTACAAAATAACTCTGGCTCCATGGTCTCTACTGTTACTGCTGTTCACCTTGGAAGAAGCTTAGGCTCTTCCGTACCAATCCATATTCGCTGTTCGCATTGTGAGATTCTTGTATTGCTTGCCTTGCTGGAGGCACATGTACGCTGGTAGTACTGTTGTGAAGTCCTACTCGCCAGATATATATATATATATATATATATATATATATATATATATATATATATATCTGGGAATTGCACATAATTATTGTAAACTGTGTGCTAATCGTGATGCCTATATATAAGCTGGTTGTTCAAAAGTTGATTTTTCATCTATTCTTTTGCTTTGGCCTTGTCTTTTCTCTTGGCCTTAGCATTGAAACTGCAAATAATCACGGCTTGTGCCCTTTTGCCCATGATATCGATGGCTAGGCGAGGCAAAGTTGGCCAAAATGTTGTTCTTATGTAAGATGCTGCATGTATGTACGTGCGCATCTTGGCAAGAAGTACGTACATGTTTTATGAATCATATTTCCTGTCTGGCTTGTTTTACAGGGGCAGATGTGAGGCTTGCTCTATGGTTGGCATTGTGGAGACCGTACGTTGTTCTTCCAGCAGCAATTCTTTGTTATTGTTATATGGTGGTCAAGGTTTTTAAATTTTTGAAACAGATAAGTCTTAATTATTATTATTATTATTTTTGCAAAATAAGGCGCTTTCTATTTTGTTTTGATTTTTGATCTAATCAAGCATTCTAATATTTATTTGAAAATAATTTTTTTAAAATTATATATAAATTTTTAATATGTTTATTTAATTTATTAATATATTTAAATTTTAAAATTTATATTTTTATGATAAATTAAATTGATTTAAAATTAATACTATGATGTATAATGGCCTAAATGAAATAAGATGGGATGGAATAACTGACATCGGTCTCCAATGAGATGTTTAGCCATCTTAATCTTTGTTTTGCTAAGACAGAAACCATTTATTGTGATTGCTTTTTGCTCTCTAACATATCCTAGCTCGATATTGAAGGCTACATGAATCAGCTACAATATAAGAAAGGAGATTAATTTAGTAAATCGGTTTAGAGAGAGAGAGAGAGAGAGAGAGAGAGAGAGAGAGAGCTTTGGAGTTGGTCTTGGCTATGATTTATTTGTGAAAGCTTGCTCTTTTGTAATATCTAAAGATAGTTTCACTTTACTCTGCCACCAAGATAATTACATCAACAGATGACTTTGAAATACTATCATATATCTATTATCTGTTAGAATTAAAGGTTTGTTTGAATTTAGTTGATATTTAAAGATGCTTCAACAGCGTTGAGTAGCTAATCCAATAGTCTTGATTTCAAACATAAAAGTATATAGTTCAGCGAAACAGATGAGGTACCATAGCCAAAACTGCAGAGTTAATTCAAATGGATTTAAAATATTCCTCTTCTTAGATTTCTAGATTTCTGCTCATTCCGTTCGGTTCTGTTTTTCTTTAATTTTTGTTTCTCTTTACTTCTTGTACCACCAATGGATATTATTTTTAAAATACGCTAGCTCAATTTTGCTATGTTTGTTTCTTCCTTTCTCTCGTGCGGAATTAATTTTGTTCTTCAAAGCTAATTCAAGTTACCCTTAGTTTTCATCAATATACGGAAAGCATTGTATTCATTCAATATATATTAATCTTTAATTATAATTTAATTTTTAAACTAAAATTATAATATATAATATATTAATATTATATTATTAATAAATAATAATATAATTATTAATAATATAATTTAAATATTGTATAAAATACAATATATTGATAATATTTTATAATTTATCAAGTTAGGAACAACCCATTGTTCTTTCTTATGGCGTTCTCTTCGTCCTGCACAACACTCTTAAGAATAAAAGTTATCGAAAATAGAAAGTAAAAAAAATATTTTAAAATGGATGAACTATCATAAATTAATCTTTTAGGTAGGATAAAATTGCTCGGTGAAAGTCAAAAATTCCTTGGTGTGATCATTTTGAGGAAATTTCCCTTGCTTTATATTGCACCAATTGAAAGAAGCCTACAGTATTTCTCCTAATAAAGTGGTGGTTTGAATCTGTGACCAAAGGATTCAAAGGCTAGCATTAAAGGCTAGCCCTTATTATATGATCGTTAGTAACAAAGGGTGTTAGCCCAAGGTTTTAATAAATTTCAACGAGTTAAATAAAGGAAGGAATAAAGGAATTTTACTACAAAAAATTTTTAGCGATGTTAAAATACGCTGCTATTACGTCACTAAATGAATTTAGCGACCCAATTTGGGCGTTGTTGTGAACCTCATCGCAGCCTGCAATCTATCGCAATTGCGTTGCTAAATAGCGATGCCTAGCGACGTAAAAAAATGCATCACTAATTTGTGACTAAACTGAGGTCGTTGCAATTTAACAATTTAACATTGCATTAGCGATAGTCACTTGCATCGCAATTTTACGACTAATTGCATCGCAATATTGTGACGCAATTCTAAGCGTCATAAAATTACGACGCAATTTGCATCACAAAATTAATAATTAATTTTTTAAAAAAACGAAAAACTTTTATTGCAATAGCGTCGCTAATTAATTTTTTAATTAAATTTGAAATGTTATAAATTAAACCTCTTAATACAATTTTATTACATTTAAATATTGATCAAAATATTCATCACTAAATTTTTAAAAATATTGATCGAAACATTCATCACAAAATTTTTAAAAATATATAAAAATTTAATATATTAATAATTTAAAATTTTTATATACAAAACATAAGAAAAAAAAGAAAAAAATACATTAAGAATCCGTACTATCACAATCATGGGAAGGCTGCGGAGGCTGGAATGAACCTTGCGACATGAGGTGAACCAAATCCTGCATCTGATGCATTTGATCTCTCATATCTGCAAGCTCATGCTGAAGGCCTCTCGTGCGCTGATCGAACTTCTGTCGAACCTTCTGCCAAACCTCCTCTGTAATAGATTTCTGAATGTCATCTAAATGCTCGGTAGGAATATTGCCAGGATAGTGCAAACTGAAGCCCTGATGGGAAAAATATCTAGAAGCTTAGTGCTCAGACCGTAGACCCTACGGTCTCGTGACTGGGCACCAACAGCTTTCAAAAATACACGTTGACTCTTCTGTTGTGAGAGTTCAACGGATGACCCCTCATCAGTGGAGTCGACCTGCGATGCCTAGGACTGAAGCTCCTCGACTCGTGCCTTTGAATTATAAAATCAACGATAAATGAATCAAATATATGAACATAAATAAAATTTTAGAAATTAAACAGATATAATATAAAGCTAATTTCTTATCCCAACCTTCCATGATCGTGAATCGACCCAGGTACCATCCTTTCTGATGTATGTCGCCCTGAATAGATGAAACTCACCAGGATCTCTGTCCTTCTGCTTAGACTAAAAAAGCAGAAGAAATGATATAAATATAAGTATTTATAAATTACTAAATTAATAATTAAATTATTTATATTTTTTACCATATGGTAACTGTGCTCCTAAATCGAAATAGACCCCGCAGTGTGGCAGGAGAGACCCGTGCCATTACCGCCCTTCTTGGATCGACGGTTCATGGTGGCTGATGCAGACCTCCTTTGCTAGGCCTCAAACTGCCACACCTACTGCCAGTCATGCTAAATATCCTTCGGCACATGTACAGGACGCTTACCCGATCTCCTCCAACGATGAAGCATATCGGAGTATCAGCTTGCCGCAAGAGCAGTCCAGGTTGCCCTAACGGCATCATGGATAGCAGGATCCCACGTAAACTTTTTCTACATTGAAATAAACAGTTAGTTTAAGAATATATTAAGATTAAAAAATTTTATATCAGTGATAAATTGTATTTAATAAGTTTACCTGAAACTCTAAAAAATAAAATTCCATCATGGCCGCAGATACATGGTGCCAATCGTAGCCACTAGGATCAGTACGCCTCTAGAATATAGAGCTGATCGGGCTCGATACAGTATGCTGCTCATTAAAGCTATTAAAAAAATTCATGTTTATAAGTAATTGACTTAAAAACATAAACATATATTTATAATTAATATATACTTATAGCCCATCAGCATCCAGTTGAAGTATGGTGCGGCCGGTATAGGAAGAACTCTCAGAGGTCTATGTCGATCGGCTATGACCGTCGAAGGCCGTAGATCTAAACTCTCCATCTCTAATGCTCATATGATATGATGTGGCAGGACTACGTCCTTGCTCGCTTTGTCCATCGGTGGTAGATCTATCTCGGCTCGTTATTCTGAAAATACTAAAGATTCATGTAATATAATTACGAATAATGATTGAATATGTAAACATTTAACACTTATAAAAATAAATTAAAATTGAATAAATCTCTATGTTTAATCAGTGTCATTTGTTTCGTCAAATGTTGGTTCAACATCCGATGCCGTATCGGACTGTGATTCAGTGTCATTATCATCGGGAGGAAATCAAACATTTGCATTCTCAATTTCTTAGACATCACCATTTGGATCTCTAACTGATGTTTCAGGAGCCCTTATATCATCCTCAATTGCATGCATTTCCATCTCATCCTCTTGAAATATAGGGCACTCAGTTGATTGACTTGATGAACTCTCGTCTAATATGATTGCTGAACGTGAGATGATTTTAGAAATAACTCGCCAATCTTGCTTGTCGTTGTGCAAACTTGGATATCCGCAGTAAAACACTTGCTGAGCTTGGGATGCAAAGATGAATGGTTCATATTTTTGCAATCTTTATCGATGGTTGACTTCAATTGATTGTAGTCGTTATGAACCCTTTTACCCAAAGGAACTGTCGGATCAAACCAATCATAACGAAACAATACTGTTCGTTTTATAGAGGCCAACCGGGATATTCAACTTCAACCACCTCTGCTAACTTTCTATAATAATCCTGCATATTTGCTCCAACACTTTCTCGTTTAACACATACGCTCCAGTTCTGCGTGCCTCTTGAAGATGCTAGTCGTTCAATCTGAAATTTGTACCCATTAACAAAATAGCCAGTAGAAATTGTTACGGTCTTTAATGGCCATTGCGCTAGACATTTAATGAAAATATTATCGATTGTGAATCATGGATCGTTTACCTATAAATTAATAAGCTATTCACAACGAATTTGAAAAATATAAGCCATTATTCTAATTGATTGAGTGATACTACTTACATATTCATAAAACCAACTCCGTTTCTAACTTCTGTTCAATATAAGCCATTATTGCAATTGATTGAGTGATACTACTCACATATTCATAAAACTAGTAAGCGAACTCCGTTTCTAACTTCTGTCCAATGGCAATTTGACTGATGTTGGGATTCATCTGTATACATGATAACAATTAAAACTTCTGCTAGCAATTAAATAGTGTGGTATATTATAATTTAAAGTAGAAGTTTTAATTAAGCATTGAAGTATACTTACTCAATGTATGGATCGACTTCTCTACAGTTCATTAGGATGCAATAATGTGCTGCATTATACTCCACATCGCTCAAATCTCTTGACTTCTGCCTTCCAAATGAACGGCTGATACCTTTAAAAACTGATATTCTACCATCATTGGGTTCTCCTTCGTCCACACATACGTCATCGTTACGATCAAGATTTCGGCTCCTCGTGTGGACGTGACCCTCAAAGTAATGAGAGGCAAAAGCTGAAACTTCTTCAACCAAGTGTGCATTGCATATAGAACCTTCAACCCTTGCCTTATTACACACATTATTTTTTAACTTCTTAAGGTACCTATATGTAAAGATAAGAAATAAAATAAACCAACTTTCTCGCAATGAAATAATATTTGAGATATCAACATGTACTACTGATTATTAATATATTTACCTCTCAAAAGGTACATCCAACAATACTACACGGGACCAACTATACTCGTTTCGTATGGCAAGTAAACCGGTAAATGCTCCATTGAGTCACAAAAAACTTGAAGAAAATATTTGCTCCAGCTTGCATAAAATAATTGAAATTTTCTTCTCAAGCCTTGCCATGGATGCAAAAGTAATGATTGCGATAGATAACTCCTTGAAGAACAAGCTGAGCTCTGTCAATGCCTTCCATACATGGTGCGGAAGCAATTCACGAAAAGCTATAGGCAATAACCGTTGTATGAAAATATGACAGTCATGACTCTTCATGCCAAACAACTTGAGGTTATTCATGTCCACACATCTACCGATATTTGAAGCATAACCATCTGAAAATTTTAACCCTCTAACCCAGTTACATAAAACTTCTCGTGAATTTCTGTCAAGAGTATAACAGTCTTTAGGATAGGTTATGTCAGCATTCCTTCTCAAATAAGTTCTTCTGCAATACTGATTAAGTTTTTCTCTTGACTTTGCAGTGTCTTTGATTATTTTGGGATGTTTAGCACCATGCTAAATATGTTATCAAAGAAATTTTTCTCAATATGTATAACATCTAAGTTGTGCCGGATGAGATTTGTGCTTCAATACGACAAATCCCAAAAAATACTCTACTTCTTCTAGTTATGTTCTTTACATATATGGCCATTTATTCTATCTGCATCTGGTTCCCAAGCATACCTCAACCCCAAATGCTCTATAGTATCAAATATATATGTGCCAGACCTAACCGGTTCAGCGAATTTTCTGATTGCTTTGTTCTTCTGGAAGGCGATCAAGTTCCGCCTATAAGGATGATTTGGAGGCAAGGACTTTCTATGATTATCAAACCATGACTGCTTACCACTCTTCTGCAATATAAATGCATCTGAATTATATATGCAATGAGGGCATGCCAGATGCCCAGTAGTGCTCCAACCAGACAACATTGCATATGCTAAAAGTCACTAATTGTCCACATCAAAACAGCTCTCATGATGAAATTTTGTTTCATAGAAATGTTGTAGGCTATGACTCCTATTTTTTACAACATTTTTAATTCGGCTACCAACGGTTGCAAGAAGACATCAATCTTTTTCTTTCGATTTGATGGTCCTGGAACCAAAACTGTCAAAAATATTGTAGTATCTTTCATGCACTTCCATGGAGGAAGGTTATATACAGTCAGTATCATGGGCCAACATGAATACTATTGCCCCACTTGACCAAATGGTTGGAAGCCATCGGTACAAATACCTAATCTTACATTCCTTATATCTTCGGCAAAATCAGGATGATTTTCATTGAAATGCTTTCAAGCTTTTGAATCTGATAGATGCCGCATTTTATCTTCTTTAGATTCATGTTTGGCATGCCATCTCATATCAGCAGCTGTAGCCTTAGATCTGTATAATCTCTATAAGCATGGAGTAAGAGGGAAGTAATGCATTCTCTTGTAAGGCACACTTTTTCTCCTACTTCTACTAGCTCCCGTTTCATCGTTGGTGTACCTTGATTGCCCACAAATCTTACACCATCTCAACTCTGAGTCTTCACCCCAATATATCATACAATTGTTCAAGCATCAATCGGTCTTATTAACTGGGAGCCCAAGGCCACGCAACAACTTCTTCGTTGAGTAAAAATTGTCTGCTACAATATTATCATTTGACAAAACTTTCTTCATTAACCCACCTACAGCATTGAACGCCTTTTCTGAATCGATATTCTGCCTTAATATTCAACAACCGAGCAGCCATAGACAACTGGGAATGACTCTGACAACCAGGATATAATTCTTGATTTGCAGTACGCAACATATCATAAAATTGATGTGCATCTGGATTTGGTTCTTCTATAAATATATTCTGATTAAATTCATTACCTGATGCATTCATCACCATTTCTTCATATCTGTTTAAATTCACAAATGGTTCATCATTATGAATTGAAACTTGTTGGTTTATGACAGCTACACCCATTTCCTCTATTTCACCATGATAGTACCAAACATCGTACTTAGGAACAAACTCCTTTTTACATAAATGCACCTTCACAGTTTTAACATCTCTGTAGGCTTTATTCTGACACCTATATAAGTTGCAGGGGTACCTAATCGCCCATCCATCCATTTAGGTTGGCTATATGCAAATGCAACAAATTCTTTCAATCCATTCAGAAAATCTGGATTAAGCAAGCCATCTTTTATCCTTCATACATCCACGAGCGAGCCCCCTTTATTTTTGACAATTTATATAAATTATGGTAAACCATTAAAGAAAACCACAATATAAAACTATATTAGCATTAGTAAATATATAACTAAATTATTTCTTTTACACATCTAAGGTAAATAACAACTATTTAAATCATTTATAATGATAAATCAATTTTATTTTTAATGATTGCAACCAATTAATTAGGCCAGGCCAGGGCTAAGGTAAGGCCGGGCCACGTGGGGTTCGTTCAATCATGAGACTTCATAAGTATGCAAGTGTCCTAAATTAATTCCACCTTTACTTCATATCTAAAAGGTAAGGTCCTATCCCATTCAAGATTATTTTCTGTTGTATGTTATTCTACTATTAATTATCATCGTTTACATTAAAATTTTAACAGCATTTTTTCATATGTTCTCCTAAATGTGTGGCATATATGCCACACTAGGAGAACGTATGAGGAAATACAAACCGTAATATCAACCAACGATAACTAATACCAGACTAACATATCATAAAAAATAATCTCAAACTGTCCATTAGGATAATTTGAGAATTTGCAAGACTAAGTCTTACAAATTCTTAAATGGGTCTAAAGGTTATAGTGCTATGAGAAATAATATGCAATTCCAAAAACAATCGAACTTATGCTTATGAAAAAGTTTTCTTGTCTATTATACATATTTTGATAGTGGTGTCACTAACTTCGTAAGATTATTATGTCCAAGATAATAACCTTAATCCAATATTTTGCATAGTATTATCCAATAATACTATAGTTTTAAAATTGGACAGGCTGGGTCAGATATTTTCATAACACATCAATCGTAAGACATATGATACGCCACGTAACCCTTAAGTGTAATTCTAAAAATTATTTAAAACCTCAATATGCTCACATCATACATCTATTAAAGCCATACCTAATCTCATAACCAAAATAACATATCTCAATATATCATGTTCTTGTATCTTAAATCAAAGTCAAAGTTAAAATCATTTCATAATAAAAATAAGATGCAACAATATATGTAAGAAGTTTACCAATAAACTATCATGCATAGTTTAACATGATAAGAAATTCAACAATAAATATATAAAATATGAAGGCATACAAGATATATTTTATATATTGCATAATTAAACATAAATAATAATTAATTTACTAAAATTTCTATTTGTAAAAAATACCATTTTATCCTTCTAGCCTACATTTTATAAAATTACCAATTGACCCCTTCTACCAAGATTAATTATGGCTTAATTAATTTACTATAAAAACTATTAATTAATCATTTAGCAATTTATTTAATTAATTTACTATCAGAACCATTAATTAGCTAATATTACAATGATGTTATATTGCAATCATTATTTATTAGAATACCATAATTTCTTATACTATATTACAATACTATAAATTAATATATCTTAATATTATTATAATATGATATTGTTAATATAATAGTATTATATTATAATATAATTATTACATAATAATTATATTATGTAATAATATTAACAATATCATATTATTGAATGTTGGATTGAAACAACATTATCTAACCAGCTCATAAACATGAAATTATTAATTGGGGCAACCAGTATTAATTGATTTGATTTTAGCCTTCATTTTAGCTAGAATAATCAATTTTGATTGATTTACCTTGATTATTTTCTTTTATAGTCTTCTTTTGTAGCTATACAAATTGACTATATATATATATATAAAGCTCATTATACTCTAATGAAAATATATAATAAAATTATATAATTCAATTAATTTCTCTTTTCTCTCCTTTTTATGGATACTGTTATCAAATCAAAATCAGTAATGGCTTGTTTTCACGTTACTAATAGATGCAAAATTATCTTGATGCCTATTCATACCATATAATCGTTATCCATGAATGAAAAGATAAAAGGATAACCTTTGTTTTGACTTTGTTTTTTATTTTTAATTATTTTGTTCCTAGATTTCATAGCAGTAAATCTTAATTGACTCGTCTTGGTTTCTTCTCTTATAATTTTCTCTTATAGTTATATAAATTGATTATATAAAGCTTATTTTGCATTTAATAAAAACAGATACTGAAATTATACAATGCAATCAATTCCTTCAGCTCCTTTTTTTTAATTTATTTCTTGTGACTACTTACCAAATTCAAACAAAAAATGATTTGTTTCCATATCACTAACAGATGCAAAATTATTTTGATAAGCATCCAGGACATAATATTGTTATAAAGATATCCTCGAGTGAAAAGAAGAGGAAATCCTTGTTCAGGCCTTGTATCCCCTGTTCTCTATGTTAGAAAGGCTTTTGTAGGCAACAGAAATAAACAGAAATGCATTTTGATATTTTGTAAAATAAACATACAACGAAAGCAATAAGATATTAGATCTAATCTAATATCAGCCTACAACAGGATTAATATATATATAAGTATAAAAGATCTAATACATAGATCAAATCTATATAATAAATAAAAATAATAATAACATAGTTCATATCTATGTATGTTGCCTAGTGCCTTAGATCTCATCTAAGTCACCAGTAAATATTGGATCTTTTACCTTTTGATGCTTAATCACTCATGCAGCAGTAGAAGGCGGTGGTAGATAATACTTTTGCTAGCCACACATAGGTGTATGGCCTTTACAGGTGATCCACACCGGGGCTCTGTTCCTGACCAGCCTTTTCGGAGTGCTAGCTCCTCTTCTAGGCTTCGACGATGAGATTTATTTTCTTTTACACCAAGGTGCTCATCATGTATATCCCCAGATTTTATAGCCAGAATCTTTTTCACCCTAAAAACTTCTCATCTCCTTATCGTTTCTTTTTCTAAGATGAAAGATAAAGAAGAACCCTTCATCTTCATTTTCAGTTAAAAACCGAAAAGGAGTTAAAGAAAGAAACTCTTCATCTCCTTTTTCAATTAAAAACCGAAAAGGTTAGAAGTTAAGAAATGAGGGGTAATTAGGGAGAAGTCATTAACATCCATTTTAAATTCAGACTTAAAGTTTTGAATTCAAAATTCAATCTTTAAACTTGAAATTAAAATTAGTTTGAAATTCAAATTCATAATTCGAATTTAAATGGTAAGGATGTTAACATTAGGCTTACCTAAATTTGAGTTCAAACCAAATCCTATTTGATTCGACTAAGGTGTTCATAGCTCAATCAAATTGAGCTAGACAACAATCATATTGTCAATTTAATCCTTCAATTATTTTACTAACATTTAGTTTCTCAATCATTCAGTCAGGTAGAATCCCCTATGGCGTGTGACCCCATAGGTTCAAACACTAAGTTGGTAGTACTAGAACATTTCCAATACTAATCGAAGTCGCTATCTAGCAATGACACCCGACGTCCAGATAGGCCGAAGGTTGCATAGCAACAATCAAGAACCTCTGGCATATGGTTACCATATAATTCATCCTTTTGACCCTCAATGCTCAAGATGACTTAGGTTTCAACTGCCAACCCTTAATCAATTCATCCATAAAGTGTCTCAATCTTCATAAGTCCTGTGACTCCTCACATGGACTACCCTGGCCAAGGTTTTGCTAAATTGAAACACATTGAGACATTTATTCCAAACTATTTGGAGGGGTCCCATCTTGATCCACTCACTGCCCATAAGTACTTTACTGCACCCAGAAACCTTCTGTCACTGGATTAGAAATCCAGGTAATCTGGCACCAAAGTACAGTAGGTTGCTTGCAAGCTACCACGATGATCTCAGGTCAGAGGGATACTTATATCCATATCCCTTCGCGAACACTTCTTGATAGAAGAGTGTTCCACAGATTGGTCACGTTCAGTAAAATGTCATACACTTCACCTGCATGTCATACCAGTGTCACCACACTCTTTGATAAAGAGGATAACCAACCCATATGACATACAACGACCTTTACTTGATACATAGTTGTCCTATAACTATATATCATTTGGTCGCGACTATTTTAAGAACCACTCAATAAACCTTCTCTTTATTGAATAGTAATGGTTCTAAGGACTCCATCATAAAATAATTTATTTCAGGAAGATGCGATGTGATGGACTGCCAAATTTTATTAATTTATAATTCATATACATTTTTACAACTTGCACAATCATCTACATGTTAATTGATTAGCTTTAGGACACAATTCCCAACATCTCCCACTAGGACTAAAGCCACTCAGAATAGTATCTAATACCCATCTTCCATTTATGGTCATCAAATTCTTTGATTCCAAGAGCTTTAGTGAATGGGTCGGCTAGTTTCTCCTTTCCATCAATCTTCTGAAGGTCGATGTCACCTCGCTCCACGATTTCTCACACAAGGTGATAATGGCGCAGAATATGTTTGGTGCGTTGATAGGACTTTGATTCTTTGGCTTGAGCAATGGCATCGATATTGTCACAGTACACTGAAATAGGACCATCCAGTGAAGGTGTCACTCCCAGTTCTCCTAGAAACTTTCGCAACCATACAAGCTTCCTTTTCTACATCCGATGCCGCAATATATTCCGCCTCGCATATTGAGTCCGCCATAGTGTGCTGCTCGGAACTTTTTCAGCAGATTGCTCCTTTTAGGGTAAAAACAAATCATGATACACTCTTGCTATCATCCCTATCTGACTGAAAACTGGAGTCAGTATACCCCACAAGTTTTAAGTCAAGTTCTCCATAAATTAGCCATTGGTCCTTAGTATTTCGTAAATACTTAAGAATAGTCTTCACTACTTTCCAATGAGCATCACCTAAGTCAGACTGGTATCTGCTCACTATCCCTAGTGAATATGCCACGTCTGGTCTAGTACATGTCATAGCATACATGATAGAACCCACTGTATATGTCATAGCATACATGATAGAACCCACTGCCGAAGCATATAGAATCCTACTCATACGCTCTCTTTCCTCTAGAGTTGTCACATAATCCTTTTTGGAGAGAGAAATTCCATGGCCTATTGGAAGATAGCCTTTCTTGAAATTCTCCATGCTGAACCGTTTCAGCACAGTGTCTATGTACGTAGATTGGGATAATCCCAAAAGCCTCTTAGATCTATCTCTATAGACTTTCATACCAAGTATATAAGAGGCTTCACCCAAGTCCTTCATAAAAAACTGAGATGACAACAAGACCTTTATTCCCTGTAGTGCTGGGATGTCATTCCCGATTAAGAGAATGTCATCCACATACAACATAAAGAATACAACCACAGAACCATTTGCCCATTTGTAAATGCAAGGTTCTTCTCTGTTTCTAACGAAACCATATGTTTTGATACATTTATCAAACCGCATGTTCCAACTCCGAGATGCCTGCTTCAATCCATAAATGGATCTTTGTAGCTTGCACACTTTTGACTCATCTGTGGATGTAAATCCTTCAGGTTGTATCATATACACCTCCTTTTCCAACTCACCATTTAGGAAAGCTGTTCGGACATCCATTTGCCAGATTTCATAATCAAAGTGTGCTGCTAAAGCAAGCATAATCCGAATGGATTTGAGCATTGCGATAGGAGAAAACGTCTCATCATATTCTATACCATAATGTTGACGATATCCCTTGACAACTAGACGGGCTTTATAGGTTTCTACTTGCCCATCTGTGCCTCTTTTTCTTTTGAAAATCCATTTGCACTCAACGGGTTTTATCCCCTCGGGTGGATCAACCAATGTCCATACATTGTTCATTTTCATAGACTTCATTTCAGATTTCATGGCTTCTAGCCATTTCTCAGAGTCAAACCTCTGCATTGCATCCATATAGGTGATCGGATCCTTATTGTTCTCATCGAGTTCAATAGGATCGTCGTCCCGAACCAAGAAACCATAGTATCTGTCCGGTTGACGGAGTACCCTACTAGATCTCCTTAATGGTTCTTGTATAGGCTCTGGGTTTGATCTAATCAAATCTGTTTCTGTATTGTCTTTTAAGTGTATTAGTTTTTCTCCTTGTTGAACTTCACTAAGTTCAATCTTAGTAGCTCCAGTTCTTTCACAAGGAACTCCTTTTCTAAAAAGATAGCCCTAAGATTGACGAACAACTATTGTTCTTCAAGCAAGTAAAAGTAATACCCCTTAGTCTCTTTTGGATATCCAACAAATAGGCATCGGTCAGACCTAGGTCCAAGCTTATCTATTTCCAAATGTTTAACATAAGCCGCGCAGCCCCAGACCCGAAGATGAGAGAGTATCGGCTTATGCCCAGTCTATATCTCATATGGTGTTTTGTTAATGGACTTACTTGGGTCCTATTTAAAAGATAACAAGCTGACTCTAAAGTATAACCCCAAAAGGAGATCGGCAGAGATGCAAAGCCCATTATGGACCGAACCATGTCTAACAGGGTTTGATTCCTCCTTTCAGACACTCCATTTAACTGAGGTGTCCCTGGAGGTGTCCATTGAGAGAGAATCCCATTCTCCTCAAGATATGTTAGAAACTCACTGGAAAGATATTCACCACCTCGATCTGATTGAAGGGCTTTGATAAACTTTCCAGTTTGTTTTCTACTTCATTATGATATTGTTTGAACATTTCAAACGATTCAGACTTATATCTCATCAAGAATACATAACCATACCTCGAAAGGTCATCTGTAAATGTAATGAAATAATTATACCCACCCCTGGCACTGACATTCATAGGTCCGCATACATCGGTATGTACCAAACTTAGAATTTCATTGGCCCATTCACCTTTTCCACTGAAAGATGATTTGGTCATTTACCCATAAGATAAGATTCACAGGTTGGTAATGATTCAAAATCATTAACCTCAAGTAGACCTTCTTGTCTCAACCTGTTTATCCTGTTTTGTTTATATGACCTAGCCGGCAGTGCCAGAGGTAAGCATTACTGATATCGTTTATTCTAGGGCGTTTGCTAGATGTATACATTACACAAACAGGTCACGATAGTACATATATGCCATTACTCATATATTCATTCATCACAATAGAACCATTCATAATGATTTTGCAAATATCATTCTTTATTGATAGTTCATAACCAGACATGGCCAATTGGCCTACAGAAATGACATTTAAAATGAAAGATGGACAATAATGGCATTCATTTAAAATGATTGTATAAGACTCAAAAACAAGTTTGATGACCCCCAATGCTAGGACTGGAACTTGGCTTCCATTTCCCACCTTTAAGAATCTCTCACCATCCTCGAATCTTCTACTAACTTGAAGTCCCTACAAAGAATTACATATGTGAATTGGACTTCCAGTATCCAATACCCAATTAGTAGTATCATAGATAGAGAAATTACAAGGCGTTATCATATATATACCATGTTCAGCATTTCCTTGCTGCTTCCTCTTCTTGGACCTGTTCGGGTCAAGGGATGCAATATAAAGGAGATAGTTCCTCTTCCAATGACCCTGCTTCTTGCAAAAGAAGCACTCCGCCTTACTCTGATCAGCTTTAACCTTTTAGTCTGATTGGTTCCAGCATTTTGTACCTTCTTCCTTTTATTTTTATTTTTCCCTTTCTTAAAGGGACGACGACCTCCCAAAGAACCTCATACTAAATTCACTATCCCTTTATCGAGCTGGTGATCTTTCTCATAAGTTTGCAGTAGACCAAGTAAATCATGGTAGTTTACAGCAGGCTTATTCATTCTATAATGATTGAGAAAGTCAAGATAGGAAGGAGGCAGGGAGTTCAGTATCGCATCTTTCCCAAGTTGTTCATGCAAGGGACAACCGAGTTTGCCCAAGCGTTCATGTAACGATCCGGGCTCATGGGCCCGTTTCGTTACAAGAAAGCAAGACGAACAAGGTCCACACCAACTTGGGCCACCATAGCCCAAAAAGGGATCCAATTGGTGCCTTGTCCTTCTTACTTTACTACATATAAACCGCTTAACCAACTCCCAATTATCCGATGTGGGATAATTGGGAGGGGCATCACAATCTACCCCCCTTAACAGAGGTGACGTCCTCGTCGCCAGGGGTAATTAATCACAACCACTAGGTAGGCAGGATTCTAGAGGTGGCCCCCACAGGTTCAAGAGGTGGCTCCCATCCCCTATGGATGTAGCACTTTATCCTGTGTGGCACTTAGCTCCTGCACTTCCGACTGGTGCGAGGCTCTGATACCATATTGTAACGACCCGGGCCCACGGGCCCGTTTCGTTACAAGAAAGCAAGACGGACAAGGTTCACACCAACTTGGGCCACCACAGCCCAAAAAGGGATCCAATTGGTGCCTTGTCCTTCTTACTTTACTACATATAAACCGCTTAACCAACTCCCAATTATCCGATGTGGGACAATTGGGAGGGGCATCACAGTTCAATCATTTTGATCATGTACAATGCATGATCAGTGACTAAGGCTCCATCACACATCCACGCATTGCAGATGGCATAAGAGACCTTATACCTCTCAACATCGTCTAGTGTTCCAAAGGATTCCTTCAACTTTTAAAGAATTTTCTCTGGCTGGGATTCCTTAAATTTTTGACTGAACTCGTCGTTCATCACTGCTAGCATTATGCATCGGATAGTGGTCCGAATAGAGAGCCACTTCTGATAAGTATCCCTGACCGAACCCCGAGCATTAGAAGCAGGGACTTCAGGTGCTGGATCTGTTATCACATAAAGGATCTGATCATGCACTAAGATAATCCTAAGCCTTCGATACTAGCTATCAAAGTTGGGACCCTTAAGTTTTTTATTATCAAGCAATGAACGAAGCGACAAGTTGGTCGACATTATCTGAAAGGAAAACCAAAAACCTATTACTATATATGAATTATTATCCTAAAGATATGGACTTTAGTCTAAAGGCCCTCCCAATATTTTATTCAGACTGGTAGCCTCTACCTCCAATCCGAGGAATTACTCTTAATTTCTTAGTGGGTACTAGAATCCAATAGACAATACATGAGCCCGACTTTGGTCGGCTCACCCATGCACATCTAAAGGTAGGTTCTTTAACAGATTACTTCTCCAAGTAACTTCTAGTAATTAATTTTGCCCTAGGGTGCTCTTCAATCGACCTTTGGGCCTCCTATTGAAGGTCCTAGTTAGGTCCAACCATTAACATGATAAAATTCAATGCTTCTAACCAACGAATAGCCAAGCCTAACTTTGGTTGGCCCACCTGACTACCGTTTAGAGAGTCACATTGAGCCATCATATTAGGATTGGCAATTCCAATAGCATGATGAATCGACCTTTGGGTCTGTCAATGACCACCCAACTATTGGACCCATTACCATCCACTTAATGGGAGGCTAAGATTTAGTTATCTCCATAACTTTATCTTTTTAAGGACCTAATAATTTAGAGGATTTCTTTTTAATATATGATATATGAAAGAGAACACATTGACTATAATCAAGAATTCTTCCACTTACTTGTAGAATGGTTCATGAATAATTAGTCCATGGGTACCTTAATCAGTCATACTGATTCAACATAAGTGACATGAGCTAACTTGAATCATGGAGTTACACAATCAATTCTGTTGACACCAGATTGATTTTGATGATTACAAAACAAATTAAGCAATTCTAAGATTGATACAGGAAAGTTCTGTCGCCTTGCAAGTAAGTATCTTCATGCAAAATTGACTGGTAAGAAAGTACTTTATTTAATTTGCCTTGAATATGATTATTAGCCTGGGAGTTAACTGGTTAGCTAGCTTGTTATTTCATTTAGCTAACTGGCATGACTTTCAGCTAGCTTGGAAACTTTCATAGTGATTGGGCCGAACGATCTTGCATTTTAGCTAGCTGTTTAGCTAGCTTGTTAGCTAGCTGCAGTTTCTTCAGCTAACTAAAATGCTCGTCTCAGTAAGATGGCCGAACGCTCTTTTTTTTTTTAGCTAGCTGGAGCCCTTTCAGCTAACTAAGAAACTTGTCTCATGCCTGGCCGAACGTCCTTATCTTTTAGTTAACTGGTAAGCTAGCTTGTTAGCTAGCTGAAATTCCTTCAGCTAACTAATTCGCTCGTCACAGTGCATTGGCCGAACACCCTCCAATTTTAGCTAGCTGGCTGGATGTCTTGTTAGCTAACTGCAACTCCTTCTAGCTAGCTGACGTTCCTTTTAGTTAACTGCTTAGCTAACTATTTCATCCTGGAGCTAACTGCTCAGCTAACTGATTTTTGCTCAGTTAGCTGGTGAGCTAACTAAGCTGGCCGGACAACCTGTTGCTTTTGCTTCTAGTTAGCTCATGAGCTAACTGGCCATTCTTCAGTTAGCTATTTAGCTAACTAACTGTTTTACTTTTCTCCTGCAGCCGAGAGGGATTCAAATTTAGTTAGCTGGAGAGCTAACTATGGATGCATGGTTTTTCCTTCTGCCGTTACTTTTTCTCTGGTAGTTAGCTAAAGAGCTAACTGGGTTTCGCCTAGTTAGCTGCCAAGCTAACTGGTGTGCTGGCTCAGGATGATTTTTTTTTTTTTTTTGTATTGACCTCTCTGGTTAGCTAACTGATTAGCTAGCTAGGGTTTGTTGCTTTACTCTTAGACGATGGCATTCATATCCTCAGCTACCTGGAGCAATTTTTTTTAGTCCACCGCCGCCTAAGCTTTTATGAGAGCTCTTTCTTCTCTCTCTCTTTCTCTATTGCTATTTCAAGCTATATTTAACTTTTGATTTTTGAATTTTTACAGTGCTCATCCTTCCTCAAATGGAGATCTGCATTCAATGCTTAAGGAAAACATGTTTAACGGTTATATTTTCTTCCCGTTATTATTTCATTTATTTCTTATGTATCTAACGGATATCTTCTTGTTAGATGGTTATAAATAGCTGGGATTAGAAGCACCTTGACGATTTTTGAAAAAGAAATTTTAAAGAGAGAAAAATCCAAGAAAAGAGCCTTCATTGCATATTTGTTGAGTGGTTGCTGGGCATTCAAGTTCATTCCTTGCTCCGACGTCCGAATCATTGAAGCTTTTCAAGCATTCAAGACTTCAGCTGCTTCAACCTAGTTCATTTATTGCTGAGTTTATTGCTTCAAAAGTTGTAAAGTATTTTTGAATATTTGCTCATTGTAGGAGCTTCTCCTTTACATACTCTGATTATCTTGTAAAAGGGTTAGTGAACCCTGGTTTGTTGTTGGCTTCCTTGTGCCATTTAAACAAGAGGACTAGCCTAGGTTTGGCTAGGGGTTTTTGGCTTCCTTGTGCCGTGAAACAAGAGGACTAGCCTAGGTTTGGCTAGGGGTTTTTGGCTGCCTTGTGCCGTATAAACAAGAGGGCTAGCCTGGTTCGGCTAGAGGTTGTAATCGTTGTGATACGATTAGTGGAATTCCCAAAAGTGTTGGGGAGTGGATGTAGGTGCTGAGTTTGGCACCGAACCACTATAAACTTCTGTGTGTTTGTGGTTGTTTGCTTTTCTGTTGTTATTATTCTGTGCACTCCACTTCACCGCTGCAAATCAAATTAGGGTTAAAAGCACATATATCTGCATAGCTATTAAATTATTTTTAAATAACCCAATTCACCCCCCTCTTGGGTTACTACATCTGGGCAACAAGTGGTATCAGAGCAGCGTGCTCTTGATTTCTATAGCTTTGATTAGCTTGGAGCCAAAGATCATAGTAATCCCAATGAATTCCATGTTGATTGAGGGACAATCAACTAATAGACCACCTTTGTTCAATGGAACAAATTACACATATTGGAAAGCACGAATGAAAATCTTCATTCAAGCACTAGATTATGATTTATGGGGAATCATAATTAATGGACCTCACACACCCACTATTATGATTGAAAATGTCAATATTGCAAAACCTGAATCTGAATGGGATGAGCAAGATAAGAAATTAGCTCAATTAAATGCTAAGGCTATGAATGTTCTTTATTGCTCTCTTGATGCAAATGAGTTTAATCGCATATCTACTTGTATGTCTGCTAAGGAAATATGGGATAGACTTGAAGTCACCCATGAGGGTACAAATCAAGTCAAGGAATCCAAAATAAATATGCTTGTTCATAAGTATGAATTATTTAAGATGGATCCTGCTGAAATATTACTGATATGTTTACAAGATTTACTGACATTATTAATGGATTGAAGAGTCTTGGAAAATCTTATGCTAACAGTGATCTTGTTAGAAAAATCTTAAGATCTTTACCTAGGACATGGGAAGCAAAAGTCACAGCAATTCAAGAAGCAAAAGATCTCAACAACTTATCACTTGAAGAGTTGGTTGGTTCTTTGATGACTCACGAACTTCAGCAACGACAACATATTGATGAAGATGATTCAAAGAAGAGAAGGACCATGGCATTGAAGAGTGCAACTCAAGAAGATGAGAGTGAAGAAACCACAAGTGAGTGAGAAAGATGATGATATGACACTTATTTCAAGGAAATTTAAAAAGTTCATGAAGAAAAAGAGATTTGAAAAAGAAAGCATTTTGTCAAAGGAGATCATAGCAAAGATAAGGAAAAGAGTGAACCTCCAACATGCTATGAGTGCAAGAAGCCTGGACACATCAGACCAGATTGTCCACTATTAAAGAAGGCATCTAGAAGAATAAAGAAAAAGGCAATGATGGCCACTTGGAGCGACAGTGAAGCTACAAGTTCAGAAAATGAAGAGAAAACTGAAGTTGCAATGTTTGTTTCATGGCTGATAATGATGAGGTAAGCCCTAACTTTTTAGATGACTTTACCTTTGATGAATTACAATGTGCATTTTATGAACTTATTGATGATTTTGCAAATTTAAGTTCAAAAAGCAAAGAATTGAAAAATGAAATCAAAAATCTTACTCTTGAAAAAGAAAGAATTTCAAAGGATAATGAATCATTGTTAAAGGAAAACCAAGATTTGAAAAATGAAGTAGATAAATTAAAACCAATTGTTGATAGATTTAGTCTAAGTTCAGAAAAATTAGAAATGATTTTAAATAGTCAAAGAGCTGTTTACAATAGAGCTGGTCTTGGATACAATACTTTTGAAAGACAAAATTTCTGAAAAATATTTATGAGCATGCTGATGATTCTACTAAAATTACATGTTTTAAATGTGAAAAAATTGGACACAAAGCTTATATTTGCCAAACACAAAAGATAAGAAAAATATGGATCCCAAAAGGAACCATTTTGACTAACCCTAAAGGACCCAAGAAAGCTTGGGTACCTAAGAACAAAAATTGAAATTGTGTATGCAGGTGTGTCTTGCAACCCGAGCAATTAAAAGACAATGGTACTTGGACAGCGGGTGCTCAAGACACATGACCGGTGATGAATCACAATTCATCACTTTGGAAGCAAAAGATGGAGGTGTTGTTACTTTCGGTGATAATGGCCAAGGAAAAATAATTGGCATTGGAAAAATAGGTATCACACCTCATGCTTATATTGATAATGTTTTGCTTGTAAAAGGTTTGAAACACAATTTACTTAGCATTAGTCAATTATGTGACAAAGGATTTAATGTTGTATTTGAATCATCCTTATGCATTGTTAGAAATCCTGCTAATGAAAACATGAAGATTTGTTGGTCAAAGGCATGGTAATGTATACATTGTTAATTTAAATGATTTGCATGATCAAAATATTGATTGCCTAGTTGCTACAAATAATAAAACTGATAATAGTTGGTTATGGCATCGTAGGCTAGCTCATGCAAGCATGGATTTACTATCTAAATTAATTAAAAAGGATTTAGTACATGGTTTGCCAAAACTTGTTTTTGAAAAAGATAAGATTTGCAATGCTTGTCAATTTGGAAAACAAACCCGAGTTTCTTTTAAATCAAAGAATTTTGTTTCAACCACTAGACCTTGGAGCTCTTGCATATGGATTTATTCGGTCCTACAAGAACCACTAGTCTAGGAGGTAAAAGATACGGTTTCGTTATTATTGATGATTTCTCTCGCTTTACATGGGTTTTATTTCTAGCTAGTAAAGATGAAGCATTTCAGTCATTTCAAAAATTATTTAAAAGAATTACAAACGAAAAGAATTCTTCTGTTTTGTCAATACGAAGTGATCATGGAAAAGAATTTGAAAATAAATCTTTTGAAGAATTTTGTAATGAAAATGGAATTGAACATAATTTTTCTGCACCAAGAACACCACAACAAAATGGAGTAGTTGAAAGAAAGAATAGAACATTAGAGGAAATGGCGCGTACCATGTTGTGTGAAAGCAATCTTCCAAAATATTTTTGGGCAGAAGCTATTAACACTGCATGTTATGTTTTAAATCGTGCATTAATCAGACCTGTTTTGAAAAAGACTCCATATGAACTTTGGAAAGGAAGAAAACCTAATATAAGTTACTTTCATGTTTTTGGATGTCGATGTTTTGTATTAAATAATGGAAAATCAAACCTTGATAAATTTGATGCTAAGTCTGATGAAGGAATTTTTCTCGGATATTCTTTACATAGTAGAGCTTTTAGAATATTCAACAAAAAGACTTTAGTAGTTGAAGAATCAATTCATGTTATCTTTGATGAATCTAATGATCTTCCATCAAGGAAGGGAAAAGGTATAAATGATGCAGATGACATTGAAGATCAATTCAAGGACATCACATTAAAGGATAAGAACGATACACAAGAGGTAAGTGAAGAAGAGAACGCTGACCTACCTGAAGCCTCACAAGGTAATGATGAATTAGAAAGAGGATGGAGGTATGTTCTTAGTCACCCTAAAGATCAAATTATTGGTGATCCTTCTCAAGGAGTGAGAACTAGATCATCATTTAGAGATGCTTGTAATAATTTAGCATTTGTATCTAAAATTGAACCTAAATGTTATGATGATGCTAAAAATGATGTTGATTGGATTAATGCCATGCATGAGGAACTTAACCAATTTGAAAGAAATAATGTTTGGACTCTTTTGAAAGACCTCATGATCATCAAATTATTGGAACTAAATGGGTTTATAGAAACAAATTAGATGAACATGGTAATATAATTAGAAATAAGGCAAGATTGGTAGCTAAGGTTATAATCAAGAAGAGGGAATTGATTTTGATGAAACTTATGCCCCTGTTGCTAGATTAGAAGCTATTAGATTACTTCTTGCTTATGCTTGTTATATGAATTTTAAATTATATCAAATGGATGTTAAAAGCGCTTTCTTGAATGGATATATTGCTGAACAAGTTTTTGTGGAACAACCACCCGGCTTTGAAAATCATCTGTTTCCAAACCACGTTTTCAAATTAAACAAGCTTTGTATGGTTTGAAACAAGCGCCCCGGGCATGGTATGAAAGATTAAGCAAATTCTTGATTAGTAATGATTTTATTCGAGGAACTGTGGATACAACTTTATTTATTAAAAGGCAAAATAAAGATATATTAGTTATTCAAATCTATGTTGATGATATATTTGGTGCCACTAATGATCTTTGTGCAAAGACTTTGCTAAGCTTATGCAGGGAGAGTTCGAGATGAGTATGATGGGTGAGCTGACCTACTTCCTCGGACTACAAATTAAACAAAGCAAAGATGGGATCTTCATAAGCCAATCCAAATATACAAAAGAAATGATCAAGAAGTTTGGCATGGAGACATCCAAGAGTATCGGTACCCCTATGAGCTCATCATGTAGACTTGAATCTTATAATTCTGAAAAATCTGTTGATTTAAAATTATATAGAGGCATGATTGGATCATTATTATATTTAACTGCTAGTAGGCCAGATATTTTATTTAGTGTTTGCATGTGTGCAAGATATCAAGCCAATCCTAAAGAATCACACTTGCTTGCGGTTAAAAGAATATTTAAATATTTAAATGGAACAATAAATTTGGGTATATGGTATGATAAACAATCTAGCATTGATTAATAGGATACACTGATTCTGACTTTGCTGGATGTAAATTAGATAGGAAATCAACCACTGGAACTTGCCAGTTTCTAGGTGTTAACTTAATTTCATGGTTTAGCAAAAAGCAAACTTCAGTAGCACTGTCTACGGCCGAGGCCGAATATGTTGCAGCTGGAGTTGCTGTGCTCAAATCTTATGGATTAAGCAACAACTAGAAGATTATGGTATTAAACAAAAAGCCATACCTATAAAATGTGATAATACAAGTGCAATTAGTTTAACCAAAAATCCTATTCAACATTCCAGAACTAAACATATTGAAATTAGACATCATTTCATTAGAGATCATGTTAACAATGGAAATGTTGTTATTGAATTTTTAAATACTGAAAAATAAATTGCTGATATTTTCACTAAGCCACTTGATGAAACAAATTTTATGAAATCAGAAGAGAATTGGGAATGTTTGATCCAACCATTTAATGAAACAATTAATGAATTGATATGATATCAAATTGATGTGACATCTTTTAAATCAAATCAATTAAAGGGAACTTCCTGTCAAATTAATTGCTTAAGTATGTTGTATGCTTTAAGTCTTTTCATCTTTATGAATGCCAACTGCTATACTTTCTTAAATCCATCCACCAACCGGACATTTAAAGCCTTTTTGATTTTATTCATGGCAGTTACCTGACCAGGCAACCAAACAGTCACCTGGCCAGCTAACCATCAAGCTATCTCCCTATATAACTTTTTACCAAATCAAATCCTTCATTCCACGATCGTCTCCCTCAACCGTTCTTCACCGAGCGTCCTCTCTTCCTCTTTAATCTTTCATTCCTTCCATTAATCCTTCCTTCCATTCAACCTATTAATCTATCTAGAAGAAGTTGATGGCTCCCAAGAAGAAGGCAGTCGCTAGAGATGACGATTGTGCCGATCTTCGCCGGAAGTCTTCCACTCTTCTACTCAAATCAACTCCCTACTTGCTTCAAAATCCTTTGTTCATGGGAGGTTAGTAGACTTTAAATTTTTAGAACAAGAAGGTTTTAAAATCGGTAATCTGTTAGTTAAACAAGGTTGGGATAAGCTTCTTTCTACCAAGAGACCTATTTATCCTGAACTTATTAGGGAATTTTATGAAAACATTTCTTTTGGTAATGGAACTATCTCTTCCATTGTGAAAATGACTAAAATAAACCTAGACGGTAAAACATTAGGATCTGCTTTGAAAATTCCATCTGAAGGTTTCTTAGAAATTCTCCCTAGTGAGCGTGGATATAAGATTGGCCTAATCCTTAATATAGATGATACTGAAGCTAGTAAGATTGAAACGTTAGATGCAAATATGTTATCTGTTGAAAATCGGCTTTTCCATAGTATCATTGCTAAGATTCTCGCCCCTCGTGCTGGATCATTTAATGTGGTAAATGATAGGGACATTTGCTTAATGTATGATATCTTAATGGAAGACCCTGTTGATTTACCTGAATTAATGATGACCGTTATGAGAGAATCTTTGTCCCGAGCTAAGGCTGCTTTGCCCTACGGAATGTTTCTCACTTATGTATTTGAATTTTTCAATATTAAACTTAAAGGAGAAACTGCAGTGGCATTACGTCACTCTGACGTTTTTAATGCTCATTCACTGCACCATATGGATTTTGCTAAAAGGGATGGTATTTGGTTAAAAGTTAGATCTAGAACAGGACAATCTAGTATGCCACCGCCTACTGTGAATCAACCTGCCTGTTCCCCTCAAAACTTTTTCACTTATGACTTCAGCCAACCTAATCCGTATCTTGCTGCTATGACAGCTGACCAAAACCCTTTTCTTCCTGATCCACCTGAAATCAATGTTTCTGGATCATCTTTCGCAATGACAACCCTGCTCCTGCTCCTTTTCCAACTATTAGATTATGTGATGATCAACTCCGTCATATTATCAATGAATTGACCCTTGCCACTTCTAGTCGAAGCTCTGGTGACAGTGCTTCTTCTGTCAATGATCAGACTCTTGTACCACATATTTCTTCTATTTTTGAAAACATGTCTGATTTTAAACTCATTCTTGAAAGGCTTGTTCATGATGTGAACATTCTTAATGGGAAGAGTTTTTCACCACAATGAATCTGTCATGGAACGGATCCTGAAGGAGGTAAATTTACTTAAAAACAAGCTTGAAAACTTTGAGACTAAGGCAGAGTGGGTAGAATATCAAATGAGATCGAGCCAGACCCAGACCCGGGATGCAGCAAACGCTGTTGATCATTGGACTGCAACCCTCTCAAGGCTGAGTCAACTCATGGAGACTCTCATCACTCGTTCTGCCGCCTCTGCGCCTGATGCTGTTTTCTCTCATCCGCACCTTTTCACTCCACCGTCACGGCCTTCCTCCGTCAAGCCTGAATCTTCAAGCAAGCCAAATGTTTCTTCAGTGCATATTTCTTCATCTGATGATGACAAATGATTGTACTTAACTTATATGCTTTATAGTATTTGAACAAACTTGTTATGCTTGTTTATGTTTATGCTCTATGACTTGAAACAATGACATGTAATATCTATTGTCTTGTACTGATCTGCATGACTGTTTTAATTATGTAATGAATGTTAACATCTCCTTGATCTATTATGCTTAAAATTATTGCAAGACTCTTCAAACTTCTTTTTGATTAATGACAAAAAGGGGGAGAAGAATGTTGCTTGCATACATTAAGAAATGGAGTAAAATAGTAACTCCATATATTCAGGGGGAGAAAGAAAAAGATTTCACTTATTTATTTTGACAGGGGGAGAAATTAATGTTTTCTGATTACTCCTGTTTACTTATTAAACTTCCATATATACACTTGCTCTTATATGCTTAAAGGTTTTGTCATCATCAAAAAGGGGAGATTGTTGACCCCAGATTGATTTTGATGATTACAAAACAAATTAAGCAATTCTAAGATTGATACAGGGAAGTTCGGTCGCCTTGCAAGTAAGTATCTTCATGCAAAATTGACTGGTAAGAAAGTACTTCATTTAATTTGCTTTGAATATGATTATTAGCCTGGGAGTTAACTGGTTAGCTAGCTTGTTATTCCATTTAGCTAACTGGCACGACTTTCAGCTAGCTGGGAAACTTTCACAGTGATTGGGCCGAACGATCTTGCATTTTAGCTAGCTGTTTAGCTAGCTTGTTAGCTAGCTGCAGTTTCTTCAGCTAACTAAAATGCTCGTCTCAGTAAGATGGCCGAACGTCCTCCTTTTTTAGCTAGCTGGTGAGTTAGTTTGTTAGCTAGCTGGAGCCCTTTCAGCTAACTAAGAAACTTGTCTCAGGTGCCTGGCCGAACGTCCTTTTCTTTTAGTTAACTGGTGAGCTAGCTTGTTAGCTAGCTGGAATTCCTTCAGCTAACTAATTCGCTCATCACAGTGCATTGGCCGAACACCCTCCAATTTTAGCTAGCTGGCTGGATGTCTTGTTAGCTAACTGCAACTCTTCTAGCTAGCTGACGTTCCTTTTAGTTAACTGCTTAGCTAACTATTTCATCCTGGAGCTAACTGCTCAGCTAACTGATTTTTGCTCAGTTAGCTGGTGAGCTAACTAAGCTGCCGGACAACCTGTTGCTTTTGCTTCTAGTTAGCTCGTGAGCTAACTGGCCATTCTTCAGTTAGCTATTCAGCTAACTAACTATTTTACTTTTCTCCTGCAGCCGAGAGGGATTCAAATTTAGTTAGCTGGAGAGCTAACTATGGATGCATGGTTTTTCCTTCTGCCGTTACTTTTTCTCTGGTAATTAGCTAAAGAGCTAACTGGGTTTCGCCTAGTTAGCTGCCAAGCTAATTGGTGTGCTGGCTCAGGACGATTTTTTTTTTGTATTGACCTCTCTGGTTAGCTAACTGATTAGCTAGCTGGGGTTTGTTGCTTTACTCTTGATGATGGCATTCATATCCTCAGCTACCTGGAGCAATTTTTTTTAGTCCACCACTGCCTAAGCTTTTATGAGAGCTCTTTCTTCTCTCTCACTTTCTCTATTGCTATTTCAAGCTATATTTAACTTTTGATTTTTGAATTTTTACAGTGCTCATCCTTCCTCAAATGGAGATCTGCATTCAATGCTTAAGGGAAACATGTTTAACGGTTATATTTTCTTCCCATTATTATTTCTATTTATTTCTTATGTATCTAACGGATATCTTCTTGTTAGATGGTTATAATAGCTGGGATTAGAAGCACACCTTGATGATTTTTGAAAAAGAAATTTCAAAGAGAGAAAAATCCAAGAAAAGAGCCTTCATTGCATATTTGTTGAGTGGTTGCTGGGCATTCAAGTTCATTCCTTGTTCCGAAAGGTCGTCCGAATCATTGAAGCTTTTCAAGCATTCAAGACTTCAGCTACTTCAACCTAGTTCATTTATTGCTGAGTTTATTGCTTCAAAAGTTGTAAAGTATTTTTCGAATATTTGCTCATTGTAGGAGCTTCTCCTTTACATACTCTGATTATCTTGTAAAAGGGTTAGTGAACCCTGGTTTGTTGTTGGCTTCCTTGTGCCATTTAAACAAGAGGACTAGCCTAGGTTTGGCTAGGGGTTTTTGGCTTCCTTGTGCCATGAAACAAGAGGACTAGCCTAGGTTTGGCTAGGGGTTTTTGGCTGCCTTGTGCTATATAAACAAGAGGGCTAGCCTGGTTCGGCTAGAGGTTGTAATCGTTGTGATACGATTAGTGGATTTCCCAAAAGTGTTGGGGAGTGGATGTAGGTGCTGAGTTTGACACCGAACCACTATAAACTTCTGTGTGTTTGTGGTTGTTTGCTTTTCTGTTGTTATTATTCTGTACACTCCACTTCACCGCTGCAAATCAAATTAGGGTTAAAAGCACATATATCTGCATAGCTATTAAATTGTTTTTAAATAACCCAATTCACCCTCCTCTTGGGTTACTACATCTGGGCAACAAATTCTGATCGACCATATCTTACATGTAAGTAAGACCATGAGATGGGTTCATCAGATTCGATTGGATTAGTTTAAAGACTTGGGCTTACCACTGAGCAACAAAACAAGTCCATTTAGATTTATGAACTAATCAATCCAACTAATTAGAGAGATCTAAAAAAGAATGTAACCTAACTCAACTGTTGATTAGATTTAAGTTCTCTTTTTAGTCCAATTAATCTAAAGTTATGTCTAACCCAATACAGATCCAACTCAAGCTAACCCATGACCCTTAAAACTCATACAAATGACTTAAGATCTTCAAATCATATTTTTAGATATCTTTGTCATTTAATTTCTCAATTAAAGTCAACAAAACTCTTAAATTGAAACAATTTTAATTTAACATGTAAAACATATTTTACAAAAATTAAAAATAATTTATGATCATATCAACCAAAAAAGAGATTAAAACAGTTTTAATCTATATTCTCTTCACTTTTCTTCTTCATAAGTCATGACACAAGTGGCATCCCTACACGCCATAGAAGACCCCATTGAATGGAAAAATAAGGTCTTTAAACCCTACTTCTCTCCTATGATCAGATGGCCTTGTGAATTTACCCAATCCAAGTACTTAGCTTCCAACCAAAATAGCCTTCAAGTGCTCTTAACAGCCTATTGCACTCTCCGAGTCGTGGGTAATTGGGCACCACGCACCGAGATACTACCAGTAGTCTCCCTCATTGGTGCATCCCTGATATCCCTACTAGACGCTCGTTGGGCACGATGATCCGGGGTACTACCAGTAGCCTCTCCCATTGACTATGCCAGAGTAGAGCACGATAGAAACTAAGAACACTAACCAGGCTCTGATACCATTGTTAGAAAGGCTTTTGTAGGCCATAGAAATAAACAAAAATGTATTTTGATATTTTATAAAATAAACATGCAACATAAGCAATAAGATATTGGATCTAATCCAATATCAGCCTACAATAGGATCAATATATATATAGTATAAAAGATCTAATACATAGATCAAATCTATATAATAAATTAAAAAAATAATAATATAGATCATATCTATGTATGTTGCTTAGTGCCTTAGATCTCATTTAAGTCACCAGTAAATATTGAATCTTTTACCTTTTGATGCTTAATCACTCACGTAGCAGTAGAAGGCGGTGGTAGATAGTACTTCTGCTAGCCACATAGGTGTATAGCCTCTACAGGTAATCCACACCGGGGCTCTGGTCCTGACCAGCCTCTTCAGAGTGCTAGCTCATCTCCTAGGCTTCGACGATGAGATTTCTTCTCTTTTACACCAAGATGCTCATGGAATTATCAAAAGGATGTATATACCGAGGAAACATCTTACCCCTAGGTTTTATAGCCAGAATCCCTTTCACCCTAAAATCTTCTCATCTCCTTATTGTTTCGTTTTATAATCTTTCTTGAAAGATAAGGAAGAACCCTCTATCTTCATTTTCAGTTAAAAACCGAAAAGGAGTTAAGGAAGAAACTCTTCATCTTCTTTTTCAGTTAAAAACCAAAAAAGGTTAGAAGTTAAGAAATGAGGGGTAATTAGGGAGAAGTCATTAATATCCATTTTAAATTTAGACTTAAAGTTTTGAATTCAAAATTCAATCTTTAAACTTGAAATTAAAATTAGTTTGAAATTCAAATTCATAATTCGAATTTAAACGATAAGGATATTAACATTAGGCTTACCTAAATTTGAGTCCAAACCAAATCCTATTTGATTCGACCAAGGTGTTCATAGCTCAATCAAATTGAGCTAGCCAGCAATCGTATTGCCAATTTAATCCTTCAATTAATTTACTAACATTTAGTTTCTCAATTATCCAGTCAGGTAGAATCCCCCATGGTGTGTGACCCCATAGGTTCAAACACTAAGCTGGTAGCACTGGAACACTTTCAATACTAATCGAAGTCGCCATCTAGCAATGACATCCGACGTCTGGATAGGCCGAAGGTTGCATAGCAATAATTAAGAACCTCTGGCATATGGTTACCATATAATTCATCCCTTTGACCCTCAATGCTCAAGATAACTTAGGTTTCAACTGCTAACCCTTAATCAGTTCATCCATAAAGTGTCTTAATTTTCATAAGTCCTGTGACTCCTCACAGGGACAACCTTGGCCAAGGTTTTGCTAAATTGAAACACAGTGAGACATTTATTCCAAACTTTTTGGAGGGGTCAATCCCATCTTGATCTATTCACTGCTCTATAAGTACTTTACTGTACCCAGAAACCTTTTGTCACTGGATTAGAAATCCAGGTAATCTAGCACCAAAGTATAGTAGGTTGCTTGCAAGCTATCATGATGATCTCAGGTCAGAGGGACACTTAGGCTTACCTTCATGAACACTTCTTGGCAGAAGAGTGTTCCACAGATTGGTCACGTTTAGTGAAATGTCATACACTTCATCTGCATGTCATACTAGTGTTACTACACTCCTTGGTAAAGAGAACAACCAACCCATATGACATACAACGACCTTTACTTAATACATAGTTATCTTATAACTATATATAATTTGGCCGTTACTATTTTAAGAACCACTCAATAAACCCTCTCTTTATTGAATAGATTATGGTTCTAAGGACTCCATCACAAAAGAATTTATTTCAGAAAGATACGATGTGAACTGCCAAATTTTATTAATTTATAATTCATATATATTTACAACTTGCACAATCATCTACATATTAATTGATTGACTTTAGGACACAATTCCCAACACTCTAAAGATATCATTATTTTATTATAATATTAAGACGTAATTTGGAAGAGTTTTACACCTAATATAATTCTAGTTTCGTTCGCTTATTTGATCTATAATAAACTCCGTTGCTAAACCTTAAATTTGATTCCAATAATTCCAATTGTTTACAATAAATAATTTTGAAAAATATTTGTACTTTTTAGAATAAAAAATGTGCCTTCTTCCACGTAGTCCTTGACCCGCAATCGCTATTAGCCAAATAGAAATTGCAATCGCTATCAATCTGATCAATCCGATCGGCGATAATTTGATGGTTGCGATCGATCCAAGCCATGATATATCCCGGTCAGTGACGATCGATCTCGAATATTTTCTATCAATCCGATCGGTGACGATCCGATAGTTGCGATCGATCCAAGCCATGATCCCGATTGCCGACGATTGATCTCGGACTATTGCGATCAATCCGATCTGCGACGATCCGACGGTTGTGATCGATTATAGCGATGATCCCGATCGGGGACGATCGATCTTGGACCATTGCGATCAATCCGATCGGCGACGATCAAACGGTTGCGATCGATCCAAGACATGATCCCGGTCGTCGACGATCGATCTCGGACCGTTGCGATCAATCCGATCGGCGATGATCCGACGGTTGCGATCGATCCAAGCCATATCCCGATCGCTGACCATCGATCTCGGGCCGTTGAGATCAATTCGATCGGCGACGATCCGATGGTTGCGATCGATCCAAGCCATGATCTTGGTCGTCGACGATCGATCTCGGACCGTTGCGATCAATCTGATCGGCGACGATCCGACGGTTGCGATCGATCCAAGCCATGATCCCGGTCGGCGATGATCGATCTCGGACCGTTGCGATCAATCCGATCGGTGATGATACGACGGTTGCGATCGATCCAAGCCATGATCTTGGTTGGCGACGATCGATCTCGGACTATTGCGATCAATCGATCGGCGATGATCCGATGGTTGTGATCGATCTAGGCCATGATCCCGATCGCCGACGATCGATCTCGGACAGTTGCGATCAATCCGATCGGTGATGATCCGACAGTTGCGATCGATCTAAGCCATGATATATCCCGGTCGCCGAGGATCAATCTCGAACCGTTGCGATCAATTCGATCGGTGACGATCAGATGGCTGCGATCGATACAAGCCATGATCCCAATCGGCGACGATCGATCTCCGAATGTTGCGATCAATCTGATCGGTGATGATCCGACGGTTGCGATCGATCAGAGCCATGATCCCGGTCGGCAATGATCGATCTCGGACCGTTGCGATCAATCCGATCGGTGACAATCTGACGGTTGTGATCGATCCAAACCATGATATATCTCGATCGCCGATGATCGATCTCGGACCGTTGTGATCGATCCGATCGGTGCGATCTGATGGTTGTGATCGATCCAAGCCATGATCTCGGTCAGCGACGATCGATCTTGGACCATTGTGATCAATCTGATCGGCGACGATCCGACGGTTGCGATCGATCCAAGCTATGATTCCGGTTGGCGACGATCGATCTCGGTCTGTTGCGATCAATCCGATCGGCGACGATCCGACGGTTGCGATCAATCCAAGCCATGATCCCGGTCACCGACATTAGATCTCGAACCGTTGCGATCGATCCAAGCCATGATCCCGATCGGCGATGATCGATCTCGGACCGTTGCGATCCATCCGATCGGCGATGTTCCGACAGTTGTGATCGATACAAGCCATGATCCCGATCACCGACAATTGATCTTGGACCGTTGCGATCAATCCGATCGGCGACCATCCGATGGTTGCGATCAATCCAAGCCATGATATGTCCCGGTCAGCGACGATCCATCTCGGACCGTTGCGATCAATCCGATCGGGGACGATCCGACGGTTGCGATCGATCTAAGCCATGATCCTGGTTGCCGACGATCGATCTTGAACCGTTGCGATCCATCCGATCGGCGACGATCCGACGGTTGCAATCAATTGAAGCCATGATCCAGTTGGCAACAATCGATCTCGGACCGTTGCGATCAATTCGATCGGTGACGATCCGACGGTTGCGATCGATCCAAGCCATGATCCCGATCGCCGACGATCGATCTTGGACTGTTGCGATCAATCTGATCAGCGATGATCCAATGGTTGCGATCGATCCAAACCATGATTCCGATCGGCGACGATCGATCTCGGACCATTGCGATCAATCTGATCGGCAACAATCCGACGGTTGCGATCGATCCAAGCCATGATCCCGATTGCTGACGATCGATCTCGGACCGTTGCGATCAATCCGATCGGTGACGATCCGATGGTTGCGATCGATCGTAGCGATGATCTCGGTCGGCGATGATCGATCTCGGACCGTTGCGATCAATCCGATCGCCGATGATCCGATGGTTGCGATCGATCCAAGCCATGATCCCGATCGCCGACGATCGATCTCGGACCATTGCAATCAATTTGATCGGCGATGATCCGACGGTTGCGATCGATCCAAGCCATGATCCCGGTCATCGACCATCGATCTCATGCCATTGCGATCAATTTGATCGGCGACGATCCGACGATTGCGATCGATCCAAGCCATGATCTCGGTCGCCGACGATCGATCTTGGACCGTTGCGATCAATCGGATTGGCAACCATCTGACGGTTGCGATCGATCCAAGCCATGATCCCGGTCGACGACGACCGATCTTGGACCGTTGCGATCAATCCGATCGGCGATGATCCGACGATTGCGATCGATCCAAGCCATGATCCCGATTGGCGACGATCGATCGTGGACTATTGCGATCAATCCGATCGGCGAAGATCCGACGGTTGCAATTGATCTAAGCCATAATCCCGGTCGCCGATGATCGATCTCGGACCGTTGTGATCAATCCGATCGGTGACGATCCAATGGTTGCGATCGATCCAAGCCATGATCCTGATCGACGACGATCGATCTCGGACCGTTGCGATCAATCTAATTGGCGACGATCCGACGGTTGTGATCGATCCAAGCCATGATCCCGGTCGTCAACAATAGATCTTGGACCATTGCGATCAATCCGATCGATGACGATCCGACGGTTGCGATCGATCCAAGCCATGATACCGGTCGCCGACAATCGATCTCGGACTATTGCGATCAATCCGATCGGCGAGGATCCGATGGTTGCGATCGATCCAAGCCATGATCCTGGTCGGCGACGATCGATCTCGGACCGTTGCAATCAATCCGATCGGCGAAGATCAAACGGTTGCGATCGATCCAAGCCATGATCCCGATCACCGACAATAGATCTCGAACCGTTGCGGTCGATCCAAGCCATGATCCCGGTCGGCGACGATCGATCTAGGACCGTTGTGATCCATCTGATCGGCGACGATCCGACAGTTGCGATCGATCCAAGCCATGATCCCGGTCGCCGATGATCGATCTCAAACCATTGCGATCCATCCGATCGGCGACGATCCGACGGTTGCGATCCATCGAAGCCATGATCCAGGTCGGCGATGATCGATCTCGAACCGTTGCGATCAATCCGATCGGTGACGATCTGACGGTTGCGATCGATACAAGCCATGATCCCGGTCATCGACGATCGATCTTGGACCGTTGCGATCAATCCGATCAGGGATGATCCGACGATTGCGATTGATCCAAGCCATGATCCCGATCGGCGACGATCGATCTTGGACCTATGTGATCAATCTGATCGGCGACAATCCGATGGTTGCGATCGATCCAAGCCATGATCCCGATTGGCGACGATCGATCTCGGACCGTTGCGATCAATCCAATCGGCGACGATCCGATGGTTGCGATCGATCATAGTGATGATCCGGTCGGTGACGATCGATCTCGGACCATTGTGATCAATCCAATCGGCAACGATCCGATGATTGCGATCGATCCAAGCCATGATCCCGGTCGCCGACGATCGATCTCGGACAATTGTGATCAATCCGATCGGTGATGATCCGACGGTTGCGATCGATCCAAGCCATGATCTCGGTCGCTGACCATCGATCTCGGGCCATTGCGATCAATTCGATCGGCGACGATCCGATGGTTGTGATCGATCCAAGCCATGATCCCGATCGTCGACGATTGATCTCGGACCGTTGCGATCAATCGGATCGGCAATGATCCGACGGTTGCGATCGATCCAAGCCATGATCCCGGTCGGCGACGATCGATCTCGGACCATTGCGATCAATCCGATCGGCGACGATCCAATGGTTGCGATCGATCCAAGCCATGATCTCAGTTGGCGACGATCGATCTTGGACTATTGCGATCAATCCGATCGGCGACGATCCGACGGTTGCGATCGATCTAAGCCATGATTTCGATCGCCGATGATCGATCTCAGACTGTTACGATCAATCCGATCGGTGACGATCCGACAGTTGCGATCGACCTAAGCCATAATATATCTCGGTCGCCGAGGATCAATCTCGGACCGTTGCGATCAATCCGATCGGTGACGATCCGATGGCTGTGATCGATCCAAGCCATGATCCCGGTCGGCGACGATCGATCTCGGAACGTTGCGATCAATCCGATCGGCGATGATCCAACAGTTGCAATCGATCCAAGCCATTATCCCGGTCGGCGACGATCGATCTCAGAACGCTACGATCAATTCGATCGGCGACGTTCCGACGGTTGTGATCGATCCAAGCCATGATCCCGATCGCCAACAATAGATCTCAGACAGTTGCAATCAATCCGATCGGCGATGATCCGATGGTTGCGATCGATTCAAGCCATGATATATCCCGGTCGATGACGATCGATCTCGGACCATTGCGATCAATCCGATCGGCGATGATTCGACGGTTGCGATCGATCCAAGCCATGATCCCGGTTGCCAACGATCGATCTCAGACCATTGCGATCAATCCGGTTCGACAACGATCCGATGGTTACGATCGATCGAAGCCATGATCCCGGTCAGCGACGATCGATCTCGGATCTTTGCGATCAATCCGATCGGCAACGATCCGACGGTTGCGATCGATCCAAGCCATGATCCCGATCACCGACGATCGATCTTGGACCATTGTGATCTATCCGATCGGCGACAATCCGATGGTTGCGATCGATCTAAGCCATGATATATCCCGGTCGGCGATGATCGATCTCGGATAGTTGCTATCAATCCGATTGGCGACGATCCGACGATTGCGATCGATCCAAGCCATGATCCCGATTGCCGACGATCGATCTCGGACCATTGTGATCAATCCGATCGGCGACGATCCGATGGTTGCGATCGATCGTAGCGATGATCCCGGTCGGCGAAGATCGATCTTGGACTGTTGTGATCAATCTGATCAGCGATGATCCGATGGTTGTGATCAATCCAAGCCATGATCCCGGTCGCCGACGATCGATCTTGGACCGTTGCGATCAATCCGATCGGCGATGATCCAATGGTTGCAATCGATCCAAGCCATCATCTCGGTCGCCGACCATCGATCTCGGGTCATTGCGATCAATTCGAACGACGACGATCCGACGGTTGCGATTGATCCAAGCCATGATCCCGGTCGCCGACGATCGATCTCGGACCGATGCGATCAATCTGATCGGCGATGATCCAACGGTTGCGATCGATCCAAGCCATGATCCCGATCGGCGATGATCGATCTCGGATCGTTGCGATCAATCCGATCGGCGACGATACGATGGTTGCGATCGATCCAAGCCATGATCCTGGTTCGCGACGATTAATCTCTAACTATTGCGATCAATCCGATCTGCGACGATCCGACGGTTGCGATCGATCTAAGCCATAATCCCGATCGCCGACGATCGATCTTGGACCGTTGCGATCAATCCGATCGGTGACGATCGAAAGTTGCGATCGATCTAAGCCATGATATATCACAGTCGACGAGGATCAATTTTGGACCATTGCGATCAATCCGATCGGCGATGATCCAATGGCTGCGATCGATACAAACATGATCCCAGTCGGCGACGATCGATCTCGAAATGTTGCGATCCATCCGATCGGCGATGATCCGACGGTTGCGATCAATCCAAGCCATGATCCCGGTCGGCGATGACCGATCTTGGACCGTTGCGATCAATCCGATCGGTGACGATCCGATGGTTTGTGATCGATCCTAGCCATGATATATCCCGATCGCCGATGATCGATCTCGGACCGTTGCGATCAATCCGATCGGCGACGATCCGATGGTTGCGATCGATCGAAGCCATGATCCCGGTCGGCGACGATCGATCTCGGACCGTTGCGATCAATCCGATCGGTGATGATCCGACGGTTGCGATCGATCCAAGCCATGATCCCAGTTGGCGACTGTTGAGAAATTATTGAAACATAATTGCCCCAACTTTATTGATTTTGATGATTTCCAAAAGCCATGAGTATCTTAAAGAAAACAATGTGTTTATTTATCAAAAACCTTGAGCTTATTCAAATTGAATGGAATGAACTTTCAATGGTTATATAAAATGAATTTTGAACCGTTAGAAATAGAAGTTTCAAGTTGAATGTTCAAAGGAATTCTAAAAGGAATCTTACACTTTATATTTCAATCGATGAATTCTTGGAACATGTCTTGAATCCATGTTAACGTCATATTTAATGTATTCAAGTCAAATTTATATTTTAAATTTAATTGGGACAAGTTTTAAAGTCAATCAGAACATTTTTCTGATTTTTGTATCGGTCCCGAGCCGACTCATGAGTTTCCGAGTCGACTCCCCACTTTGCCTGAGTTTCAAGAGTCGACCCCTGAATTCTTGCGAGCCGACTCCTGTCTGTGCGAGCCGACTCCGCTCAAACAACAGAACCCATGTTTTTTGAGCACTTCTCGAGTCGACTCCCCATTTTCCTCGAGTCGACTCCCGACTTTCAGGAGCCGACACCTATGTTTTCGCGAGTCGACCCCTCAATGGTTAAAATGTTTCTATTTTTGGTAATCGACCTCGAGCCGACTCCCTCAGAGCTCGAGTCGACTCCGCGAAATCTGGGCGCGATTTTTAATGACACATCAGCCCCAACGGTAGATTTTTGAATAACGGCTATTTTTCTGTCTCTAACGGATATATTTTTGCAGATTCTATAAATAGAGGAGTTCTTTTCAAATCAAAACAACCCAGAGAAAATCAAAAAGAGAGAAAAGAATATCATTTGAAAAGAGGGAAAAACAGAGCTGAAAATCTTTTAGCTCAAGAGAGAGATTCAAAAGGAGTGAAATCCAAGTGAAAGATTCGTCTACTCCTTCTCATCATTCCACAAAAGCCAGAAGAAAATCCAAGTGCGGTCAAATCTGTGGATTTTCAAAAGAGGAAAAGCTTCATCTCAACTCCAAAACTTCACGGTCAAGAATCTAGCTGAGGCGTGATTCAACACTTCTAGAGGAGTTGAAGAGAAGAAGGGAGAAAGCCCAAGCATCTACCATCGGCAAAATTATCAGGCTTTTCTAACCTTATATCATTTTGTACTTAATTTGTATATCTGCTCAAGGGGAGCACTTATTGTTCAAACTATCTTTATTATTTTGCTGATTCAATCTGTGGATTGAATTAGTGGAGGTTGGTATACCTCGTTGCAAGCCGGAGTAGTTGTGAGCTTGTAAGTTGTGAGCCCTAGAAAAACAACGTGTAGGGTTTTGTGCTGGTAAGCCCGAGTTAAAACCAGCTGGGTTCGTTGTGCACCCGGTAAAACAACAAGTTTGAGTTGTGAGCTTGTAAAACAACTCGGCTGTAATCTAGAGAGATTATAGTGTGGACCCAAGTGAATCTTGGGAGTGGACGTAGGTGCTGGTTGCGCCGAACCACTATAAAATTGCTTTGTGTTTGCCGTGCCTTATTTTCTCTATCTTTATCTCTCTTTATTAACTGCTTGTTCATTGCTTATTAGTTATCTCACTTGCACATCTTGCTAACTAATCAATTAAGGTTAAAAAGTCTTAAATTTTTAAGAACCCAATTCACCCCCCCCCTCTTGGGTTGCCATCTGGGCCAACAATTGGTATCAGAGCAAGTGCTCATTTAGAATTTGATCTCACGATCAAGGGCTAAAGATCCATATGGCAACACAAATTGGTTCAAGTTTTGCTGAAGGTCATTCTACGAATAGACCTCCACTTTTTAATGGCTCAAACTATTCTTATTGGAAAGCTAGAATGAGGATATTCATTCAAGCTTCTGATTATGAGCTTTGGGGTGTTATAATTAATGGACCTAGTACACCCACACACCTTATTGATGGCACTATTGTTCCTAAACCCGAAAGGGATTGGAATGATAATGATAGGAGAATGGCACAATTAAATGCTAAAGCCATTAATATTTTGTATTGTTCCTTGGATTCAAATGAATTCAACCGATCTCAACTTGTAATTCCGCAAAAGAAATTTGGGATAGGTTGGAAATTACTCATGAAGGAACAAACCAAGTAAAGGAATCAAAAATAAACATTTTGGTTCACAAATATGAATTGTTACAATGGAACAAACTGAAACCATCACATGCATGTTCACTAGATTTACTGATATTGTGAATGGTTTGAAAAGTCTTGGTAGAGTTTATACTAATGCTGATCTTGTGCGTAAAATTCTTAGGTCACTACCAAGATCGTGGGAAGCAAAAGTCACTGCTATCCAAGAAGCAAAGGACCTCAATGCACTACCTTAGAGGAGCTTCTAGGATCCTTAATGACCCACGAGCTAACAATGAAGCAGCATGTTGAGGAGGAAACAAAAAGAAGAAAACTTTTGCCCTCAAGACTGCAGAAATGGAAGAGAGCAGCAGTGAAAGCAATGATGAAGATGATGAGGAAACTGCTCTCTTGGCCAAGAAATTCAGAAGGTTTATGAGAAAAAGGCCCTTCAATAAAAAGAAATTTGGAGCAAGATTTGAAGGAGAAAAGATAAGAAAAAGGACAAGGAGAAAGAAAAGGAAAAAGAGCCCTTGGTATGTTATGAGTGCAAAAAGCCAGGGCACTTCAAGTATGACTGTCCTTTACTGAAAAAGGCCTACAAGAAAAAGAAGAAAGCTTATATGGCAACATGGTCTGAAGAATCTTCCTCGTCGGAAGAAGATGAGCAAAAGGAAGTTGCCAATATTTGTTTCATGGCCAACGACGACGACAACGACAATGAGGTAAGTTCTGAAATGATGATTTTACATTTGATGAAATGTTTGAGGCTTTCAATGAACTTATGATTGATTTTAAATCCTTAAAAAAAAGTATAAGTTTTTGAAAAATGATAATATTAGTTTAGCTAAAAGTAAAAATGAATTAGCTTTAGAAGTTAAGAACTTAACTAATGAAAAAGAAGAACTTAGGAAAGAAAGAGATAATCTTAATCAAGAAAAAGATTCATTAAAATCTGAAACTAAAAACTCAACTAAAGATTTAAAAGATCAAATAAAAACTTTAGCTTTAGATAAAGAACAGCAAGCTAAAGAAATTGACTCTCTTAAGAAAGATGTTAAAAAATATAAAGACATAGTTGAGAAATTCACTTAAGTTCAACTAAACTTAACATGATCCTAGATAGTCAAAAAGCTGTTTTTGACAAAGCTGGTTTAGGATATAACACATTAAGAAAACAGAAATCTCTAAAGAATATTTTTGTAAAAGCCAACCAAAGAAATATAACTGTTTTAAATGTAATGAAAAAGGTCACAAATCCTTTGAATGCAAAACATTAAACAACAACAAGTTAAATATTAAAGCTAAGAAAATATGGGTTCCGAAAGGAACAATTTTTATTGCTGCTAACCATGAAGGACCCAAGAAAGCTTGGGTACCTAAGCATAAAGTTTGATGATATTGCAGGAATGTCTTGTAGCCAAAAGATCAAAGAAAAAGTGGTACCTTGATAGTGGCTGCTCAAGACATATGACGGGTGACAAAGATGAATTCATCACCCTGGAAGAAAAGAAAGGTGGAGTTGTGACGTTTGGCGATAACGGTAAAGGTCAAATTATGGGCCTTGGTAAAGTTCGCATAACTCCATCCATAATTATTGATAATGTACTTTATGTTAATGGTTTGAAGCATAATCTAATTAGCATAAGTCAATTATGTGATAAAAATTTTAATGTTTCATTTAAATCTTCTATATGCACTGTAACTAATTCTATTGATGATAGCATTGTATTTACTGGTTATAGACATGGCAATGTTTACTTAGTTGACTTGGAAAAATTATCTTTGAGTGATCATTGCTTAATTGCTGACAATGCTAACATAAATGAAATTAGTTGGTTGTGGCATCGTAGATTAGGTCATGCAAGCACACACCTTATTTCAAAACTAATTAAAATGGATTTAGTTAAAGGATTACCTAAATTAGATTTTGAAAATAATAAAATATGTGATGCATGTCAATTTGGAAAACAAACTAGAAGTTCTTTTAAATCTAAAAACATTGTTTCAACTTCTAGGGCTTTAGAGCTACTTCACATGGACCTATTTGGACCAACTAGAACCACAAGTCTAGGAGGAAAGAAATATGGTCTAGTGATTGTAGATGATTATTCTAGATATACTTGGGTAATGTTTTTAGCTCACAAAGATGAGACTTTCTCGATGTTCCTGAAATTTTTCAAGAAAGTCACAAATGAGAAAAACACTACTATAGTATCTCTAGAAGTGATCATGGAACAGAATTTGAAAATCACTTATTTGAAAATTTCTGCACTGAAAATGGAATTAATCATAATTTTTCAGCCCCTAGGACTCCACAACAAAATGGTGTAGTTGAAAGAAAAAATAGAACTCTAGAAGACATGGCCCGTACCATGCTATGTGAAAGCAACTTACCAAAGTATTTTTGGGCGGAAGCAATTAACACAGCATGTTACATCTTAAACAGAGCTTTAATAAGACCAATATTAAAGAAAACACCTTATGAATTATGGAATGAAAGAAAACCAAATATAAAATACTTTCATGCATTTGGATGTAAATGTTTCATTCATAATAATGGTAAAAACAACTTAGGAAAATTTGATGCTAAATCTGATGAAGGAATTTTTCTAGGTTATTCAACAACTAGTAAGGCATATAGAATCTTTAACAAGAAAACCTTAGTAGTTGAAGAATCCATTCATGTAGTTTTTGATGAATCTTTAGCAACTGGATCTGAAAAGATTGATGATGAGGAAGATACAAACATAATTGAAAAAGATCTTGAAAAACTTAATATTGAAGTATCTTCTGATCATGAACAAGAGGCTAAAGATGATGATTCACATAAGGACGATGATGTCAATATTGATCATAATGATGTAGATCTTCCAAGAGACTGGAGATATGCTCATAGTCATCCTAAGGAATTGATTATAGGCGATCCATCTCAAGGAATAAGGACTAGATCATACATGAGAAATATTAGTAATCATCTTGCATTTGTTTCACAAATTGAACCTAAAACTATAGAAGAAGCTGAAAAAGATAATAATTGGATGTTAGCTATGCAAGAAGAACTAAATCAATTTACAAGAAATAATGTTTGGACCTTAGTTGAAAGACCTAAAAACCATTCAGTAATAGGATCAAAATGGATTTATAGAAATAAACTAGATGAAAATGGCATTGTAATTAGAAACAAAGCTAGATTGGTTGCTAAAGGATATAATCAAGAAAGGTATTGATTTTGATGAAACCTTTGCACCTGTAGCTAGATTAGAAGCCATTAGGCTATTACTTGCATTTGCATGTCATATGAACATTAACTTATTTCAAATGGATGTAAAAAGCGCATTTTTAAATGGATTTATTAATGAAGAAGTTTATGTAGAACAACCACCAGGTTTTGAAGATCACGAGTTTTCAAATCACGTTTTTAAATTGCACAAAGCTTTATATGGTTTGAAACAAGCACCTAGAGCTTGGTATGATAGGTTAAGTAAATTTTTAATAGAAAATGATTTTACAAGAGGAAATGTTGATAAAACTTTGTTTTTGAAAAGAAAAGGTAAAGATTTACTTGTAGTACAAATATACGTAGATGACATTATTTTTGGTGCTACTAACGATTCTCTTTGTCAAGAATTTGCAAAGTTGATGCAGGGAGAATTCGAGATGAGCATGATGGGAGAACTCAACTTCTTCCTTGGACTCCAGATCAAACAAAGCAAAGAGGGAATCTTTATCAACCAAACCAAATACACAAGAGAACTACTCAAAAAGTTTGGTATGGAAACAATGAAACCCCTCGGAACTCCAATGAGTCCTTCATGCAAGCTGGACAAAGATGAAGAAGGTAAAAAGGTTGACCAAAAGTATTATCGAGGTATAATCGGATCCCTTCTTTATTTAACAGCAAGTAGACCAGATATCATGTTTTCAGTATGTTTATGTGCTAGATTTCAATCTGAACCTAAAGAATCACATTTAATAGCTGTTAAAAGAATTTTAAGATATCTAAATGGAACTAAAAATGTAGGTTTATGGTATTCTAGAGATTCCACATTAAACCTAATTGCATATTCAGATTCTGATTATGCTGGATGTAAATTGGATAGAAAAAGCACAGTGGTGCATGCCAATTCTTAGGTAGTAACTTAATCACATGGTTTAGCAAAAAGCAAAATTCAGTTGCATTATCAACTACTGAAGCTGAATATGTAGCAGCTGGAAGTTGCTGTGCGCAAATCCTATGGATTAAGCGACAACTTGAAGACTATGGTATCACACTTGATAAAACACCCATAAGATGTGATAACACTAGCGCAATCAACTTAACTAAAAATCCAATTCAACATTCAAGAACAAAACACATAGAAATTAGATATCATTTTATAGGGAACATGTAGCTAATGATGAAATTTGTTTAGATTATGTAAACACAGAAGAACAATTAGCTGACATATTCACTAAACCTTTAAATGAAGAAAGATTTTGTTATCTTAGAGGAGAATTAGGAATTTGTAATCCTTTTGAATAAATTTGAAACCTCTAAGGAAATATATCTAGAATTCTTTCAAATTCTTAAAATCTTAAGGAAATTTATCTAGAACTCATATCAATTTGATCTCTCAAAGTCCATGATTTTTAATCATACTCAAAGATCAATTTTTGGGACTTATTTCGGATTCTCTGAATCTCAATCTAATTTTTCTCTGAATTTGTCCGGGAGCCGACTCGAGAGTTTCGGAGTCGACTCGAGTTTCTGCTGAAACTCAGGAGTCGACCCCTCCTCTGAGCGAGTCGACTCGAGATCGTGTCCGTGCTCTGTGACTTGTCGCGAGCCGACTCCACACTTTGCGCGAGTCGACTCGACGTGGTCCCAGTCGATTTATTTAGGGCACGAGTCGACCCGACGGACATTTCATCTTCCAAAATCTTCCAAATCCTCTCCAAAACTTTCCCAAAACCCTCCAAACTTCAATTAACCACTGATTAAACAATCCTTCAAGATCAATGGCACCTAAAACCCGAGGAGCAAGCTCGAGTGGGGCCGGTGTGAAGAGAAAAAGGACCGTCCGACGACCCGTCCGCGAGCCGTCAACGGATTCCTCTTCTACGCCTTCGGCTAGTGATCCTCCAGCTCCAGCTCCAGCTCCTACCCCCAGGTAGATCTTCTAGCCAGTAGGATTGTAACCACGGGAAGGAAAGTGGATTTCGAGTTGTTTGAGAATGAGGGATTCATCATTGGTAGGCAACTTATCGAGATGGGTTTTGAGTATATTTGTTCTTTGGATTGCCCAACCTATCCTGCTTTGGTCAAAGAATTTTACAAGAACTTGTCTAGAGGAGATGATGGCCTTGTAAGCAAGGTTAGAGGCATCGGTTTAAACATTACATCCTCCATTCTTTCTAGACTTTTGAAGTTACCCTTATCTGGACCTTCTACATTTGCACCTGAAGATAGGTCTCCTGCTCTCAATCGTCTGTTGAACCGTAACTTTGAGGGATTTGAGGAAGTCTTTGCTAGTCAACTACCATTGGAACTAAGGCTTCTCCATAATATTTGCAGCAGGATCTTATTTCCCAAGACAGGCCGTTTGACTATGTTTCAGAACGAGATATCTTTATCATGGATGCAGTTGTATCTGGGAAACCCATAAATCTGCCTAGGATGATGATTTGGTATATTGCAGACTGTAGCGGGAAGAAGAAATCAAGCTTACCCTATGGCATGGTTTGACCAAATTATTTCTTAGCCAAGGGATAGTGTTCAGTGATGGTGAGCCAAAGAAGGAGTTAAGACATACAGATTATTATACTTTGGCTACAATTCATCGCATGGGGTTTATTAAGAAAAATGGAAGTTGGGAAAGAAAGACTGTTACTGAGGATAGAGACTTAGATGCAGAGGCACCCAGATCTTCTTTGAGACATTCATCTCCGGAGCCTCCTCATTCATCTATTCCAGATCTATCCAGCTCCTACTTCGGATCCTACCCCTGCTCCTACTATTGCCTGCACAGTCTTCCACTGTTTCATCTGCTAGTTTTTCTGATACTCAGTTGGATCAACTTCGATCTTTATTCAAGTCTGAGTTAAGTGATCAAGAAAAGAGATTGAAAGATGAATTTAATGATAAGTATATGAACTTAAAAGAAGCATTGTATTCTCTCAGTGATCGAGTTGCATTGATTGAGTCCACTCTTAGTTCATCTACCGGTTCCTTAAGTGAAAATTTAAAGAATATCTTTGGAGAGCTTAAGGACATTGCGGTGACTCGGAGACTACTCCCAATGCAACGCAGAGCTTCAAGAAAAATCACTCTGCTTGCACTTTTGTTGATGAAAAACTTAAAGACTATGTAAGGATTCAATGCGAGGGAATGAAGCAAATTGTAGATCATTTGAATAGAATCACAAGAAGAAATTTTTAAGTTTTCATGTAACCTTTTGATGTAGTAAATTTACTTTCAATGCAATGTACAAGTTTATATTTCCATGTACTTTCATTTTGAAGTAATGATGTTTGATGCTTCACTTTTGTCTATTTCAATTGTGAGTACCCTTGAATATCTTTGAATGCTTATGTTTAAATTGATATAATTTTGAATATCTCAATACTCAATTGATAACTATGCTGAATGAATTCGAATGAGTTTAATCAATTGATGCTCTGATGCATCTCAACCTTTTTGTTGATTACAAAAAAGGGGGAGAGATTTATATGAATTAATCGTATATGCATCATCTTAATTGCCCTAATTAAATAAGGGGGAGAAATTAAAAAGAAAAAAAAATATGTTTCATATAAGGGGAAGAGATAAATTGAATTCATAAAGAAATTGCTTAAGTTTTTGATTTTGAAAAATTTTGAATGATTTATAAGATTAAGGTTCATAGGGGGAGCTACCTCATTGAGGGGGAGCCTTTCCATGAACACAAAAGTTGATTTTGGAATCACAAATTTTCAATTTATAATGCATATACTCAATGTTTTTGTCATCATCAAAAAGGGGGAGATTGTTGAGAAATTATTGAAACATAATTGCCCCAACTTTATTGATTTTGATGATTTCCAAAAGCCATGAGTATCTTAAAGAAAACAATGTGTTTATTTATCAAAACCTTGAGCTTATTCAAATTGAATGGAATGAACTTTCAATGGTTATATCAAATGAATTTTGAACCGTTAGAAATAGAAGTTTCAAGTTGTATGCTCAAAGAATTCTAAAAGGAATCTTACACTTTATATTTCAATCGATGAATTCTTGGAACATGTCTTGAATCCATGTTAAACGTCATATTTAATGTATTCAAGTCAAATTTATATTTTAAATTTAATTGGGACAAGTTTTAAAGTCAATCAGAACATTTTTCTGATTTTTGTATCGGTCCCGAGCCGACTCATGAGTTTCCGAGTCGACTCCCCACTTTGCCTGAGTTTCAAGAGTCGACCCCTGAATTCTTGCGAGCCGACTCCTGTCTGTGCGAGCCGACTCCGCTCAAACAACAGAACCCATGTTTTTTGAGCACTTCTCGAGTCGACTCCCCGTTTTCCTCGAGTCGACTCCCGACTTTCAGGAGCCGACACCTATGTTTTCGCGAGTCGACCCCTCAATGGTTAAAATGTTTCTATTTTTGGTAATCGACCTCGAGCCGACTCCCTCAGAGCTCGAGTCGACTCCGCGAATCTGGGCGCGATTTTTAACGGACACATCAGCCCCAACGGTAAGATTTTTGAATAACGGCTATTTTTCCTGTCTCTAACGGATATATTTTTGCAGATTCTATAAATAGAGGAGTTCTTTTCAAATCAAAACAACCCAGAGAAAATCAAAAAGAGAGAAAAGAATATCATTTGAAAAGAGGGAAAAACAGAGCTATTGAAAATCTTTTAGCTCAAAGAGAGAGTTTCAAAAGGAGTGAAATCCAAGTGAAAGATT
>UESW01004558.1:0-16672 GCA_900491605.1 Calamus simplicifolius | reverse complement strand
TTTGTGCTGGTAAGCCCGAGTTAAAACCAGCTGGGTTCGTTGTGCACCCGGTAAAACAATAAGTTTGAGTTGTGAGCTTGTAAAACAACTCGGCTGTAATCTAGAGAGATTATAGTGTGGACCCAAGTGAATCTTGGGAGTGGACGTAGGTGCTGGTTGCGCCGAACCACTATAAAATTGCTTTGTGTTTGCCGTGCCTTATTTTCTCTATCTTTATCTCTCTTTATTAACTGCTTGTTCATTGCTTATTAGTTGATCTCACTTGCACATCTTGCTAACTAATCAATTAAGGTTAAAAAGTATTAAAGTTTTAAGAACCCAATTCACCCCCCCCCTCTTGGGTTGCCATCTGGGCCAACAAGATCGATCTCGGACCGTTGCGATCAATCCGATTGGCGACGATCCGACGGTTGCGATCGATCCAAGCCATGATCCCGGTCGCTGACAATAGATCTCGAACCATTGCGATCGAACCAAGCCATGATCCCGATCGGCGATGATCGATCTCGGACCGTTGCGATCCATCCGATCGGCGACGTTCCGATAGTTGCAATCGATCCAAGCCATGATCCCGATCGCCGACGATCGATCTCGGACCGTTGCGATCAATCCGATCGGCGACCATCTGATGGTTGTGATCGATCCAAGCCATGATATGTCCTGGTCGGCGACGATCGATCTAGGACCATTGCGATCAATCCGATCGAGGATGATCCAACTATTGCGATCGATACAAGCCATGATCCTGGTTGCCGATGATTGATCTCGAACCGTTGCGATCCATCCGATCGGCGATGATTCGACGGTTGCGATAAATCGAAGCCATGATTCAGGTCGGCGATGATCGATCTCAGACCGTTGCAATCAATCCAATCGGCGACGATCCGATGGTTGCGATCGATCCAAGCCATGATCCCGGTCGCCGACAATAGATCTCGGACCATTGCGATCGATCCAAGCCATGATCCCGATCGGCGACGATCGGTCTCGGACCATTGCAATCCATCCGATTGGCGACGTTCCGATAGTTGCAATCGATCCAAGCCATGATCCCGATCGCCGATGATCGATCTTGGACCATTGCGATCAATCCGATCGGCGACCATCCGATGGTTGCGATCGATCCAAGCCATGATATGTCCCGGTCAGCGACGATCGATCTAGGACAGTTGCGATCAATCCGATCGAGGACGATCCAACTATTGCGATCGATCCAAGCCATGATCCTGGTTGCCGATGATCGATCTCGAACCGTTGCGATCCATCCGATCGGCTACGATTCGACGGTTGCGATAAATCGAAGCCACGATTCAGGTCGGCGACGATCGATCTCAGACCGTTGCAATCAATCGGATCGGCGACGATCCGACGGTTGCGATCGATCCAAGCCATGATCCTGGTTGGCGACGATCGATCTTCGACCATTGCGATCAATCCGATCGACGACGATCCAACGGTTGCGATCGATCCAAGCCATGATCCCGGTTGGCGACGATCGATCTCGACTATTGCGATCAATCGATTGGCAACGATCCGATGGTTGTGATCGATCTAAGCCATGATCCCGGTCGCCCATGATCGATCTCGAACTGTTACGATCAATCTGATCGGTGACGATCCGACAGTTGCGATCGATCTAAGCCATGATATATCTCGGTCGCCGAGGATCAATCTCGGACCGTTGCGATCAATCCGATCGGCGACGATCCGATGGCTGTGATCGATCCAAGCCATGATCCCGGTCAGCGACGATCGATCTCAGAACGTTGCGATCAATCCGATCGGCGACGATCCAACGGTTGCGATCGACCCAAGCCATGATCCCGGTCGACGACGATCGATCTTAGAACGTTGCGATCAATCCGATCGGCGACATTCCAACGGTTGCAATCGATCCAAGCCATGATCCCGATCACCAACAATAGAACTCGAACCATTGCGATCAATCCGATCGGCGACGATCCGATGGTTCCGATCAATCCAAGCCATGATATATTTCGGTCGGCGACGATCGATCTCGGACCGTTGCGATCAATCCGATCGGCGATGATTTGATGGTTGAAATCGATCCAAGCCATGATCCCGGTTGCCGACGATCGATCTCGGACCGTTATGATCAATCCGATCGGCGACGATTCGACGGTTGCAATCGATTGAAGCCATGATCCCGGTCGGCGATGATCGATCTCAGATCGTTGCGATCAATACGATCGGCGACGATTCGACGGTTGTGATCATTCCAAGCCATGATCCCGATCGCTGACGATCGATCTTGGACCATTGCGATCAATCCGATCGGCGACAATCCGACGGTTGTGATCGATCCAAGCCATGATATATCCCGGTCGGCGATGATCGATCTCGGATAGTTGCTATCAATCTGATCGGCGATGATCCGATGATTGCGATCGATCCAAGCCATGATCCCGATTGCCGACGATCGATCTCGGACCGTTGTAATCAATCCAATCGGCAATGATCCGACGGTTGCGATCGATCGTAGCGATGATCCCGGTTGGCGATGATCGATCTCGGACCGTTGCGATCAATCCGATCGGCGACGATCCGATGGTTGCGATCGATCCAAGCCATGATCCCGGTCGCCAATGATCGATCTCGGACCGTTGCAATAAATCCGATCGGCGATGATCCGACGGTTGCGATCGATCCAAGCCATGATCTCGGTCGCCGACCATCGATCTCAGGCCATTTCGATCAATTCGAAAGGTGACGATCCGACGGTTGCGATTGATCCAAGCCATGATCCCGGTCGCCGACGATCGATCTTGGACCGTTGAGATCAATCTGATTGGCAACGATCCGACAGTTGCGATCGATCAAGCCATGATCCCGGTCGGCGACGATCGATCATGGACCGTTGCGATCAATCCGATCGGCGACGATACGACGGTTGCGATTGATCCAAGCCATGATCCCGGTTCATGACGATTAATCTCTGACTATTGTGATCAATCCGATCTGCGATGATCCGATGGTTGCGATCGATCTAAGCCATGATCCCGGTCATCGATGATCGATTTCGGACTGTTGCGATCAATCCGATCGGTTATGATCCGACAGTTGCGATCGATCTAAGCCATGATATATCCCGGTCGATGAGGATCAATCTCGGACCGTTGCGATCAATTCGATCGGCGACGATCCAATGGCTGCGATCGATACAAGCCATGATCCCAGTCGGCGATGATCGATCTCGGAACGTTGCGATCAATCTGATCGGCGACGATCCGACGGTTGCGATCGATCCAAGCCATGATCCTGGTCGGCGATGATCGATCTCGGACCGTTGCGATCAATCCGATCGGTGACGATCCAATTTGTGATCGATCCAAGCCATGATATATCCCGGTCGCCGATGATCGATCTCGGACCGTTGCGATCGAACCGATCGGCGACCATCCGATGGTTGCGATCGATCTAAGCCATGATCCCAGTCGGCGACGATCGATCTTGGACCGTTGCGATCAATCCGATCGGCGACGATCCATCGGTTGCGATCGATCCAAGCCATGATCCCGGTTGGCGACGATCGATCTCGGACCATTGCGATCAATCCGATCGGCGACGATCCGACGGTTGCGATCGATCCAAGCCATGATCCTGGTCGCCGACAATAGATCTTGGACCATTGCGATCGATCCAAGCTATGATCCCGATCGGCGACGATCAATCTCGGACCGTTGCGATCCATCCGATCGGCGACGTTCCGATAGTTGCAATCGATCCAAGCCATGATCCCGGTCGCCGACGATCGATCTCGGACCATTGCGATCAATCCGATCGGTGACCATCCGATGGTTGCGATTGATCCAAGCCATGATATGTCCCGGTCGGCAACGATCGATCTAGGACCGTTGCGATCAATCCGATCGAGGACGATCCAACTATTGCGATCGATCCAAGCCATGATCCTGGTTGCCGACGATCGATCTTGAACCATTGCGATCCATCCGATCGGCGATGATTCGATGGTTGCGATAAATCGAAGCCATGATTCAGGTCGGCGATGATCGATCTCAGACCGTTGCGATCAATCCGATCGGCGACGATCCGACGGTTGCGATCGATCCAAGCCATGATCCCGGTCGCCGACGATTGATCTTGGACCGTTGCGATCTATCCGATCAGCGATGATCCAAGCCATTATCCCGATCGGCGACGATCGATCTCGGACCATTGCGATTAATCTGATCGGTGACAATCCGATGGTTGTGATCGATCCAAGCCATGATCTCGATTGTTGACGATAGATCTTGGACTGTTGCGTCAAGCCGATCAGTGACAATCCGACGGTTGCGATCGATCATAGCGATGATCTCGGTCGGCGATGATCGATCTCGGACCGTTGCGATCAATCCGATTGGCGACAATTCGACGGTTGCGATCGATCCAAGCCATGATCCCGATCACCGACGATCGATCTCGGATCGTTATGATCAATTCGATCGGCGATGATTCGACGGTTGCGATCGATCCAAGCCATGATCCCGGTCGCCGACCATCGATCTCGGGCCGTTGCGATCAATTCGATTGGCGATGATCCGATGGTTGCAATCGATCCAAGCCATGATCCCGGTCGCCGATGATCGATCTTGGACCGTTGTGATCAATTCGAACGGCGACGATCCGATGGTTGTGATTGATCCAAGCCATGATCCCGGTCGCCGACGATCGATCTCGGACCATTGAGATCAATCCGATCGGCGATGATCTGACGGTTGCGATCGATCCAAGCCATGATCCCGGTCGGCGACGATCGATCTTGGACCGTTGCGATCAATCCGATCGGCGACGATACGACGGTTGCGATCGATCCAAGCCATGATCCCGGTTCGTGACGATTAATCTCTGACTATTGCGATCAATCCGATCTGCGACGATCCGATGGTTGCGATCGATCTAAGCCATGATCCTGATCGCCAACGATCAATCTTGGACCGTTGCGATCAATCCGATCGGTGACGATCCGACAGTTGCGATCGATCTAAGCCATGATATATCCCGATCGACGAGGATCAATCTCGGACCGTTGCGATCAAACCGATCGGCGATGATCCAATGGCTACGATCGATACAAGCCATGATCCCAGTCAGCGACGATCGATCTTAGAACGTTGCGATCAATCCGATCGGCGACGATCCGATGGTTGCGATCGATCCAAGCCATGATCCCGGTCGGCGATGATCGATCTCGGACCGTTACGATCAATCCGATCGGTGACGATCCAATGGTTTGTGATCGATCCAAGCCATGATATCCCGGCCGCCGATGATCGATCTCGGACCGTTGCGATCGAACCAATCGGCGATGATCCGATGGTTGCGATCGATCCAAGCCATGATCCCGGTCGGCGACGATCGATCTCGGACCGTTGCGATCAATCCGATCGGCGACGATCCGTCGGTTGCGATCGATCCAAGCCATGATCCCGGTTGGCGACGATCGATCTCGGACCATTGCGATCAATTCGATCGGCGACGATCCGACAGTTGCGATCGATCCAAGCCATGATCCTGGTCGCCGACAATAGATCTCGGACCATTGCGATCGATCCAAGCCATGATCCCGATCGGCGACGATCGATCTCGGACCGTTGCGATCCATCCGATCGGCGACGTTCCGATAGTTGCAATCGATCTAAGCCATGATCCCGGTCACCGACGATCGATCTCGAACCATTGCGATCAATCCGATCGGCGACCATCCGATGGTTGCGATCGATCCAAGCCATGATATGTCCCGGTTGGCAATGATCGATCTAGGACCGTTGCGATCAATCCGATCGAGGACGATCCAACTGTTGCGATCGATCCAAGCCATGATCCTGGTTGCCGATGATCGATCTCGAACCGTTGCGATCCATCCGATCGGCGATGATTCGATGGTTGCGATAAATCGAAGCCATGATTCAGGTCAGCGACGATCGATCTCAGACCGTTGCAATCAATCCGATCGGCGATGATCCGACGGTTGCGATCGATCCAAGCCATGATCCCGGTCGTCGACGATTGATCTTGGACTGTTGCGATCTATCCGATCAGTGATGATCCAAGCCATTATCCCGATCGGTGACGATCGATCTCGGACCATTGCGATCAATCTGATCGGTGACAATCCGATGGTTGTGATCGATCCAAGCCATGATCTCGATTGTCAACGATCGATCTTGGACTGTTGCGATCAATCCGATCAGTGACAATCCGACGATTGCGATCGATCGTAGCAATGATCTCGGTCGGCGACGATCGATCTCGGACCGTTGCGATCAATTCGATCGGCGATGATTCGACAGTTGCGATCGATCCAAGCCATGATCCCGATCACCGACGATCGATCTCGGATCATTGTGATCAATCCGATCGGCGATGATCTGACGGTTGCGATCGATCCAAGCCATGATCCCGGTCGCCGACCATCGATCTTGGGCCGTTGCGATCAATTCGATCGGCGACGATCCGACGGTTGCGATCGATCCAAGCCATGATCCCGGTCGCCGACGATCGATCTTAGACCATTGCGATCAATCGGATCGGTGACGATTCGATGGTTGCGATCGATCCAAGCCATGATCTTGGTCGGCGACGACCGATATCGGACCATTGCGATCAATCCGATCGGTGATGATCTGACGGTTGCGATCGATCCAAGCCATGATCCCGGTCGCCGACGATCGATCTTGGACCGTTACGATCAATCCGATCGGTGATGATCCGACGATTGTGATCGATCCAAGCCATGATCCCGATCACCGCCCATCGATCTCGGGCTGTTGCGATCAATTCGATCGGCGATGATCCGACGGTTGCGATCAATCCAAGCCATGATCCTGGTTGCCGACGATCGATCTCGTACCGTTGCGATCAATCTGATCAGCGACGATCCGACGGTTGCGATCGATCCAAGCCATGATCCCAGTTGGCGACGATCGATCTCGGACCATTGCGATCAATCCAATCGGCGATGATACGACAGTTGCGATCGATCCAAGCCATGATCCCGGTTGGCGACGATCGATCTCGGACTATTGCGATCAATCCGATCGGCGATGATCCGACGGTTGCGATCGATCTAAGCCATGATCCTGGTCGCCGAGGATCGATCTCGAACAGTTGTGATCAATCCGATTGGTGACAATCCGACAGTTGCGATCGATCTAAGCCATGATATATCCCGATCGCCGAGGATCAATCTCGGACCGTTGCGATCAATCCGATCGATGACGATCCGATAGCTGCGATCGATACAAGCCATGATCCAAGTCGGCGACGATCGATCTCGGAACGTTGCGATCAATCCGATCGGCGACGATCCGACGGTTGCGATCGATCCAAGCTATGATCCCGATCGGCGATGATCGATCTCGGACCGTTGCGATCAATCCGATCGGTGACAATCCGACGGTTGCGATCGATCCAAGCCATGATATATCCCGGTTGCCGTTGATCGATCTCAAACCGTTGCGATCGATCTGATCGGTGACGATCCGACAGTTACGATCGATCCAAGCCATGATATATCCCGGTTGCCGTTGATCGATCTCGAACCATTGCGATCGATCCAATCGGCGACGATCCGATGGTTGCGATCGATCAAAGCTATGATCTCGGTCGGCGACAATCGATCTCGAACCGTTGCGATAAATCGATCGGCGACGATCCGACGGTTGTGATCGATCCAAGCTATGATCCTAGTTCGCGACGATCGATCTCGAACCATTGCGATCAATTCGATCGGCGACGATCCGACGGTTGCGATCGATCCAAGCCATGATCCCGATCACCGATGATCGATCTTGGACCGTTGCGATCAATCGGATCGGCAATGATCCGACAGTTGTGATCGATCCAAGAAATGATCCCGGTCGGCGACGACCGATCTCGGACCGTTGCGATCAATCCGATCGGCGACGACCCGATGGTTGCGATCGATCCAAGCCATGATCTCGGTTGGCGATGATCGATCTCAGACTATTGCGATCAATCCAATCGGCGATGATCCGACGGTTGCGATCAATCTAAGCCATGATCCCAGTCGCCGATGATCGATCTCGGACCGTTGCGATCAATCCAATAGGCGACGATCCAATGGCTGCGATCGATTCAAGCCATGATCCCGATCGGCGACGATCGATCTCGGAACGTTGCAATCAATCCGATCGGCGATGATCCGACGGTTGCGATCGATCCAAGCCATGATCCCGATCGACGACGATCGATCTCGGACCGTTGCGATCAATCTAATCGGCGATGATTCGACGGTTGCTATCGATCCAAGCCATGATCCCGGTCGCCAACAATAGATCTCGGACCGTTGCGATCAATCCGATCGCGATGATCCGACGTTTGCGATCGATCCAAGCCATGATACCGGTCGTCGACAATCGATCTCGGACCGTTGCGATCAATCCGATCGGCGAGGATACGACGGTTGCGATCGATCCAAGCCATGATCCCGTTCACCGATGATCGATCTCGGACTGTTGCGATCGATTCAGTCCGCGACGATCCGAAGGTTACGATCGATCCAAGCCATGATCTCGTTTGCCGACGATCGATCTCGGACCGTTGCGATCAATCCGATCGGCGACGATCCGATGGTTGCGATCGATCGTAGCGATGATCCCGGTCGGCAACAATTGATCTCGGACCGTTGCGATCAATCCGATCGGCGACGATCGACGGTTGCGATCGATTCAAGCCATGATCCCGGTCGTCGACGATCGATCTCGAATACTTCTGATCAATCCGATCGGCAATGATCCAACGGTTGCGATCGATCCAAGCCATGATCCCGGTCGCCGACCATCGATCTCGGGCTATTGCGATCAATTCGATTCGCGACGATCCGACGGTTGTGATTGATCCAAGCCATGATCCCGGTCGCCGATGATCGATCTCGGACCGTTGCGATCAATCGGATCGGCGACAATCTGACGGTTGCGATCGATCCAATCCCTGATCCCGGTCGGTGACGATCGATCTCGGACCGTTGCGATCAATCCGATCGGCGCCGATCCGACTGTTGCGATCGATCCAAGCCATGATCCCGGTCGCCGACAATCGATCTCAGACCATTATGATCAATCCAATCGGCGATGATCCAACGGTTGCGATCGATCCAAGCCATGATCCCAGTCGCCGACCATCGATCTTGGGCCATTGCGATCAATTCGATCGGCGACGATCCAACGGTTGCGATTGATCCAAGCCATGATCTCGGTCACCAACGATCGATCTCGGACCGTTGCGATCAATCGGATCGGCGATGATCTGACGGTTGCGATCGATCCAAGCCCTGATCCCGGTCGGCGATGATCGATCTCGGACCGTTGCGATCAATCCGATCGGTGATGATCCGACGGTTGCGATCGATCCAAGCCATGATCTCGGTTGGCGATGATCGATCTCGGACTATTGCGATCAATCCGATCGGCGACGATCTGACGGTTGCAATCGATCTAAGCCATGATCCCGGTCGCCGACGATCGATCTCAGACCGTTACGATCAATCTGATCGGTGACGATTCGACAGTTGCGATCGATCTAAGCCATGAATATCCCGGTCGCTGAGGATCAATCTTGGACCGTTGCGATCAATCCAATCGGTGATGATCCGATGGCTGCGATCGATCCAAGCCATGATCCCGGTCGACGACGATCAATCTCGGAATGTTGCGATCAATCCGATTGGCGACGATCCGACGGTTGCGATCGATCCAAGCCATGATCCCGATCGGCGATGTTTCGATGGTTACGATCGATCCAAGCCTTGATCCCGATCGCCAACAATAGATATCGGACCGTTGCGATCAATCCGATCGGCGATGATCCGATGGTTTCGATCGATCCAAGCCATGATATATCCCGATCGGCGACGATCAATCTCGGACCGTTGCGATCAATTCGATCAGCGATGATTCGATGGCTGCGATCGATCCAAGCCATGATCCCGATTGCCGACGATCGATCTCGGACCATTGCGATCAATCTGATCGGCGACGATTTGATGGTTGCAATCGATCTAAGCCATGATCCCGGTCGGCGACGATCGATCTCGGATCGTTGCGATCAATCCGATCGGCAGCGATCCGATGATTGCGATCAATCCAAGCCATGATCCCGATCGCCAACGATCGATCTTGGACCATTGCGATCAATCCGATCGGCGATAATCCGATGGTTGCTATCGCTCCAAGCCATGATATCCCGGTCGGCGATGATCGATTTCGGATAGTTGCTATCAATCCGATCGGCGACGATCCGATGGTTGCGATCGATCCAAGCCATGATCCCGATTGCCGACGATCGATCTCGGACCATTACGATCAATCCGATCGGCGATGATCCGACGGTTGCGATCGATCGTAGCGATGATCCCGATCGGCGATGATCGATCTCGACCGTTGCGATCAATCTGATCGGCGACGATCCGACGGTTGCGATCGATCCAAGCCAAGATACCGATCACCGACAATCGATCTTGGACCGTTGCGATCAATCCGATCGGCGAGGATCCGATGGTTGCGATCGATCCAAGCCATGATCCTATTCACCGACGATCGATCTCGAACTATTGCGATCGATTCAGTCCGCGATGATCCGACGGCTGTGATCGATCCAAGCCATGATCCCGGTCGGCAACGATCGATCTCAGACTGTTGCGATCAATCCGATCGGCGACGGTTGCGATCGATCCAAGCCTTGATACCGGTCGGCGACGATCGATATCGGACCGTTGCGATCAATCCGATCGGCGATGATCCAACGTTTGCGATCGATCTAAGCCATGATTCCGATCGCCGACGATCGATCTCGGACCATTGCAATCAATCCGATCGGTGACGATCCGACTGTGTGATCGATCCAAGCCATGATATATCCCAGTCGCCGATGATCGATCTCGAACCACTGCAATCGATCCGATTAGCGACGATCCGATGGTTGCGATCGATCCAAGACATGATCCCGGTCGGCGACGATCGATCTCAGGACCGTTGCGATCAATCCGATCGGGATGATCCGATGGTTGCGATCGATCGAAGCCATGATCCCGTTGGCGACGATCGATCTTGGAACGTTTCGATCAATCCGATCGGCAACGATCCGACGGTTGCGATCGATCCAAGCCATGATCCCGGTCGCCGACAATAGATCTCGGACCGTTGCGATCGATCCAAGCCATGATCCCGATCGATGATGATCGATCTCGGACCGTTGCGATCATCCGATCGGCGATGATCCGACAGTTGCGATCGATCCAAGCCATGATCCTGATTGCCGACGATCGATCTCAAACCGTTGTGATCATTCGATCGGCGACAATCCGATGGTTGCGATCCATTGAAGCCATGATCCAGGTCGGCGACGATCGATCTCGGACCATTGCAATCAATCCGATCAGTAACGATCTGACTGTTGCGATCAATCCAAGCCATGATCCCGGTCATCGACGATCGATCTTGGACCGTTGCGATCAATCCAATCAGCGATGATCCGACGATTGCGATCGATCCAAGCCATAATCCCGATCGGCGATGATCGATCTCAAACCATTGCGATCAATCTGATTGGTGACAATCCGATGGTTCCGATCGATCCAAGCCATGATCCCGATTGCCGACGATCGATCTCGGACCGTTGCGATCAATCCGATCAGCGATTATCCGTCGGTTGCGATCGATCGTAGCGATGATCTCGGACCGTTGCGATCAATCTGATCAGCGACGATCCGACGATTGCGATCGATCCAAGCCATGATCCCGGTCGCCGACGATCGATCTCAGACCGTTGTGATCAATTCGATCGGCGATGATCCGACGGTTGCGATCGATCCAAGCTATGATCCCGGTCGCCGACCATCGATCTTAGGCCGTTGCGATCAATTTGATCGGCGACGATCCGATGGTTGCGATCGATCCAAGCCATGATCCTGGTCACCGACGATCGATCTTGGATCGTTGCGATCAATCGGATTGGCGACGCTCCGATGGTTGCAATCGATCCAAGCCATGATCCCGGTCAGCGACGATCGATCTTGGGCTGTTGCCATCAATCCGATCGACGACGATCCGATAGTTGCGATCGATCCAAGCCATGATCCCGGTTGGCGACGATCGATCTCGGACTATTGCGATCAATCCGATCGGCGACGATCCGACGGTTGCGATCGATCTAAGCCATGATCCCGGTCGCCGACGATCGATCTCGGACCGTTGCGATCAATCCGATCGGCGACGATCCGATGGTGCGATCGATCCAAGCCATGATCTCGGTCGGCGAGAATCGATCTTAGAATGTTGCGATCAATCCGATCGGCGACGATCCAACGATTGCGATCGATCCAAGCCATGATCCCGGTTGGCGATGATCGATTTCGGACATTGCGATCAATCCGATCGGCGACGTTCCGACAGTTGCGATCGATCCAAGCCATGATCCCGATCGCCAACAATAGATTTCGGACCGTTGCGATCAATCCAATCAGCGAGGATCCGATGGTTGCGATCGATCCAAGCCATGATCCCGGTCACCGACTATCGATCTCTGACCGTTGCGATCGATTCGGTTGGCGATGATCCGACGGTTGCGATCGATCCAAGCCATGATCCCGTCGGTGATGATCGATCTCGGACCATTGCGATCAATCCGATCGGTGATGATCCGATGGTTGCGATCGATCCAAGCCATGATACCGGTCGACGACGATCGATATCGGACCGTTGCGATCAATCCGATCGGTGACGATCCAACAGTTGCGATCGATCGAAGCCATGATCCCGATCACTAACGATCGATCTCGGACCATTGCGATGAATCCGATCGGTGACGATCCGACGGTTGCGATCGATCCAAGCCATGATCCTGGTTGCCGACAATCTGATCTTGGACCGTTGCGATCGATCAAGCCATGATCCCGGTCGGCGACGATCGATCTTGGACCATTGCGATCAATCCGATCGGCAACGATCCGATGGTTGCGATCGATCCAAGCCATGATCCCGATCGCCGATGATCGATCTCGGACCGTTGCGATCAATCTGATCGGCGATGATCCGATGGTTGCAATCGATCCAAGCCATAATATGTCCCGGTCGGCGACGATCGATCTCGGACCGTTGTGATAAATCCGATCGGCATCGATCCGACGGTTGCGGATGATCCCGGTTGCCGACGATCGATCTCGAACCGTTGCGATCCATTGGATCGGCAACGATCCGACGGTTGCGATCAATCGAAGCCATGATCCAGTTCGGCGATGATCGATCTCGGACCGTTGCGATTAATCCGATCGGCGATGATCCGATGGTTGCGATCGATCCAAGCCATGATATGTCCCGGTCGGCGATGATTGATCTCGGACCGTTGCGATCAATCCAATCGGCGTCGATCCACGGTTGCAATCGATCCAAGCCATGATCCCGGTTGCCGATGATCGATCTCGAACCGTTGCGATCCATCCGATCGGCGAAAATCCGACGGTTGCGATCGATCCAAGCCATGATCCCGATCACCGATGATCGATCTCGGACCATTGCGATCAATCTGATCGGCAATGATCCGACGGATGCGATCGATCTAAGCCATGATATATCCTGGTCGGCGACGATTGATCTCGAGCCGTTGCAATCCATCCGATCGGCGACAATCCGACGGTTGCGATCGATCCAAGCCATGATCCCGATCACCGATGATCGATCTCGGACCGTTGCGATCAATCTGATCGGCGATGATCCGACGGATGCGATCGATCTAAGCCATGATATATCCTGGTCGGCGACGATCGATCTCGGACTGTTGCGATCAATCCGATCGGCGACGATCCGACGGTTGCGATCGATCCAAGCCATGATCCCGTTCGGCGACGATCGATCTCGGACCGTTGCGATCAATCCGATCGGCGATGATCCGATGGTTGCGATCGATCGAAGCTATGATCCCGATCGTCGATGATCGATCTCGACCGTTGCGATCAATCTGATCGGCGAGCATCCGACGGTTGCGATCGATCGAAGCCATGATCCCGGTCACCGATGATCGATCTTGGACCATTGCGATCATTCCGATCGGACGATCTGACGGTTGCGATCGATCTAAGCCATGATCCCGATCGCCGATGATCGATCTCGGACCGTTGCGATCAATCGGATCGGCGATGATCTGACGGTAGCGATCGATCCAAGCCATGATCCCGGTTGGCGACGATCGATCTCGGACCATTGCGATCAATCCGATCGGTGACGATCCGATGGTTGCGATCGATCCAAACCATGATCCCGGTCGGCGGCGATCGATCTCGGACCGTTGCGATCAATCCGATCGGTGACGATCCGACGGTTGCGATCGATCCAAGCCATGATCCCGGTTGCCGATCGATCGATCTCGGACCATTGCGATCAATCGGATCGGCGACGATCCGACGGTTGCGATCGATCCAAGCCATGATCCCGGTCGGCAAGGATTGATCTCGGACCATTGCGATCAACCCGATTGGCGATGATCCGACGGTTGCGATCGATCAAGCCATGATCCCGGTCGCCGACGATCGATCTCAGACATTGCGATCAATCCGATCGGCGATGATCCGACGGTTGCGATCGATCCAAGCCATGATCCCGATCATCGACGATCGATCTCGAATCGTTGCGATCAATCCGATCGGCGATGATCCGACGGTTGCGATCGATCCAAGCCATGATCCCGATCGCCGACGATCGATCTCGGACCATTGCGATCAATCCGATCGGCGATGATCGACGGTTGCGATCGATCCAAGCCATGATCCCGATCGGCGATGATCGATCTCGGACCGTTGCGATCAATCCGATCGGCGATGATCCGATAGATGCGATTGATCTAAGCCATGATATCCTGGTCGCGATGATCGATCTCGGACTGTTGCGATCAATTCGATCGGCGACGGTCCGATGGTTGCGATCGATCCAAGCCATGATCCTGATCGGCGACGATCGATCTTGGACCATTGTGATCAATCTGATCGGTGATAATCCGATGTTGCGATCGATCCAAGCCATGATCCCGATTGCCGACGATCGATCTCGAACCATTGTGATCAATCCGATCGGCGACTATCCGACGGTTGCGATCGATCGAAGCCATGATCCCGATCGGCGACGATTGATCTCGAACCGTTGCGATAAATCCGATCGCGACGATCTGACGGTTGCGATCGATCCAAGCCATGATCCCGGTCGCCGACGATCGATCTCGAACCGTTGTGATCAATTCGATCGGCGATGATCCGACGGTTGCGATCGATCCAAGCCATGATCACGGTCACCGACCATCGATCTCCCGTTGCGATCAATTCGATCGGCGATGATCCGACGGTTGCGATCGATCCAAGCCATGATCCCGGTCGCCAATGATCGATCTCGGACCGTTGCGATCAATCGGATCGGCGATGGTCCGACGGTTGCGATCAATCCAAGCCATGATCCCGGTCGCAACGATCGATCTCGGACCGTTGCGATCAATCCGATCGGCGACGATCTGACGGTTGCGATCGATCCAAGCCATGATCCCGGTCGGCGACGATCGATTCGGACTTTTGCGATCAATCCGATCGGCGACGATCCGACGATTGCGATCGATCTAAGCCATGATCCCGGTCGCGATGATCGATCTCGGACCGTTGCGATCAATCCAATCGGTGACGATTCGATTAGCGATCGATCTAAGCCATGATATATCCGGTAGCCGATGATCGATCTTGGACCGTTGCGATCAATCCGATCGGCGATGATCTGATGGCTGCGATCGATCTAAGCCATGATCCCGGTCGGCGATGATCGATCTCTGACGTTGCGATCAATCCGAACGGCGATGATCCAACGGTTGCGATCGATCCAAGCCATGATCCCGATCGGCGACGATCGATTTCGGACAGTTGCGATCAATCAGATCGGCGACGTTCGATGGTTGCGATCGATCCAAGCCATGATCCCGATCGCCAACAATAGATCTCGGACCATTGCGATCAATCCGATCAGCGAGGATCCGACGGTTGCGATTGATCCAAGCCATGATCCCAGTCACCGACTATCGATCTCGGACTGTTGCGATCAATCGATCGGCGATGATCCGACGGTTGCGATCGATCCAAGCCATGATCCCGGTCGGCGACGATCGATCTCGGACCGTTGCGATCAATTCGATCAGCGACGATCCGACGATTGCGATCGATCCAAGCCATGATCCCGTCGGCGATGATCGATCTCGGACCATTGCGATCAATCCGATCGGCGACGATCCGACGGTTGCGATCGATCCAAGCCATGATCCCGATCGCCGACGATCGATCTCGGACCGTTGCGATCAATCCGATCGGCGACGATCCGATGGTTGCGATCGATCCAAGCCATGATCCCGGTCGCCGATGATCGATCTCGGACCGTTGCGATCAATTCGATCGGCGACGATCCGATGGTTGCGATGATCCAAGCCATGATCCTGGTCGGCGATGATCGATCTCGGACCATTGCGATCAACCCGATCGGCGACGATCCGACGGTTGCGATCGATCCAAGCCATGATCCCGGTTGGCGACGATCGATCTTGGACCATTGCATTCAATCCGATCAGCGACGGTATGATGGTTGCGATCGATCCAAGCCATGATACCGGTCGCCGA
>UESW01004557.1:658501-814323 GCA_900491605.1 Calamus simplicifolius | reverse complement strand
ACCAATTTTGGAATATGATATTGGTTGAACAATTTTGGGAAGCCTTAGTTATTAGATTGATGGTCCTTCCCCTGCTCCTTTCTCACAGCATAACTTAAATAAGTTGTTGGCTGCAGTGTCAGGGCAATTGTTGCTTTAAATCTTCAAAACTATGGAAGTGGAAGACATCCCTGGGGTCGCCCTAAGCCTGAATATTTGGAGAAGGTTTGCAGTTGGCTTTCTTAATAGAAAGATTTCTTGATTACAAGTAGATTTCATATATTCTTGAGTGAATGCATACTGTGCTTTTCACCATGATGAACAGGGGTTCAGTGTCAGTGTGTGAGATTTCTTGATTGCAAGTAGATTTCATATGTTCTTGAGTGAATGCATGCTGTGCTTTTCACGATGTTGAACAGGGTTCAGTGTGAGTGTGTGACTGATGATATCTATCTGTTTTCAATTATATGTGAAACCCAGATTCTCTTTTTTTTTTTTCACTACTTGATTAAGATTAATATCATATATTGCATAAGACAATTGGATATTCCTTATTACCTATGCTGCACTACCTAATTAAGAATAATATCATATATTGCATTAGTTAAATGGATATTCCCAGTTAGCTATTGGTCTCAGAGGCTTTAGAGACCGCCTTTGTTTTATTAGAAGTGAACATAAAATACATAGTAATGTTTGCCAGTTGGTTCTGACTATCTAAGCCTTCTATGCTTATAAATATGAGTGACACATGATCTATACCTTGCTTTGAAAGCATTAGATAGCACAGAGAATGATGTAGAGAGAAATGTAGTAACTGTTCTGGATCGAACCCCCTTTTGGACTTGATTTGATTGGATTGGCCATTTTGGGTCTTGATTGAGTTAAATCTTTTTTGCTCTCACCGAATTAATATTTGGATCATATTTCATCTCAAAATCAGCACTTTTCAAGTTTCAGTTGAGGGTATTGTTCTATGCCCGAGGCTTCATATCCTAGTCCCAAATTTATTTTGTTAATAACCCGTTCTATGCCTATATCGTCTTAATTAAAAAATATATATAGATGATATCTTCTTTTCCATAGGTGCACTTGCCTTTAGCTTGTTTACCTCAAAAACTTGTTTTAGAAATGAAGTGTATCTAATTGCTAAGGGGGTAGCTGCACCTGCTATTCCAGAAGCTTCTCTATAGATGCTCCCCTTGTTGATCCATCTCTATCTAACCCAGAGAGAGAGAGAGAGAGAGAGAGAGAGAGAGAGAGAGATGTATGTATTTACTGGAAAGGGACTGCAGGTTTCTGTTCCTTAATCCTACATCTGTTGATCATGCCATTTACTTGTATGCATCACTAAAATCTTGTACTAACCTATTTTCTTTCTATTTTTTCCAGAGAGGCTTTGTTGAGGCTCATGTGGATGATGGTCTAATTGAAATCTTTGGAATGAAGCAAGGTTGGCATGCTTCATTTGTTATGTCTGAACTCATTACTGCCAAGCACCTTGCTCAGGTACCACCCTTTTTTGACCGTTTCACCCTAAAGTAATAAAGTATGTACATAAGTGAAAACTGACGCCTCATAAAAGAAAATTAGAATGTAGTTTCATCTGTCATGTACCACTGCCATCAGTGTTCCTGTTTGGGTAATGCACTAACAAGTGACTATAATTATTGTTAGTCTGTAATAATTGTTACTCAAATGAAAGTGCAATTGCAATGTCACATTTTAAAGATCCACTAGTATCTTCAAACCACTAAAAACTATTATTTCTGAGAAATCCATCCAGAGGTTTTAGGTTTTGGGGTGGGGCATGCAAACCACTTAAATTTATTTTTGAAGAGGAAGGGAGAACCACTTAAATTATCATGACCCCTTTTTTTTTCGAAATTTAATGCTAGGAAATGAATTTTACAAGACACTGTTGTATAAATACTCAACTCATCTAAGCCTTTTTCTAACTATATGGGATCGGCTACATGAATTTGCTTCCTCCACTCTGCTCTATATAGGACCAAGTCGACATTCAAATGAAACATCTGGAGGCAGATGCAACACGTCTCTTAACGAGATCATTCTAGTCCTTCGCAAAGTTTGATTTAATAGATTCATATTTTAAGGGATCTGACGAAGTTTTACTCTGGATGCAAATGTTCCACTTATGAAGCTACTGGAAGAGATGATTGTTTCATGAAAATTTTAATTCAATGATAATCAAACCCATCTGCTTTTGTTGTAATGTAATGTCTTTAAGAATTTATTATTCAAATAGAATCGAGTAGAATAAACTTTCACATACGCACTAGCATCAGAACTTATTTTTTAAAAGTTACTTGCTTCATAACTTTTTCCAAAGAATTGTGTATTGTTATTTTAGTGACTTCAGTTGTTGCCAACATACTTATAGAAGTTTTATTACCAAAATCTAGATTGGTTGCAATAAAGCTTGTGACATACATGTATAAAAAACTGCTGATGTTTTTCAGGCTGCTGCAATTAAGTTGGAAATCAGAGGTGGCCAGTGGAAACAAGCTTATCTGCAATTGGATGGGGAGCCATGGAAACAGCCAATTGTAAAAGACTTTTCAACTTATGTGGTGATAAAGAGGGTTCCTTTTCAGTCGCTTATGATAAGTGGAAAGTGATACTTTTTAGTGACCATGAATTAGGTATGTAACTAAAGGAAGATCATTTTATGTGACCATGAAACTGCATGCAGCTTTATCAAGTAATACTTGCATGCTGTAATCCTGTTTCAAGTCACTACAAGGAACAATTGCTTTAGGAGAGTGTTGGTTCTTGTTGCATAAAATCGATAGGAGTTCAGCTATCATCTCCTCCTGTATATGAACTCATTAAGTTGTGTACAGCATTCTAGCATCATTGATTGAAGCTTTTCATCCGAAACTGCACATATGGAACGGGATCTTCTAAGTGTCTCGTGTCATGTTTGATTCATGAGTGCAAGTGATATCCATCTGCAATGTGATAAACGTTGGCTTTATCATGCCAGCAAGCCACTAGTGGTTTTTGATTTAAAGAACAGAAGTTATCTTCAGTGCATGTAAAAGCTACTGTTGTTTTGCATCATTGCCATCTGTTGTTGCCAGATGACCTTCCTCGAACGTCCGTGAGCGTTCGATCACCTTCTCCAGCGAGTTCGGAATCTTTCGATAAGCTTCTTGAGTTTGAAAGTTTGCAAAAAGTCCCAGGGATCTTTCAATGCTCAAGTCAGTGCTTTGGGCAATAGCCATAAGTTTAAGGAAGCTCTAAAGAGAAAGAGAGACTTAAAAAAGAGCCTTCTGTAAGCAAAAATGAGCATGTATTGTTGTAGTTGTTGGTTACCTGATCAGGGTCTCTCTTATCCAATTTATTCCTCTTTGGACTCTACGTGGCTTGCCTGATAAGCTTGGAACTTTATCGTCTAATGAAGGAATGAGTCATGTGAAGCCTTATGATGGACCATGACTTTTGGGGTTCATTTGATCCGTGTGGTTGGGGTCTCATGATAACTAATAATTTTTGTGGATGGAATATCAAGATTGATGTTTGTGAGACTTGAGGTAGCATTTATGATGATGGCATCAATGGTGAAGCTTGCTTTTTAGTGGCATGTCAAAGCTACAAACGCTGTCCCGTTAAAGGTGGGTGGCCACTTGATTATCCTGTACCGCTTCCATGTAGATTTTTACGTATGTAAGCCTTCCTTGCCTCCTACGCCATCTTTTCTCATGTAAGGGTGCCAATATGGCAATCATAAATGCCTTAGTGCATAGGAGGGAATAAGACAATTGCCTTAGAGTAAGCATGTAATGGGATGTACATTGTTGTCATAAGACCATAAACGTCTTGGTGCGAGAGATATAAGGTGGCTGTGGAAGGACAGAAGCCGAGTAAAAAAAGATTGCGACCAACTTAAGAGTTGGAGGTTGACTTGAGGAAGCCGTTAAAGAAGACCGTCTAGAGAAAACCATCTAAGAAGACAGTCGAGAATGGCCGCTTAGGGGGTCGACTAGAGAAGGTCGTCTAGGACGAGAGCGAGAAGAGGTCATTGAGGACTTCCTTCACTGTCTTCCTCTTCCTGTAGTATATGTTTATGACTTGACTATTGAATGCTCTATTTCATTAAATGCTCTTCAAGTCATTATACCATTTTTGTACCATTAAATGCTCCAACCCATTGACTTGACTATCGAACATTAATGACAAAAGATAGCCCTTAAAAATTCTACACCCATGATGTGACCCTTTTGCCTTCGATCGACTTGTTCTCTCTCCTTATTATAAACACTTGTTGCAAGCGGAAGTAAAGGAATGGACGAAATTATTTAATGCCTATCGCGTCTTTCGTAAAGAAGGCCGAGTAGAAAATCGAGACCATCTAAAAATTGAGCTGTTCAGGAAGGCCGCCTATAAAGGTCATCTAGGAAGGCAGCTTTACCGAGGCCAAATCCAAATCCAAATGCAGTCATTATTGCCCATGGGGTCAACTAGCCTCATACTCCTTGAGTTTGCAGGCGTTGCATCCGCCAAGCTAAAGAAGTGTAGAACTTTCTTTGCTCTTATCTTTTCTCTTTCTGTTTTTTTCCTCTTTTTTTTTTTTTTTTTTTCTTTTTTTTTTTTTTTTTATTTTTTTTATTATTATTTTGCTAACTTGTGTGGACATCTCCATGCTCTCTTTAACTAGCTGAGGGTAGCTAGCGATCCTCTTCCAATGCGGAGTCTGAAAATGGATGCCCGTCAACTGTGAGCTAGGGTTGATCTTTTCCAATGTGAGCTGACTTAGGGCTTCTAATTGGCCAATGTTAGCCGCTAGTCGCTGAGATTGATAGAGTCGTTGAGGTTGCAATAAAACCATTGAGGTTATAATGATGCCGCTGAGGCAGGTATAAGGCCATTGAGGCTGAAATAAAATCGCCTCGGGGGTTTCTCGACCGGCCCGGATGTTGACTCGAGGCTGCCTAAACCATAGGCCTTGAATCGCCTTGAAGGTTTCTCGCGCCGGTCTGAATGTGTCCTTATGATTACGGGGCCACCAAGGTCATTTTAAAAATACCTTGGGGCCGGCTCGGGAGTTTGACTTGGGGCCGCCGAGATCATAGGACTTGAACCACCTCGGAGGTTTCTCATGCTAGTTCGGAAGTGTCCTTATGATCGCGGAGCCATCAAGAAACTATCGGGGGTTGCTCGACCGGTCCGAGTGGTTATTGAGAAGTTGAATGAAAAGAAACTTTTTTTCAAAGTGTAGTGTACTTAGCTTTCGTAACCTTTTTTGCCTTTGCGTCGTGTTTGGTATTGACGTCAATTACAGGCTTGAGATCTTTTTCTTTGAAAGAATTTGTTTCTTTATGCTGAGTTGACAACCTGCCCCTCGAGGAAACCATGTCGATTGAAGGTGGGAGGTACTAGTGCCAAAATTTAAGAGCAGCCGAAACAGAATCCGCAGAAGGTCCTAGGCTCGGTTTGGCTCTGGGTGCATCAGAGAGAAAAAGAGAGGGGAGAGAGGAGGTAAGTAGAGTCAATAGTCAAAGCCCTTTGTCTTCATCTCCCACCTTATATTAATAGCCCTAGCACCTCTCGAATTACTGCCCATAAATGCTTGAGGTGATTAGGAGTTAAGATGCTCATAAATGCCCGAGTTGACTGACCATGGACAATGCCTCAAGTTTGTCTATCTTGGGAATCACTTTGCCACTAATGCCTTCATTTAGGGGGCTTCAAGGTGCTTTTATTGCTTAATCCGCTGGGATGCCTCCTAGCATAACTGCGTAATTGATATAAGTCTAAGTGCTTGCCACCACGCGAAGGCTTGCAATTTAGTGTCACAGAGCTATCTTTTCTTTAGTGTCCTCCATGTGAAGGCTGCTTCATCGGCGTGAATATATTTTTGCGCATGACTTAGGAGCTTGGCGTAGGAGCTAGAAGGCTTCTTGTCTAGTGAATAAGTGAAGCGAGAGCGGTGAAGTCCCTGCTTCAGGGCCAAAGTGGCCACAACATCATTGATGTAATAAACCTCCATGGAAGCAATCTTGAAACGAGCTACAAAATCTTTTAGGGGTTCTCCCTCCTTCTGTTGGATGGAGGACAAGCTATCTTCCATCCGGAGAATCCTCCGACAGGCATCAAAGTGCATCAAGAAAGCCCTCTCCAACTACCGAAAAGAGTCGATGCTGTGCGAAGGTAGGCAAGAATAACAAGCGCGTGCAGCTTTCCGCAGCGTGGCCAAAAAAATCATACATAAAAGGGTATAAGTCGCCCCTTGAATTTGCATCAGAGCCTTGTAGCCTTGAGGTGGTCAAGTGGATCCGTGGTGCCATCAAACAGATCCAACTGAGGAAGGTGGAACCTGGAAGGAATAGACTCTTCTATAATACGACAAGTGAGGGGTGGACGAGTGTTGTAGTCCACCTTTGGCTGATTATTGAGCCTCCGGCTGAGCTCCTCCGGCCGCAGGTGTTGCTTGTCCAGACGCCTCTTCATCTCATGATTAAGGTCATCCCCAGATGACTCGAAAGATGAGTAAGGGAAGGAATGGTGCAACTGATAATGCTCTCGCTCGGGTTCCTTCCCATGTTGCCATCGGGGAGAGGGATTGCTCGAGCGGAAGGTAGAAAACCGTAGTCTCTTGAAAGCTTCACGGTGGTGATGCTTAGGTGAAGCATGATGACAGTCAGCCTCTCTTTGAGGAGATCTCCCATGGGTGGATCGTTGGCTAACTGGTGTAGCTATCACAGACGATATGAAAGGCTTGGGCTACTATTGAGTGGCCACTGAACGTTGCTCTTGCAGCTCATAAACTGCTGCAATCAAGGCTTGAACTTGTTGATCGAGGATGGTCAATTGGTTAGTTAGAGTGGCTGAGGCTGGTAGTGGAGGAGCAGAGATGGTGGTCTTCTGCTGCTTAGTGCGATGTGGATACCCCTCGGTATGATTGGCGGAGGCCTCCGACATGTGCGCCACCACCATGGCTATCTTAGAGAGGACAAAGGCTTATAACTCAGAAAGACAGAGCTTTCTTTCCTTCAGTGTGTCCCCCTACCTGACGCGCCAATATGTTGTTACCAGATGACCCTCATCGAACATCCGTGAGCATCCGGTCGCCTTATCCAACGAGTCCGGGATCTTTCGACGAGCTTCTCGCGTATGGAAGCCTGCAAAAAGTCCCGAGAACCAGAAATTCCAACGGGGACCCTCCGATGCTCAAGTCAGTGCTCTGGGCAACAGCCGTAAGCTTAAGGAAGCTCGAAAGAGAAAGTGAGAAATTTAAACAAGAGCTCTCTATGAGTAAGAATGAGCGTGTGTTGTTGTGGTTGTTGGTTACCTGATCGGGGATCCCTCTTACCCAATTTATTCCTCTTTGGACTTTATGTGGCTTACCTGAGAAGCTTGAAGCTTTGTCGTCCAGTGAAGGAATGAGTCACGTGGAGCCTCATGATGGACCATGACTTTTGGGGTTCATCTGATCTGTGTGGTTGGGGCCTCATGATGACTAATGACTTTTGTGGATGGAATATCAAGGCTAATGTCTTTGAGACTTGAGGTACTGCCACTTGTTGGAGCATTATGATGATAGCAGCAATGATGAAGCTTGCTTCTTAACGGCATGTCAAAGCTACATGCGCTGTCCCATTAAAGGTAGATGGCCACTTGATTATGTTCTCTATGTAGATTTCTATGTATCTTTTCTTATGTAAGGGTGCCAACATGACAACCATAAATGCCTTAATGCATGAGAGAATAAGGCAATAAATGCCTTAGAGCAAGCATGTAGTGGGATATACGTTGCTGTCATAAGATCATAAATGCCTTAATGCGAGAGATGAGAGATATAACGTGGTTGTGAAACGAGAGAAGCTGAGTAGAAAAAGATTGCAGCCAATTTAAAAGTCGAAGGTTGACTTGAGAAAGCCATCTAGAAAGGCCGTTTAGGAAGACCATCGAGAACGGCCCCTTAGGGGGTCGATTGGAAAGGCTGTTGAGGACTTCATTGTTTTCTTCTTCTTATAGTACACATCAATGACTTGACTATTGAATGTTTCATTTTATTAAATGCTCTTCAAGTCATTATGACCATTTATGCACCATCAAATGCTCCAACCCATTGACTCAAACATTAATGATAAAAGGTGACCTTGGAAGAATCCCACGCTTCTCTTTCCTCATTATGATCAGACGTTTATTTGACAAAATTATTTAATGCCTACCACATCCTTTATAAAAAGGCTGAGTAGAACACCTAGGCTGTCTAAAAATTGAGCCATTCAGGAAGCCATTGAGGATGGCCACCTAAAAAGGTCGTCTAAAAAGACAGCTTTACCAAGGCCAAATTTAGATGCGATTATTATTGTCCATGGGTCAACTAGCCCCATCACCAGCTCTTTAGGTTCAGTGGCTCTTCTGCTTGCCAAGGTACCGCACAACAGGCGGTAACTCTGAACCTGATTTATTAAAGGAGGATTTGAGAATGATGCGCGCTTACTTCCTCTTCGCACGTTTGCTCTCTGCTACCCGCAAGAATCAAGTCCATTATGGCAAAGGTCTGGAACAAATGATTACAGACCGTCTCACATGGTAACTTCTATTGTTCAATTGGTACCGATTGGTATGCTAAAGCATGAAGGGGGAAGGACTGCCGAGGGAAACATTACAGGGTAAGTCCTTTAAAGACAATGCGATCCACATACTTCTAAAGTTAAGTTTTTTACTTAATTTATTCTTGTTTATTATTTGTTATAATTATTTTTAGAATGTAATTTACATCCACTAACTTAGATTTCTAATAATAATATCATCCTTTGCTGCATTCAAATCTAATCCTAAAATAAGTATAAGCCTCTGCAAGCACCAAACAAAAACTGTAACTTAAAAAAAGAGAAAAATACTGATGGGCTGTTTCTTAGCTCATCAAAATTGGTAGATAGAGATGACAAAACGTGTCAATAGGTCATAAATAGGTCGGATTAACTTCAAAGTATAATGATAAATGGTTAACCTGAATTTGACTCATTTATTAATTGAATAAAAAATTTACACATGAACCCAAGCTATATATACATGATTTAAATGATACAATCCATGTAACCCATTTAACCCATGACCTTTATAATTCATATGACCCATTTGACATGAATTGATCTATGTAATCCGTATAATTTGTATAATTTATTTATACTAATCCAATCATACCTTGAAGTAATTATATATATCCACTAAGTGTAATTTTAATTATTTTCAATCCATTTCCATCCAACTGCCAGAACCTATGTGATGATAAAAAAATAATTAATTAAAAAATAATATTAATTTGAATAAACAGGTGTAGCAATCATATTTAGGTTAAAAAAATCATGTTACACAAATTGATTCATTTAATAAATATTTAATTGCGAAACAATTTTGAGTTAGCGGGTCAATCCAAGACCCGACTTGTTTATTAATTATGTTTAACAAGTCAACCTAATTTTAATTAAAACCCATTCATACTCAACTTAAACTCGTAAACTTCATATCAAGTTTAAGTCATGTTCATGGTCATGTCCAAAATTGCTGTCCCTATAAAAGAATGCAGGATTTTATGATCCATAAGTTATTTAGAACTTGAAGTTAATTGGCCTGATAAAAAAAACGCAGTTGAGGATACTGACGTGAAAAGTAACTAACGGCACAAAATAATTAAGCAACAATGAGCATCTGTACAATTTTAATGATTAAGGTGGCATGTTCGATCCAACTAGCTACCATCAATAGACTTAAGAATCGGTTCCTTTGCAGAAGAAGGCTATATAAACAGAATGCACTACAAGATAAAGAAGACTCGGAATACCAGAGAGTCTGGAAGAGATTATAAGTATGAGAGAAAAAAGCACCTATAGCAAGATAAAAATTGTGTGAGACAGCATATTAGCAAAAGGATTTTTGTTTCACTAATTGGTGGCAGTGAAATAGAAATAATAGTCAAATAAGCAAAAGATGTTTGCTACCTGACCAGGCACAGAAGTGTTAACTCCTGGTATGTCCGCATCAGTAAGTCATTGTGCTTGGGTTGCCATAAAGCCTCTAGGCAGGAAATAGAAGTAGATGGAGATAAGTACCTAAAAACAAATCCCTATCAAAATTGTAATTAACAGAGAACAAGCTGAAATCAGAACCATCCATAATGCACTTAGGTTATGAGTGCCTCATACCAATTTGGAACCCTGGACAACTTCTAATGTAAAATGATATTTTCAAGTAAAGGCAACCAACTGAATGTAAAAAATCACAAACCAGATCAGCACCAGGGCAGCGATATGTGATCAAATTGTGCTGCATAGGTCATCAAGCATCCGTTAATGGAGCTGGAATTGGTCATGGCACCTATAAATTAGTGAATCATATACAAGAGTTAAGTCATGACATAGAAAATACAGAAAGTGAGACACAGGTGAAAGTTATAAATTCACTAGTTTGACATATCATCAGTTGGTCTCAAGAGCACTCCTAATAGCACTGTCACAAACATACGCCAAAACCGATAGCTTGCTCAAATGTCTGAATGGCGCTCCAAAAACCTCAATTTAAATATCTAAAGGATGTACTATATACTGATATGGGCACTCAAATAAGTTTGAAAGCGTTTTAACAATCCAAATTAACTTGAAGTAGTCTGTACCAGCCAATGGCTGATTGACTCTGTCGAATCTCTTAGGGCCACCGCTTCATGAACTATTTCGACTAATACAAGGTGTTGCAACTGGGAGATACCAGACCATCTACGGCCAATTTTAGAACAAACCGGTCAGTGTCAACTAGCATAGGCCAACATCTTTCTCCAAGCTTTACAATGCTTATACAATATCTTATCTCCATTCCGTAAGAAAAATTCCATACTCTGCCCAAAGGAAGCTACAAGATGCTTGGAAAAATTTGAAACCCTTGTATTCAATAATGTTACCAAGATCTTTGAATGGGGTTGGATAGTGGTATTTTGGAAATTATACTGCTAAATTATAACTTGACAAAGAGGACGAGAAGTTGTTGTCTCTAATTGCGTGAACAAAATTAAAGGGGTTCTTGGATGTCATGTTACCATATTACAATATTTGCTGATTATTCCTCAGACATGAACCCATATTACAATATTTGCTGATTATTCCTCAGACATGAACAGGAGATGCACTACACAGTCATATAGCTACAATGTTATAATAACACGATCAATTCTATAATATCATTTAAAAAAAAAAACATCCTTTATCTTAACCGACAGTGGTAGCCATAATTTGATATTTTCGGAAGAAATGAAGGGTTCTTGCAATCAGGAAGAAAGCATGAAAAGAATCTTGGCAAGATTTCCACCCCGCCCCGAAAAAAAAAAGGGCAAGCAATCAGACAGAATTCTCTGTGCCAAAATCAAATAAAATGCGGCATCGACTGTCAAGCAACAAAACCGTAACCCCGCAATAGTATGACCCTCTGGTCCATTAAACTCCAAGCTCTGAGATATCACATTCAACTCGATTCAAAGGCCAAGAATCAGGCCAGAAGCAATCAAAACGATAGTCATGAGGGAGAAATAAGGAAGAGAGGAGAAAATTACATTGAGGAAGAATCCGGCGGCCATGGTGGACTGGCGGGTGGAGAGGAGGGCGAATCCCGCGTCCCCGGCATCCACCTCGAGGCGAGATGAAGCTCTCTTCCCTTTCAAGTCACTCGGGAACCCACATACATGCATCGTGCCGGACCGTCAGGAAGAACGAAAGAAGGAAATACGAGGCAAACTGCAATCCATCGCGAGGGCTCGATGACAGAGAGGGAGAGAGCGTTCCCGCTTCGGTGGCCGCGTTTGCGGGATTCGAGGCCGGGAATGGAGCACACGGCGGCGGAAGAGGCGCCCGCTGCTGAGACTAGATGTGGGCGATGGGGAACCCTTAAACCCTACTTCTTCTTGATTCTAGCCTTCCTTTCGAATGAGTAATCTCGCAGCGCGAGCTTCGTTCGCCCTCGTTCATATTTATAGGCGGGGAGGGACGCCTCCAGGGGAAATTCTATTCAGCCCGAAGTTTTGCTAGACCGAATTAATTGTCTCTGTTCGGCCCAAAAGGCCAAACAAAAGAGTGGACTGGACAGAAGAGCTTCTTCTGTTCGCCCAAAAGATCGAACAGAGAGCTGTCTGTTCCGCTTGCCAGGCGAACAGAGTTTTTTTTTATAATAGTAAAAATATATTATTAATATATTTTAATAATAAAAATTATTATTAAAGAGAGTTATTTTAATAATAAAATTTATTAAAAATATTTTAATATATCATTTAAAATCTTTTTATCAAATGAGTTTATGTTATTTTTATTAAAATCTTTTTATTAAAAATATTTTTAAGAAATAATAAATATATCATTCACTATTTGATTACTATTATTACATTATTTTAGCTATTTTGTGATGAAATCATGGAGACTAAATAAAATTTTTATTTAATACAAATATTTGCTTTAATATAATAAAAAAATTTAAATCAGCTAAAAAAACTTATTTGTTATATAATAATTTGAATAGATACTATTATTATTTTTCATTCAAGTGCAATAATTTATCACCTACTATGTATGCCATCTCTGAATTCAATGATCTCATATCATATGACATATGGTAATTAATGCAATATGCAAAGATAGATGATTAATGCGTATTAATGTTGCTTATTAATTAATGTTGTAAAGATAGATGATTAATACGTATTAATTAATGATTAATGAAAGATAGATGATTAATATTAAAGTAGATACATGTATGATTTTACATTTTAATCTTGCATATTAATGTTGATTAATGTCATATTTCAGATATGGATACTGATCCTTCACGTGTTAAACCCACAGTGTCTATCTGGAAGGCATGCTGAGCCTGAGGTTCCTATTGCACCATCGCCCTCAGCTGAGATGGTAGACAAGGATATCCTAGCTATGAATGTTGATGACGAAGCGGATGGGTCTTGTCCAGGCGGTCCAGAGGATGAGTTTGTCCTTAGTAGTTTCAAGACATATATAGCAGCCTCCATCGGGAGGTAACAGGTATTGTTTATTTGTTATTCTACTGTATTTTCTTTAATGTATTATTACGATGCTGTTATATAATTTATTCATGTTATCCATTTATATTTTACAAAAACGAACTCCACTGAAGTGCATGAACCATGCTGCCAAGGTAGGTAAGTGGCAGTGGTGGGCATCAGGGCAATCAAATAGGAGATTTAGAGAAATAGTTCAGCAGTCGGGCATGGTTAAAATAGTGTACTGCTCTTATCGGTTCACCGATAAGATTCTTGTCTTGGGCTTCATAGAGAGATGGCAGCTCGAGATGAACACCTTTTATCTTCCCTTTGGTGAAATAACGATCACGTTGGATGACGTTGCCGCCATATTAGGGATTAGTGTCATAGGTGCCTCAGTGTCACTGTCATGTGATAAGATGAGTGATCGGGATGCTGAGGACCTACTAGTGGAGCTGTTAGGTATGTCATAAGTAGACGTGCGTCAAAAGGTGCTATCAGTACGCGGTCAGTCTGTGAGGTTAGAGTAGTTGAAGAGTAATTTTTATGCTGTATCTGAGATAGACACCATAGGATAGAGTGTGCAGTGCGAGGGTATTTGCTATTTTGTTAGGGTGTACACTCTTTATTGATAAGAGCAGGACGAGGGTGCCTATAGCTTATCTTTTTCTACTTCGGGATTTGGATAAGGTGAGCACATATGCTTGGGGTGCTAATGCCTTGGCTCATTTATATCGGCAGTTGGGGATTGCGTCCAGGGCATCTATTAGACAGATTAGTGGATATATGACGCTGCTCCAGGCATAGATTTATGAGCATTTTTCATTACTCACTCCTCACCCAGCCCTGAATTATATTGATGCTAGGCCCTGCGTGCACCGATGGATTCCTAGTAGACCACCATGTACCATGATAGATCATTTAGTGATTCTAAGCGAGTCATTGGACATTTTGAGGGCTGATGATGTATATACCATAAAACCATGCACTTGTATATTTCTATGATTTGCCATATATTATCAAACTGATTAGGATTTATCTGTTGCAGGTAGTTTGGGATCCCCATCGTCATATTTGGAAAGATCATCCATTCCTAGATATTGCATTCTTTAGTGGATGCCTGAAGTGCATGGATGTCATAGAACCCTATCATCCTGAAAGGGTTCTATGATAGTTCGATAGGATACAGATGATCCCTTGCGCGCCACTAGCCCCTGAGCAAGCTAGCAGAGGATCGACAACAGCATTGTACCGTATCCGGTACGTCTTCTATGATCAGATGTGGGAGGATCACCTGCTGAGTCAAGCGAGCAGGAGCCATCCGGTGACTCGGCCATCAGATTGCGTACGAGGATATATGGATTGGTATTCTTGTATCATGCACCTGGCAGTTTACCCCCCAAAGAGTCGATTCAGCATCTATTCTCGATCATGTCCCGATGATGTTGATGCTGATGTGCAAGGGCGACATATTGCAGATGTCATTAGCATTAGCACCAGCATTCTGCATATAGGTTGGGAAGAGGTTGCGCCATAGGGGATTGACTTGTACGATGTTATTTCTCAGATCTTACAGGCATTGCAGGGTCAGCATATCTCAGTAGTTGAGCCTGATGTACCTAGCCCTAGTCATGCATCGCCATAGCAGTACAGGCATCGACACGGTGAGGTGGGGATTGATGATGTATTTCTTGTATTTTGTAGCTTTTTAGCACATCTTTTTGTAAAACACATTGAATTTTGAATGAAAGTTTGAGTTTCCTTTTTTGTGCCAGAGTCCATATTCAATATACAACTCAACAGTCTTGTTAATTATAAATTAGTAAATAATCGTATGCTAATAATATTCGTCACGGTCCAGCATGCCCCGGCATGGGTTGACCAGCACACCCTAACACGTGTCGGCATGCATCATCATGCTTTGGCATGTGTCGGCATGGGCTGTCACTCACCAGCATGGGACGACACTCATTGGCACTGGCCGACCTGAATAAATTCCAAGCATTAACCCCATACTATTGTTGCTACTGCTGACTATAATTTACAGGCTCAGAATGACGCCTCCTGAAATACTTTCTGTTGAAGGACTCAACATGCTCTGGAAAGATTTCCTTGACAATCGTATACATTGTTCAATCAACTAATAAAATAACGTACTTTATATACAAATTTTAAACATTACAACTTTGTATATTGATAAAAATTGCACTCTACAACTCAATAGTCTCGCTGATAATAACATTTGACGAGATCGTTTGTTTGAACTGTTGAATCCAAGATTCATATGAAGTTGCCCATCCGGAAGCATAAGGTAAATGATATCTTCGCCAGTTGATCGCTATTGGGGGAACGGGATGACCCAGTAACAGAAACACCTACAAAATAAAAAATAAATTAGTAAACAAAATGATTTTTGAGTCATTTAAGGATGAGTAAGAGATGTTTAATTAATACCTTGGCAAAATGATTGCCATTTACGAATGCTACTGCAATATCTTTGCAGGATAGAGGAGGAAAGACAGCGATCTAAGAGGTAGGAATGTAAGACATTGTTGCAAGAAGAGGTGACATAGGATAACGTTATAGCAGGATGCTATAAGGTGCCCCATATCCGGCAACGTCATCCACCGGTCAGATGGTGGACAATTCTCAAAATATGATAATGCATGAGCGATCTCGTCTAACCTCCCTTCAACAGCAAATAAAGCGCGATAGTGCTCTGAATGACATTGTAACTCATGTAATAAATCCTTCCTAACACAAAGCCAATCCTCCTCTCCAAATAAAGAGCAATCTCGTCTACCCGAATCAAATTTTTTTATAATAACGACAAATTCATTCCTCCTCCTAGCTTTCCGACACCAATCACACATTTCTTCTCTACTCATGAATATCTACAAAATAAATAGTTTGATGTGAGTAGACAATTTTACACTTTGCTCAATCAACTAATAAATAATTGCAATCAAAATTATCTTACCTCGTAAGTTGTAAATTCATTTGTATAATTCATCACACATTCAGAGCCAATCATGTTGTATTCGGTTGAAGCATCGCCCTACACGATCAAAAAATCATTTTAAACCCTAACCCTAATTTACCTAAACCATCAAAGAAGTTCGGCCTACTGTGGCTGAACAAATAAACTTTGTTCGGCCACATAGGGCCGAACAAATAAACTTTGTTCGGCCACACAGGACCGAACAGAGGGCATCTATTCGGCCCTGTGTGGCCGAATAGAGTTGATTTGTTCAGCGACACAGGGCCGAACAACATACGAACCGTGAAAAAAAAAATTTGAAATAAGTTTTAAAAACTAACCTTTGGGACCGTAAATTAGTCTCTTTGTAATTTTGTAATATTTTTTAAGGGATAAATTAGTCTCTTTTTTTATTGTGGGGGGGGGGGGTGGCTAACCAAAACTTGCGGGCTGAATAGAATTTCCCCTTTAGCGGCCAAGGTGGCCGCGAAGGGACATGGGTCTGTTACTCCGCGAAGCATTGCAAGCACGATGTCTCGATCTCGACAGGGCTGGGGGCTGGCCCATCGACTCAACCGACCAAAGACACTATTCTGGTTCGGGTTTGGTTCGATTATGTGAACAGAAGAGAAGGGACTGTTGGGTTTAGGACTGCTTAATCCTTGCCCAAGCAGGTCCATTAAATAGATCTGCCGCCATGAAAGGAACAAGCTCATGCAGTCTCGGGTTTAAACGGTTTGTTATCGTGTCGGATTTGGATTAACTAAAACAGATCCACTTACATGATCGGTCACCATGTTGCCGGTCGGGTTCAAGTTTGCCTGCCGGGCCAATGGTGGCCGAAAGGGCAAGCCACAATTACAGAGGTGGACTACTCACTGACAAAATCAAATTACCTCTCGGGTCGGTTTCCATTCAAAGGGAGAACAAGTCTTTCACTTTGGTTATGATCACGGGAGCAACTCGGGTTCATAAAACTTGGATTTTTTTTAACCTTAATTTTAATTCTATTTGTAAAATATTAATCATAATCCTAATTCTAATTCTATTTGTAAAACCTCAATCCTAATCCTAGTTTTAAAAATTGGGTTCGGATTGAAATTCAGGTTGATGAGAAAAAAAATACTTTTTTCAAAGTAATAAACCGAATTATGAATTCCAAAGACAAAAAAAAAATCCCTTGCCGAAGGTATAAGCTGAACTTGGGGCTTTAACATTGTATTAAAAAAAATCTTACCTGAAACAAAGAAGAGGAGGAGGTGCTGTAAACAAAAAAAGGAGAAGGCGGGAAGTAAAACGAAATGTGCGGATGATCCGCCTTTATGTTTATCCTTTTCCTCGTCTGCAACCGACGGCCTTGCCTTCCTTGCCCTCAAGTTGGCCATCTCGTTCGATCCGATTGGCGTCTTCAATGCCCCCAAAAATCTGGTGCCGATAAGCTACCCCGTTCAGATAACCCTCGGGTTCGGATTATCTCGGGTTCGAATTACGGTCAACCCTAACCCGAGTCAATTGCAAATTGGGTCGGATTAAACCCGGATCTTTCGGGTTCGGATTAGACAAACATGAGTTTAAACGTTGCTGTAAATCGGGTTCAACAGGCCGAATTCAGATTGAACCCGGCCCAAGTTACACCCCTGGTTACGATGGCGGGGGAGTCCATGTCCATTTGTTACCCCGGAAATATCTTCCGCGCAAAACTTGTTCCGGCAAGTAATTAATATATGAAAGTTTAAAAACTATATATTTTAACCAAGGCCTATATAATGATTGCATCATAGTTTTTATTGTACTTATGGGCTTATTTGACTATCTGGATGGGTTATTTCTAAGCAATGCGAGCGAATTTTTATTAATAAAATAATAAAAGGAATAATACTAAGGAGCAAGAATTTTTATGAATTAAGGCTTATACTAATGGAGAAGCTTTTGATAATAACAAAGGGCTTCGGATCTAAAAGCTAGATAATGCACCTTTAAATATTATTGTGACGTAGATAATTATAATATAAGTATTTTAACTTTTTTTAAAGAAAGATATTATTATTTTTTTAAAATAGATATATAATCCTTATAATTTTAAGTTATTATGCTCAATGACTTTTATATGTACACAGCTTTTCTTATTGTCAAATTTTTTTTTTTTGAATGAATTCAAAAAATAAGGTTTATTTATGTTTAGATACTTATTAAAACTTAAAATATGTGACATAGAATCACACGATGGGCACTATATAAAATATAAATATAAATATTAGTATTTTAGTTAATGATTCACGAATAATTGTATATCAATAGATTATACAAGGTGACATAAGTAATCATCAAATTTTTAATTAATAGTTTAAATAAATAAATTTATCTCTCACAATTTTCTTCGATCACTATATAAAATTGTTGGCGAAAAATATTTAAATAACTAATAATTTGCTCCGGTGCATCGTATCAATCAGTGATCTTCTTTCCATTCACAGCCACACGAAACTTTCCAACAAGAAGCTCATATATCTGATTGTGTGAATATGTACGAGCGGTGAAGGCAAATTTATAATATTACATGCAATTTTGATGGTTATCCTGTGGACTTATTGCCAAGTTTTCACACTGTCAACCCTACACAGAAATTGCGCGATTAATGACCAATGGAATCACTGTTTCTTCTTTCTAGATTGTTACTCTTGCCTACATCCTTGACTGGTCTGTGAAACGCCAGTGGCCAGATAGATGGCATTGACAAACATGTGATCGAGGGGTCTCTATCTCTAATGAATCATTCCGGTCAAGGTTCGGAAAGAATATTCTCATCTCCTTGATCGCCGCCACATTTCTTGGCCATCAGCATTAATGCTAAGGTCCTCGCTGGCATGAACCATCAACTGGCTGTCTTGGTGAAGAACTGGAGAAGAGCTCAAATTTCTGAAGAGTGGTGAAAGAAGATTCCTAAATGGCATGAAGTGTACTGGAGAGTAGCTCAAGTTTCGACTTATCACATTTGGCCGTTTGCTATACAAGCTCACGCCTGTGGAGACCTTCTTTAATGATTACCCGGCACAAAAGAGAACCAGTTCCTCCAGTTGGAATCATTCCACTCCGAACCGGCAATGATCTTTCAAGAAGTTTTGATTGGGTCAGGATGTTTTTTTTTTCCTCGTGTTCTGCCTATTTGGTTTGATTGTTAAAATTTCTCTGAAATGCCATTGAATCACGCAAGTAATGTTATCTGTAGTGGAAACAAATTCCTAAATATAAACAAAAATTGCAAAAAATGTGCCCATTCTACGCATGAATCATCGATCGTTCAAAGTATATTACACAAAACGAACATACCTCTTTTGCCACAGATTAAATGCACTTATCGCTGCCTCGAAAGAAGACAATCCACAGATTGCTTACCTTTCTGTGAGAATGTTTTCCGATGATGAATGAGGAAGAAGAGCAACTGCTTCCCACGATGAAGCACTCTTCTCGATTTTGTTTTTAGAGAATAACTGCCAAGTGCAGTTATTTCTTTCATGGGCTGGGTTAGCCCATCATGGGCGGCCCAAAATTCAATAATAAAAAATCATCTCCCACTCGCACATGGTGGGCTAAACATTAACTCATTCTTCTTTGCGATATTCATACAAGCAAATAATCCGCGACCAGCATACTTCGAGAGCTCATTGCGATGCATCTGTTAGGAATACATAGCAGCTCAAAATTGGGTACAACATTTTCGAGTAGATATAATATGCAGTCCCTTAGATCAATCAGTCACATTTATATCTTCTTTGATCTCTTTTAGTATCTTGTATATTGTATTCACAACTATGATTTACTTAAAATCATAATTGGTCGACCTGTGAATACAAAAATAGAATGTGACATCATAATAAAATTGATCTTCCTCTTTCCTTAAACCTCTCTATTTCAGTCCAGCTCGCTTTTCTAGAAATGCCCCATTAGATCGAATCATTCATGACCATTGGCAACATTCTAAGATAGCGAACTCTGAATAGAAACTTTGAGAATAAGTTAGAGTCGTGAAGGCACCATTTGAGGAACTCATATCCTCTAGAGTCTCACACGGCATAAAGTTGAGATCAAAAACTTTTGCCACTCATATCGGTCGTCTTATGCATACGTAGTATGAAATACGTATTACGGTATTAACTCCTTTCCCGTGGAGCGTATGTCTTTACTTTCAATACCGTACAGATGATAGTTCAGACATGCCTAATGTCTAAACTCGAGTTCACGTATCTACTCTTCTAAAGAATCCATTAGAACTCACATCTGGCATCAAAAACAGATAAAGTAAAATATGTGGGTTATTTTACTTTCGGACATAGTAAATGTTATGTCCTCATCTTAGCACTTAGCTAAGGCAACATTTATATTTTAAACTTGAGCTCTCGATTATCACCTAGATAATAAGTCTAAAAATTGTCTCATCTCTATTTATCACACAGTAAATAGAGGCGATTACCCGTGTGAGTGGATTAATCTTATCTGTCCGACATACTTTCTCGTCATAATACACTAAGTATTAATATGCATAAATAAAAATATCATAGGCATTAACAATGAAATAACAATCTCATTCAAATGTGAACATTTAGGGAAATTACAATATTTAGTAATCAGCATCTACGCAGTCCTAGAGATTTTACATGACCAATGAAAACATCTCTAGGAATTGGCTTCGTCATAGGATCTGCTATCATACTATGCGTAGATATGTACTTCAAGTTCACATCTTTCCGTGCTACCATGTCTTTAACAAAGTTATACTTGGTATCTATATGTTTGGTCTTGCCATGATATTTAGGATCCTTAGTGTATGCTATTGCTGCTTGGCTATCACAATTGACTAACAATGAGCTTGCAGTATGCTCAACAACACTTAAATGATCCAAAAATCTCTTAAGCCAAACTCCCTCTTGTACTGCTGCTGACAATGCCACGAACTCTGCTTCCATGGTGGACAATGCTATACATGTTTGTTTCTTACTGCTCCAAGATATGACGCCATTATTCAGTAAGAATACAAAACCAGAGGTAGATTTCCTTTCGTCTAAATCTCCTCCCCAGTCAGCATCTGAGTAGCCTTCAAGTCGCAAATCCTTTCCTTGATAACTCAGAGAATAATTAGCAGTACCCTTTAGATACCTCATGATTCTTTTGACGGCTTTCCAATGTGCGTGACCTGGATTGGATTGGTATCTACTTACCATTCCAACTGCAAAACATATGTCAGGTCTTGTACACATCATAGCGTACATTAAGCTCCCAACAGCACTAGCATAAGGAACGCGTTTCATTTGTTCCTTCTCTTGTGGAGTCCTAGGACACAACCTACGGCTCAATTCTTCACCTTTTGCAATAGGAGTTTCGATGGGTTTACAATCATGCATATTAAATCGTTCAAGAACTTTGTTGATATAAGTCTCTTGCGAAAGAGACAATAATCTCTTAGAACGATCTCTTGAAATCTTAACTCCAAGAATATATGCAGCTTCACCCATATCTTTCATCTCAAAATTGGACGATAACCAACTTTTAATAGTATTAACCAACTCCTTATTGCTTCCGGCAATCAGTATGTCATCAACATATAATGATAAGATCACAAATTGATCCTTGGATCTTTTGATATACACGCAATGATCTTCATCAATCATTGTAAAATCATAGGCCACTATGGCATTATGAAAACGCGTATACCATTGTCTTGAAGACTGCTTAAGGCCATATATCGATCTCAAAAGTCGACATACCTTTTGTTCTTGGCCCTTCACATTGAAGCCAACTGGTTGCTCCATGTAAATTTCTTCTTCTATTTCTCCATTCAGAAAAGCAGTCTTTACATCCATTTGATGTAATTCAAGATCCATACTTGCCACTATTGCCAGAATAAGGCGAATTGAGGTAAATCTCACTACAGGAGAAAAAGTTTCCTCATAATCAATTCCTTCCTGTTGATTATACCCTTTCGCCACGAGGCGAGCTTTATATCTTTCTATTGAGCCATCAGCTTTTCGCTTTATTTTAAGAACCCATTTATTCCCAATAGCTTTGCGTCCTTTTGGAAGATCAACCAGTTCCCAAACATGGTTTGATTTCATTGACTCCATTTCTTCTTCCATTGCACTTATCCATTTTTCCTTATTAGGGCAACTTAGAGCCTCATTTACATTCCTTGGCTCATCTTCATCTTGTGGAGCAACGATGAAAGTTTCCCCTTCAATATCAAAACGTCGTCGGGGAACACTTTTGCGACTTGTTCGCCGTACGGGAGATTGTACACGTGGCACATCATTCTCCATTATGCTTCCACTTGGATTAGATAATGGCGGTATCGTCTCATCAAACGGTTGCATTTGAGATTGAGTCTCATTTAATTCCTCACTTCTCACATTGCTCCCATTTGGACGAACCTGATCAATTTCATTATCAGGATCCAAAGTTTCAAATAGTGAGTAGTTCTCACCTATTTCGCCCTTAGTAGGAAACTCATTCTCTAAGAATGTGACATCTCGTGATTCAAATTCAGTTATACTCCCACTTTCTTGTGCACCTATAAACACATACCCTTTTGAGTACTCTGAGTATCTTATGAAAATACTCTTCTTGCCTCTGGGACCCAGTTTCCCATATTTATGAGAGGGTTCGTGAGTATAAGCAGCACAACCCCAAGGTTTAAGAAAACTTAAATCGGGTTTTCTACCTGTCCATAACTCATATGGAGTAGAAGTAACTGATTTAGAAGGCACACGGTTAAGTACATAGGCAGCAGTTAACAAACATCACCCCAAAAAGTGATAGGTAAGTTAGCTTGTGCCATCATAGACCTAACCATTTCCAATAGGGTTCTATTCCTCCTCTCGGCAACACCATTTTGTTGAGGAGTATATGGAATAGACAACTGTCTTTCTATTCCTTTTTCATCACATAAATTTCTGAACTCATTAGATAAATATTCTCGACCTCGATCTGATCTAAACGTCTTTATTTTCTTTTCTAATTGATTTTCCACTAAGTTCATAAATTTCTTGAAGCAACTTAATGCCTCAGATTTATGAGAAATCAAATAGACATATCCAAATCGAGTACAATCATCTATGAATGTGATGAAATACACAGCCCCATGCCTTGCTCTTACATTCATTGGACCACAAATGTCAGAATGGATTAGTTGCAAAGGAAACTCAGCTCTTGTACCTTTTCCGAATGGTTTTCTTGTTGTTTTCCCAGCCAGGCAATGCTCGCAAATAGGCAAATTGACTTTTTCAATATTGCCTAATAAGCCCTCTTTGGCTAATCTTTGCATTCGTTGTTGGCCAATATGACCAAGTCTAGCATGCCACACATTCACATCATTTTCATAAGAGTTGGAAGATGTAAACAGGGAATAACAAACGTTAACATTACTACAGTCAACATCTAGTACAATGAAACCATCTAGAAAGTATCCACAACCATAATAATTTGTACTCAAATACAAATCAACACCACTGGCATGGAAGTTTAAATTAAAACCAAGTTTAATCAACACCAACACAGACACTAAATTCCGACGAATCTCCGGAGCATATAATACGTCATGTAGGAACAATGTGCGTCCACCACGCATCATCAACTGGCAAGTGCCAATTCCTTTAACTTCCACTTTGGAATTGTTCCCTACATAGATCCATTTCGTTCCGGTCGGTATCCGTCGGAACTCCACGAAGGCATCTCTGTCCTTCGCTACATGGTCTGTTGCTCCCGAATCTACAGTCCACAAAGGATTAGACTCAGTTAAAAATACAGAACTTGACACATAGACAAAGTTCTTAAGAATGTAATGGGAGTTTACCTTCTTTGGCTCGCCGCAATCGCGAGCAAAGTGGCCCTTCTTGCTACAGTTGTAGCATTTCACCTTCGACATATTCTTAACTTGAGGACGCTTTCCTCTTTTGTGTTGATCATCTTTCGGTTTCTTCCCCGAAGAACTCGCTCTCTTACCTTTCCACCTTTTGAACGAATCAGGACGCTTGCGCTTAGAGCTCGAAGGCCCTTGTGAGCTAGAACCTGTATAGTAAATGTCAATTACCGACTTATCTGCCAGGAGACGGTCCTCCTCTAGCTCTAAGTGGCGCACTGCATCCTCAAAGGTTTTGATGTTCTCATTGTGAGTTAAGTGCAACTTCATATGCTCCCAACTCTGAGGTAAAGAACGAATCACTGCTTGCACTTGCTGCTCATCGGTCAGAACATGGCCAGCATCCTTCAGCTCATTAATCATGTTTGACATTTTCCTTAAATGTTGTTTCATGGACTGACCATGTGGCTTCTTATAAGAATCAAATCTTATAGTGAGCTGTCTAAGCTTGGTTACAGATGTATGACCAAACCTTGCTGCCAATGCTCCCCACATCTCCTTAGCATTTTCAAAACGCCTAAACTCTCGCATGACATCATTATCCATGCTACTCAGCAACGTGATGCGAGCAAGGGAGTTCTTCCTTTTCCATACAGCAAATGCATCCTTATCTCTCTTATGTTGTGCAGTGTTTCCGTCTTCAGGCTCTACCATAACCAGGTTAAGAGCTTCAAGAGCCTCTTGCTCTTCCAGCACATATTGGATTTTCATATGCCAAATTTCATAATTATCACCGTTAAGCTTTTCTCCTTTGTTCAGTTCAGCAACTATATTCTTTGAAGCTGAAGCCATTGAATCTGAACATATCAGATAAACAAGCACAGATTGTTAATGCCACTTATTTATGCATCAATTTTGCACAAAATGATTATTTTAATGAATAATCTCACATAGGCTTTAGATTCGAAAGTTCACTACGTTCCCAATCATCATCAAAAAACCTAATGTGAAATTACCGTTAATGTAATCATTAAGGTAAAATTACGTTCTTTAAAGTTGCTAAAACTCTTAGAACTCCCACTCAACTCCATATGTACGAATAAGATAAATATTAAAACAGAATAGTACTATGAACTATTCATAACATGAATATCCATCAACATTCATTTATCTAACATTATGTTCATAAGGAATGAATCCATCAAATAAAATAAACATAAATGAATATCCATTAAATTCATTCTAACATTATGTACATAAGGAATTAATCCATCAAAGAAAATAAACATAAACACCGACAGAACTATCCACCCAAGATATCTAACACCAACCTTTAGAGAACAACTCCTTAAGAGCTTAAAAAAAATAAACACAATCAGGTGCTGATCCTCTTTCTATAAACTGGAAATGACTCATGAAAAACCTCAGAAAATTTTATTTGCTTAGGCATCCAAATGGAGGCACCCGGAAAACCCCTAGATTCGGGCAACGTATTGCGCCGAGACCGATTCAATGCAAGGGTTGACGTCCTTCTTGCCCCGAGCCGTATGTACTCTATCATGAATTGCTCCACAATCATCTTATAGCTCGGACCTTCTAAGGTGTCCCAAACCCTATCAATCATTCTTCCCAACTCATCAGGAATTGTGCATTTTAAGGCTCCGACCATCACATATCCCGGCATTACAAAACCGTTCCAAATGATATCTTGTATCATTTGGTTGACCTTGATGATGTGTGTCATCATGTCATCATCAGCATCCCACCGGTAAAGAGCTAGCTTGATCCTAAGTTTCTCAAGCCTCTCCTTTTGAGCCACCGTTCTAGGGACAATCGGGGTTCGATATCTTTGTACCATCATTCCTGCAACAAATGCAGAAAGAAAAAAAATTGGCATATTTAAAATGTCTCATAGATATGAGGAGAGATTTATACACGTTTAAATCTCAAACTCCCATAAACCTTAGATTTGATGACAGGCCACTCAGCCCATTCCCTTTTTTTTTTTTTTTTATTAACTTTCAGATCGGTTCGCTGGAAATAAACTCATGCAACAAAAGAGTGTCATCTTTAATTGTTTACTAACATGCTAGGAATATAAAAACGGTCACTTTTGAAAGGCAATGCGGATGGCCATGCTAAGCACAGTAACTCATGCAACATTGATACAGAAAGAAACCGAGAGTTTCATAAGACAACCATCCGTGTTCCTTCCCTTGTCACCAAAAAAAATATCCGGCCATCTGATATCTATGGGCCCTTATCCTCTTCCTGACATTCTTTGAAATCAGGATATGAAATCAGGATGGCCGAGTGGTCTTAGGCGTCAGGCTGAAGTTCCCCTTCCGTAAATGGGTTCAAATTTCACTTCTGATAAATTTGACTCAATTTAAAACAACGCTTCCTTAAAATAAAATCGAAGCCTCTCTCTCGTGAGGGCTTAGAGTAAGGTTTGGTTTTTATCCTCGCGACACATGAGTCGCTGCTGCGTGACAGCAGCAGAATGGGATAATTCTCTGAAATCCAGAGAATTTGATTCTATCTTTATTCATCTTTATCAGAAACTTATTCATCTTTATCAGAAACTTATTTTAAATGAATCAAATTCTAAATACAAAGAATCTGATCTTATCTAATCATTTGTTTCTCTTTTTCATCATTATCAGAAAGTAAACTTATTATGCTGGCATACTAATAATACGAGAAAGAGAACCGAAACCACGGCTCTGATACCAATGATGGAAACAAATTCCTAAATATAAAACGAAAATTACGGAAAAATGTGCCCATTCTACGCATGAATCACCGATCGTTCAAAGTATATTACACAAAACGAACATACCTCTTTTGCCACAGATTAAATGCACTTATCGCTGCCTCGAAAGAAGACAATCCACAGATTGCTTACCTTTCTGTGAGAATGTTTTCCGATGATGAATGAGGAAGAAGAGCAACTGCTTTTTCCACGATGAAGCACTCTTCTCGATTTTGTTTTTAGAGAATAACTGCCAAGTGCAGTTATTTCTTTCATGGGCTGGGTTAGCCCATCATGGGTGGCCCAAAATTCAATAATAAAAACATCATATAGGATGGTTCGTTTCCATTTGCATGGCGATCAGCAGTTAAACGTACTCTCTATAAGGTAGTCACAGGTCCTGTTCCCTGTCTCGGTGGGTAGGAGTTATCTTTATTTTAACATGAACCTAGCCTTCATTCAATACCTTCTGTGGAATCTGTACAAAAGTTAAAAAGCAATTGTCTCATGGTTATATATTTGTTGATCGCAAAGATGTGGACATCTTTACAAGCTTTGTTAGTTAGTTTAATGGTCTATTACCAAATATGCATTCATGGGAGTTTACTTAGGATAATATTGGGACAAATATTTCTTCTCTGACGCCAGAGGGTGGGAAAATGATTTGAAAGCAAATTCTTGTAACTAGGTTCTTGTTTATGTGTTGCAATTTCCTTTTTTTGGGTTATCTTTTTCTTACCTCTTTGTAATTCATAAACAATCAAATTTTAGGCAGTAAAAGAAAAACATTCCCATGCGACTGGATATCCTTTTTCTATTGGTACATATTAATACCATGAGCTAGACAATGACTATTTTTTATGACTACGAAACATGAAAAACAAAAGTGAAATTATTATGTAACTGTCTCCACAATTTTAGAGAAGCAGGGGAGTCTCCCTTTGGTCATGCAATCAGGTTCTATGTGTCTTGGCAATGCATAACATGGAAATCCAATGTAAAAATTGTTGGGTGCTCCCTCCACGTGGGGAGGGAACCGGCCCATGATAACAAACTGCATCACAATTTGTTACGGAGCTATTTTCAAAAAGGAAAAAGAAACCCGGAAATAAAGTAGGGAGAGAGAGATCCGTATGTGGTAGATACAAGAGAAGAAAAAAATCCCAGATTGGGGGGAGAGAGCTGTATGCGGCCTGAGAGAGATCCAGAGAAGCCCAGGCTTGGGAGAAATCCTGTGCAACCTCAGGAGGTCGATACGGACGAGTCTGAGAGCAGATTTGGGGGGGCACGGAAGAGCAACCACACGTTGGTGAGATCCTTTTGTACCCACATCAACTATTATTTTAAGTTCGAAGTGTTTCCTGATTTTTGGACAAAAAGAAATTAGGAGAAAAGTTGTAATCTTTTATTAAGATTAGTGAAGTGCTCTCGGAATTTGCCCCGTGATTTTTTCCTTTCACATTGGAGGGGTTTTCCACGTAAATTTGGTGTTTTGTGTGGTGTTTATTTTTATTCCGCATATTCTGTGATTGTGGTAGATCGGTATATTTTCTGTGATTGTGCACGCATAGTTTTTTCATTAAAACACGTTCCGCATATTTGTTCTGAGGGTGATTGAGGGTGTATTCCCAACAATTGTGGTATCATAGCAAGGTTGCAAGCCCAGAACAAATTATTTGAGCGTGCCACAGATGGATTCTACCACTAATACTAGCAGGATGATTAGTCTCAATGGCAGTAATTGGTTGATTTGGAAACCAAAGATGATGGATCTCTTGTATTGCAAAGATTTAGCCAAGCCGATTGAGAAGATGGGAGAGAAGCCAGAAAAATATGATGATAAAGATTGGGCTACTATGGATAGAAAAGCAATCAGTGTCATCAGGCATTGGGTGGATGATACAGTATTCCATCATATTTCAAATGAAACCTCAGCCTATGAACTATGGAAGAAGTTAGAAGGGTTGTATGAGAGGAAAACTGCCGGAAACAAAGCATACTTAATCAGAAAGCTTGTAAATCTGAAGTACAAGCCGGGAAAATCAATTGCAGAGCACCTAAATGAGATGAAGAGCATTGTGAACCAGCTGGCCACAATGAAGATGCTTATGGAAGATGAACTTCAGGCACTCCTGTTGTTGAGTTCTCTACCTGATAGTTGGGAGACACTGGTGGTGTCATTGAGTAACTCCGCCCCTGATGGAGTTATCACCATGAGTCAGGCTAGTAGCAGCTTGCTCAATGAGGAGGAAAGAAGGAAGGAAACTGGAGAGTCTCAAACACAGACAGATGTACTTATCACAGAGGGCAGAGGGAGACAGTTTACTAGAAAAGAAAACAACAGAGGCAGAAGCAAATCTAGACCAAGGAAGGAAATCGAATGCTACCATTGTCATAAGAAAGGACACTACAAAAGTGAATGTAGACTGCTAAAGAAGAAGAACAATGAAGGCGGTAAGGCAGAAGATAAGAAAGATAGAGAGGTAGCAGTAGTTGCCTCAGGAGAAGACATCATTCTATTTACAGAATGTGTTGATCAGTGCTTAGCCACCACATCAAATCAGGTTGATTGGGTGGTAGATACTGGAGCTTCTTATCATGCCACACCCAGGAGAGAGTTCTTCACATCCTACAGGATAGGTGATCTTGGTGTGATCCGAATGGAAAACAATGGTGTTTCCAAAATATGTGGGATAGGAGAAGTAGTGGTCCAGACCCGTGAAGGCAGCAGATTGATACTCAAAGAGGTCAGACATGTTCCAGATCTCAGGATGAATCTCATCTCAGCAGGCAAGCTAGATGAAGAGGGATATGTTAGCCAGTTTGGGGGAGATCAATGGAAGTTAATCAAAGGTGCTATGGTGATTACCAAAGGACAGAGATCATGCACATTATACAAGTTGCAGTCCAGTTTGGTTAGGGGAGAGGTATGCGCAGCAGAGCATGATACTGCAGATTTGTGGCACAAGAGATTAGGCCATATTGGCGGGAAGGGATTGCAAACTCTCGTCAGGGCAGGGGTCTTACCAGAGATACAGGACAGAGTTCTCAGTGATTGTACCCACTGTGTCGTGGGTAAGCAGCACAGGGTGACATTTCAGAGTAGCTCCAAGAAGAAGACTGGCCTTTTGGAGCAAGTGTACTCAGATGTGTGCGGACCCATGAGGGAGAAGACCTTAGGAGGAGCCTCATATTTCGTCACATTTATAGATGATGCTTTCAGAAAAGGTGTGGGTTTTTGTTTTAAAGTCCAAGGACCAGGTGGTAGCAGTTTTTGAGTTTTTTCACAGGCTTGTGGAGAAGCAGACAGGAAAGAAGTTGAGATGCATTCGTACAGACAATGGGGGAGAGTACATAGGAGTCTTTCACTAGTACTGCGGAGCACAAGGCATCAGACATGAGCAAACAGTGCCAAAGACTCCACAGGAGAATGGAGTAGCTAAGAGAATGAACAGGACAATAGTGGAGAGAGTCAGGTGCATGCTCTCCCAGTCCAAGTTGCCTAAGAGCTTTTGGGGGGAGGCAGTCCAGATAGCATGTTATTTGATAAATAGATCTCCCTCATCAGCTCTAGATGGAGAGGTGCCAGAGAAGGTGTGGACAGGCAAGAATGTCAGATATGATTATCTAAGGATTTTTGGCTGCAGGGCATTTGTGCATGTGCCTAAGGATGAGAGGACAAAGTTAGATGACAAGACAAGACAATGTATCTTTCTGGGTTTTGGTGATGAGCAGTTTGGCTATAAGCTGTGGGACCCAGTTGATAGGAAGGTAGTCAGGAGCAGAGATGTCATATTCTATGAGGATCAAACCATAGAAGACATTAAGAGGGCAGAGCATCAGTCTGAGTCAGATATGTATGGCCCAGTAGATATAGAGCCTGTCAGTCCTCCAGCAGTTCATGCAGATGAGCCAGAGAAACAGCCAGTACAGGGTGCAGATGAGCAGCAGCCTACACCTATTGAGGATACAGATCAGAAGATTCAGATCCCTGAGGAGGAGCTACCGACAGAGGTGAGGAGATCCACGAGAGCAAGGCAACCATCTAGTCGGTATTCAGTGCATGAATATATCATGTTGACAGATGCAGATAGCCAGAGTCATATGAGGCGGCCCATGTCAGTGAGCAGCAGGAGCAGTGGCAGAGAGCTATGCAGGAGGAGATTGACTCTCTTCTGCATAATCATACATATGACTTGGTAGTTAGGCCCAAGGGGAGAAAGGTACTCAGAAACAAGTGGGTCTACAAGGTAAAGGCAGAAGAGAAAAGCTCACAGCCTAGATATAAAGCACGACTAGTTGTGAAGGGCTTTGCACAAAAGAAGGGAGTTAATTTCGATGAGATATTTTCTCCAGTAGTGAAGATGACCTCAATCAAGATGGTGTTAGGATTGGCAGCTAGCATGAATATGGAGGTAGAGCAGTTGGACGTGAAGACAACATTCTTGCACGGTGACTTAGAGGAAGAGGTCTATATGGAGCAGCCTGAAGGTTTCAAGGTGAAAGGCAAGGAGCACATGGTGTGCAGACTCAGAAAGAGTCTATATGGTCTCAAGCAGGCGCCCCGGCAGTGGTACAGAAAGTTTGAGGCTTTCATGGTACAGGTTGGTTATAAAAGAACAACCACATATCATTGTGTCTTCATTAGAAGGTTCCCTGGAGGTGATTTTATCATCCTTCTCTTATATGTGGATGATATGTTGATTGTTGGGCAGGACTCCAGCAAGATTGCCACACTGAAGAAGGAGTTAGGGAAAGCTTTTGATATGAAGGATATGGGGCCAGTGAAACAAATATTGGGAATGCATGTATTCAGGGATAGACAAGCATGCAGGTTATGGTTGTCCCAAAAGAAATACATAGAGAAGGTGCTTTAGAGATTCAGCATGAGCAATGCCAAGTCAGTGGCATATCCACTAGCTGGACACTTCAAGCTGAGTTCAGAGCAGAGCCCAGCCTCAGAGGAAGAGAAGCAGGAGATGAAGAGAGTCCCTTATGCCTCAGCCGTGGGTAGTCTTATGTATGCTATGGTCTGTACCCGATCAGACTTAGCATATGCAGTTGGCTTAGTGAGCAGGTTCCTAGCGAATCCAGGAAAGGAGCATTGGGCAGCAGTCAAGTGGATCATGAGGTACTTGAGAGGCACAACTAGCTTGAGTCTTTGTTATGGACAGGGAGAACCTGTGTTACAGACATATACAGATGCAGATATGGCAGGAGATGTTGACTCCAGGAAGTCCACATCCGGTTACTTGGTTACATTTGCAGGAGGTGCAATTTCATAGCAGTCCAAGTTACAGAAGTGTGTTGCATTATCGTCCACAGAGGCCGAGTACATAGCAGTGACAGAAGGATGCAAGGAGATATTGTGGCTGAAGAGATTTCTTTAGGAGCTGGGTGTTAGACATGATACTTATGTGGTCTATTGTGACAATCAGAGCACTATTCACCTGAGCAAGAATTTGACTTTTCACTCCAAGTCGAAGCACATTGATATGCGTTATCACTGGATCAGACAGGTCTTGGAAGAGAAGCAGTTGCTGTTGGAGAAGATCCATACAGATGATAATGGGTCAGATATAATGACAAAGTCATTACCTATCAAGAAGGTTGAAGCTTGTAGAAAGAAAGCAGGCTTGATGGATTTCCCCACGTAGTCGGGAGGGGGAGATATTGTTGGGTGCTCCCTCCACGTGGGGAGGAAACCGGCCCATGATAACAAACTGCATCATATTTGTTACGGAGCTGTTTTCAAAAAGGGAAAAGAAACCTAGAAATAAAGCAGGGGGAGAGAGATCCGTATGTGGTAGATACAAGAGAAGAAAAAAATCCCAGATTGGGGGGAGAGAGCTGTGTGCGGCCTGAGAGAGATCCAGAGAAGCCCAGGCTTGGGAGAAATCCTATCCAACCTCAGGAGGTCGATACGGACGAGTTTGAGAGCAGATTTGAGGGGGCACGGAAGAGCAACCACACGTTGGTGAGATCCTTCTTGTACCCACATCAACTATTATTTTAAGTTCGAAGTGTTTCCTGATTTTTGGGCAAAAAGAAATTAGGAGAAAAGTTGTAATCTTTTATTAAGATTAGTGAAGTGCTCTCGGAATTTGCCCAGTGGTTTTTTCCTTTCACATTGAAGGGGTTTTTCATGTAAATTTGGTGTTTTTGTGTGGTGTTGTTTTTATTCCGTATATTCTGTGATTGTGGTAGATCGGTATATTTTTCTGTGATTGTGCACGCATAGTTTTTTCATTAAAACACATTCCGTATATTTGTTCTATGGGTGATTGAGGGTGTATTCCCAACAAAAATCCCATTCATTACTAAAGGGATGACTTTCTTCAAGCAAAAATCTGGGCCTATTAATTTTATAGCCCAGATGTATGGAATGATAAATGTCTCATGAGCAAACTTTGCTGAGCTTGGTAGGTATTGTTTCAGATGCAGGTTTACCAGATACATATTACTTATGTTAGGCTGGTCTAATGTAGAGTCAACCAGCATATTATTTCTTCTGCACTTTCTCCTAGATTGTATCGTTTGAACATGCTTAACCAAACTTGTTTGTCACTAACCACCTGCTATAAAAAAAACATTGATAGGCTGATTGCCTTGTTTGAGCGTGTGGTTGTATGCATTTTAATTCATAGGGCAAAAGAAAAACTATTTTATCACTTTTGTCACTGAGCCAAGCTTAGCGCCTGGCTCGGCCACCGCCATGCCAACACTCTCCGCACTCGGCCATGCAGGTGCGCACGCCATGCACTGAGCTTGGCTTGGTGACGACTTTGTTCTGTTCTCTTCATTCAGTTATTAATTTCATTTATAGACCGTACAAGCTTTTGGATTGTGGAATTTGCATACTGAGGGAAGGGTTTTGGAAGGTTCCGGCAAAGTGAACATCCAAATCTTACATGCTCAATGAGTTGAAGTCCTGTCATTTTTAAGCATAACTGCTCCTCATGCATGCCATTTGCTCCAAAGGAAGGGAGCATTTGATGGATGGCCATGACCGCATAAGTCGAGATTTTCTATGGTAGGTTCTGACCTCATTCTTTCTTCTCTTTTTTGAAGTCATTTTTAAGTGAATAGGAATGGTTTTATTTATCAGAAAAATGGTGCAAATAGATGTCGAGGGAGGCACATTGTTTACTCTCTTCACTGGTTCTGAGTGCCGGAAAGTGGAGTTGGAAGTAGGGAGTAAAAACACGGGACCCACCCCTGAGACATTTTGTTGTAATAGAAGGAATGTTTACTGTTGTTTGGCATGAAAAGACCATACCTGGTTGCAAGATTGATAAGCTCTTTATGGAGAAATGTTTGCACTCCATGCAGGAGACCACTGATACATGCATTTATTATTAGAGGAATGTTTTGCATGACTGCTGCCTGCTCTGCTGCTACCTAAAAGCCTAGATGGATGAGACTGACTCCCTCCATAAATGATGCGTGACTTTGGAATGTGATGATAAGCTCCAAATCATGCTTAAGTGATTTATAGTAATAGATGAATGAGATTAAGAAAACAAAGTGATGCATAATTTTCAGTTCCTTGACTGATCATACCACTGGAATGTTCATCTCCCTTATATAACTGCCAAGGGAAGCTTCTACAGGATAAGTTTAGCATCATGGTATGAAAAGGTACCACCATAAGTGCTGACCTTTGAACCTCGACTAAGCCAATTGCACCTGCTCTGATTTAATCACTCCTCTTAGTCTATGCTTAAATTGTTAGTGTCTAACAGCACAAGCTTATTTGTTAAGACCAGGCAAAGTCCAGCACTGCCTGGAAGAAAAATAGATGTACAAAAAATAAATAATATACTGAGAATTTGCAAGAAAAACTAACACTGCGTTGCACATGATCACAGCCATGAAATAAGAAAATATCAGAACATGATGATACAGAGACCTTCTTCGATTCAAGCATATTACTAGTGTTTCTACTTATGTGACATCAGCAATTCAGGAATGAGACTGGTTGCTACTGTACATCACGAAAACTCTCATTTTTTTTACCACACTCATTAACATAGTTTAATAATCTGGGGGATGAAGTGATGATAGTACCCAAAACTAAGGTCCCAGCCAATATCTATGAAACCACAGGTCCATATTTCCCATGTTCAGGCAAATTGCCAGCTTTGGACTTGATATCCATTAGCCCTTTAACGACATCCCACATCGGGGGTCTCTCCCTTGTCTCCTTGGCCGTGCATCTCATAGCCAATGAAAGTACTTTCCGTACCTCTTCCATTTCCATAGAGCGCACAACTTCATGGATGAGGTCTGGATCAGCAACCACTTCAACTTCATCAGTACCATTCAACATTGAACTTACCCAGCTTACTATGTCTGTGTTTTCAGGAAATGATGGATCCAGGGCCTTCTTTCTGGTTATCAATTCAAGTATGATTACTCCATAGCTGTAGACATCTGATAAAACGCTCTTTCTGGTTGTAAATGCAGTTTCTGTTGCAAGGCATGACAATAAAGCTTCAACATATGATTACAACAAAGACAACCTTACTTTGATGTATAAAGAGCTGATGGTGGTTTTAACAGATGCAATCTTTGTGGATTAGAAGTTTTGCGCATAAGGTTTTAGAAAGAGGAAAGCTAATTGGCTATATTTGTCTGCAATACCATTAAATACCAGCATGCTCATATAATACGGAAACGTTAGTGCTGGTGACAGTATTATACTGAACAAGTTATGTCTACCATCATCATCATCATGAGAATAGTACAGCTAAACCATAGGTACAGGAATTCAAATAAAGGCATTGTCATGTCCATACCTGGAGACATGTAACCAATGGTGCCCATGATGGCAGTAGAATGAGGGGAAGCAGAAAATTGATCCATGAGCTTGGCAATGCCAAAATCTGAGATATGTGGCTCCATCTCTGAGTCCAAGAGTATGTTCTTGGGTTTGATATCACCGTGAATAATAGCTGGATTACAGTCGTTGTGAAGATAGGCCAGCCCGTGAGCAGTTCCAAGAGCTATTCTGTAACGCACCTTCCACTCTAAAACTGGAGCTGGTTTTATCTCATGCAGAATATCATGAAGGCTTCCATTCTCCATGTAATCATATAATATCAATCCATAGTCACTTCGCAACCAGAAGTCCTCTAATTTCACCAGATTCCTGTGCTTAATTCTTCCAACTGTTTGGATTTCTCTTACCATACTTACATTTGCTCTCTTCTGTCCTGCAAAAGAAAACTTTTTAACAGCATGAACTTTTTCTGCACTCAATGTAGCCTTGTAAACAGTTCCCTGAGCTCCAGCCCCCAAAGCATACTTCTCATTTAAGTTCTCAGTGGCTTCCATTATTTTATTCAGCAGCCAAGAAGAGCCTTCATGTAAAGATGGTCCTTCCTCTTTTGCCATTCGTTTATGCTTGAAGACAACAAGTCCAAACAAAAGAAATAACAGGATACTTGCAAGGGACGAGCCAAGAGTTATCATTGCAATCTTAATGTTTCTTAGGCTTCTAGGATTGCTTGATGTACCACAGGGTTTTAAAGTAGGAGCAGTTGCGCATGAAGATTCACCTGCCTGACAAGAGATACAAAGGTCCGGATTTCCCATAAATGAGCTTGGTGAAAGGTTTAGAAACTTCAGCCATTTTTCTGGTACTGGACCTTCGAAATGATTAAATGAGACATTCACTTCAAGCAATGAATTGAGATCAGCCAAGGATTTTAGGCTTCCTGTCAGATTGTTGAGAGAGAAATCCAAGCTCTGTAGTCTCTTCAGATTCCCTAATTCCGATGGAATCTGACCAGCCAGTCCATTTTCGCTGAGATTCAAAGCTATTTCCAGATTCTGCAATGCACCCAATGATGAAGGGATATTGCCTCCCAATTTATTTCCCCCAAGCTGCAGCTCCAGTAGCCCGTCTAACTGCGATAGGAAACTTGGAATCCCTCCACTGAACTGATTGCCTTGCAGTATCAATCGAGAGAGAACTGTCAAGTTTGTTAAGCCGGAGGGTATCGAGCCATTCAAAGAATTGAAACTCAAATCCAACATATATAACATACTGCACTGTGAAATCTCTAGAGGCAACATTCCAGACAAATTGTTGTGAGAAAGATTCAGGACTTGTAGGTTCGCTAGCCTTCCAATTTCTCGAGGTACTGGACCTACAAGCTTGTTCCCTGACCAGTTAATCAGAGTGAGATTCGCACAATTTCCCAGACTAGGAGGAACATGCCCATTCAAATTGTTGAAACGTAAATCCATATATGACAGGCTAGAAGCTTCCACAAATTCTGGAATCAAACCTGTGAGGTTGTTATTACGAAGAGTCAACCTCCACAAAGTTGTACAGTTCCCAACACCTAAAGGTATGGTACCGTTGATCATATTAAAACCCAAGTTGAGGACTCTAAGCTGTTTCCCGAAGCAGATATTTGGTGGGATTCCACCAACAAAGCTATTGTTGGTAAAATCAATTTGCACCAAACTACTATTGATACCCAGACCTTGAGGTATGACTCCTGTAAAGCGATTATTGAATAGAGAAATGTTTCTCAGATTTCTTAGCTTGGTTATCTCCAAAGGCAGTTCCCCTGAGAGGTGGTTGCCATAAATTAGAACATGCTCAAGACTCTGGATGCGCCAAATCTCTATAGGAACCTCTCCAGTCAAGTGATTATCAAACAGAAAGAGCTTCGTCAAATTACTCAACCTACCCAGTTCCCTTGGAATAGCCCCTTCTAGCTGGTTCTCATACAATTCTAATGCAGCCAGCGGCCGGCATTTTCCTATCTCGGTTGGAATGGATCCTGACAAAGAGTTTTCAGAGAGGTAAAAGACTCTAAGCTTGGTCAGTGAACCAATTGAACATGGTATCTGGCCAGACAGTCTATTGCTGACAGCAGAAAGACTGTCAGACTACTGCAATTTCCCAGTCCTGCTGGGATCTCACCTTCCAATTGGTTAAATGACAAAATCAGCTCTTCCAACTTGCAAACGCCTGAACCAAAAGGAATCCTCCCCACTAAATTATTAGAATTGACATCCAAAAATTTAAGCCTTCTCAAGCTATTTAAAGTTTGTGGAAGAGGGCCAGCCAGCTGGTTGTTAAACAGAAAGAGTTCTTCTAACTTGGAACAGTTTCCTATTGAATCGGGCAAGATACCCGACAGGAGATTGTCACTCAGCCAAAGGACCTTGACACTGTTCATATTTCCGACAGTACCAGGAATTGAACCAGTGAGATTGTTTTGATTGAGATAAACTCTTTTCAGATGCTCAATTTGGAACAGAGGGTCTGGTATTTTTCCAGTAAGAAAGTTTCCGTATAGGGATAGATAAGACAACCTCTTCAGGTTCTGGAGGGTCTCCGGTATTCCGCCGGAGAGGTGGTTCGTTGAGAGGTCCAAGTGCTCCAGGAAGGTGCAATTGCCCAATTCTGGTGGGATCAGCCCGGACAGATCATTGAAGCCAACATCAATCCTTCGTAGATTTCGCAGCAGACCTATCTCTGATCCCAAATGGCCTGAAATCCCAGCCTCTGCAAGATCGAGCGACACCACGCGGCGCCTTTTGTTGCAACGTATTCCCACCCATTTGCATGGAGTTGAGTCAGAAGATTTCCAGGTGGAGTTTATGGAGCGTGGTAGGGTTAGGCTTTTGGCGAGGGCCAGGAGGGCCACTCCATCAGAGGTCAAGCCAAAGGATAGTGGAATCAAAGTCAGGAACAGTGATGAGCAAAGCCAAAGAAAATAACCCATTTCGTAGAAATGGTAAAATATGAAAACAGTAAGCTAAAAAATTGGATTTTTTTTTTTTTTTTGTTGTTGTTGTTGGCTAAAACTGAAAACAGTAAACGGCAAATCCAAAGAAAAAAGAGAGTTCTAGATTCCGCTGCTGTTGAAGAAGAAACAATTAGGAAGATGAGACTGTGGCGTTCCTGATGCAAAAAAGAGTTATGAGCAATAATGCCAAAAGAAAAGAAGGAAGCGTTTTACTACCTCAACTTCAAGAGCAAAAGAACAAGCAACGTTTCTGCAAAGAGATAGGAAAAGATGTAGGAAAAAGGAAGGATCCTCACCTCGGTTGGAGCACTTCCAGTGCTCGAATGGGTGGAAAGCTCTCTTCACTTTTGCTACCTCCCCGCTCCAGCGTTCATCTTTTCCTATCTTTTCCAGCAAAGATAGGAAAAGGTGGGAAAAGAACACTTCTCCAATTGAAACCAACGCCATGGGAGAGACACGAGGCATGCATTCCAGCAAAGAGCACGCGTTTTTCAAAAGACGGAGAGAGGCGTTCAGACCAAAACCAGAATAAAACGAGAGACATTTACGATGGACTGTGCCCTCGAGGGCAGGCAAGAGCGAAGCGAAGGGAGGACCATCAGTCGGGCGCAACTAATTAAAGACTCGGTTGGCGGCAAATGGTATTGGTCTTCTTGCAGTCCGATCGGTTGTTGGAGACGTAAATTAGTCAACTGGTATCCGTTTCGGTGCCCAGATCAACCCGGGAAGAAGAAAATTCCAGTTGGCAATAATTATTGCCTAGCCGATCCTCGTGCTAACAACGTAACAGGAGCTTGCTTTTCTAGCTTGTAATGAGGCAGTAAAATGCTTAAAAGTTCGAAAAATAAATTATAATCAGAGCTAGTTAAAATGGTTGCGCTCTTCTATGATAAAGGTGAATCAAGAAAAGATGACAAACCAAGAAGCAAACCACGCTAATCAATTTAATTCTTATTTAATATATATATTTTTATTTATCAGAATTGTATTTATCTATCAAACTGTAATTTGAGGTTCAGAATTTGAAAATAATTTTATAAAAAAAAAAATTAGGATGTAGGTTTTGAAGGGAAAATAAAAAGTTTGCGGCTAAGGATTTTTGTAAAAGAAGAAGCAAAAGCTAATTTTCAAAAGCTTACCCCGGCTTGCTAAGGAGAAGAACTTGAATATATTCATGTGTTTCTTTCTGAAAAAAAACAACAGAAAAAACAAAAAGCAAAACTTTAATAAACACAATTATATAAAAGCTTTGATTTTACTTGGATATAATTTAACATCTAATTAATAAGGACCGTAGCAATTAGTGAAAGTAACATAGTTTTCATCAACAAAATGGCACTATAAGATTATAGTTATTTGTTTGATTAGTAATAATATTTTATAAAAAAATAGTAGAGCATACGAGAAAGTATGATTAAATTAATATTTTTAATTATAATACAACTAACTATATATGAATGCATCACTATTCGTTGATTTCAGCATTACCATCAAAATGTGTTACAATATCGCCCAGACAATTATACCCCCTAGAATAACAATGAATGATAAGGTCAACCACCGCGAAAGTTAGATGTCTGGAGATCAGAACTTGCAATCAATAAGGTAGTGTTTGAAATAGGGAATAAGAGGGGATATCCAGGGGATATCCCCTCTTATTCCTAAAAGCCATAACTATAAGGGATAGCAAGGAATAAAGTTAACCAAAGGGATAATCCATGGTTAACCATGGTTAACCATGAGATATCCCCTCAATTTATTCCCTAGAAAATGCAGGAATAGATGATTATCCCTTCAAAAAAGTAAAAAAAGTTATCCTATGGATTTACCTTTTTGCATTTGATATGATCAATGAAATAACCAAGGGATATCCTTAAAAATAATCAGGGGATAAACTCTATCCCGTATACTTATCCATGAATAATATTTTTTCTACCAAACGCTACCTAAGAGAGTTTATATCTCGGATATAAAATTAACTTAAATATAATTTACATATTTACTTCCACTGCTGCAGTGCTGCGTAGTCCTCAACGCAACTTAGAAACGAACTATCAGCGAGAAAAAGTGGACCCAAGAATTCCAGTGAACTTTTATTGCTGGTTCTGTTTCCGTTTAGAGAGGAAGTACCTATTGTTCGAGAGTCGAACACATCACCACCTCTCATCCGTAGATGAGCGGCTGGAATTTTCTTTTCTTAGTTTGATGATGGGGCCCACCATGAATGGATCCTCCGCCCACCCACGCATGATGAGGAGCAGGGGCTTTGGCCAACGCAAGGCAGCCGGCCTCCCGCCCTTTTTCTTTTGGTACTACTGGGACATTGTTGGGCAAGAGATGGTCCAAGCTATTCAGGATGTCTTTCGAGCTAGACACATTCCTTATGAATGGAATCAGACATTCATTACCTTGGTGCCCAAGAGAGTGGATGCTTCTCTTCCGCAGCACTTTCGGCCCATTAGCCTTTGCACTACCTTGTACAAGGTCTGTGCTCGCCTTTTAGCTCGCCGCCTTAGTCTGGTGATTCCTCGTCTCATATCGGAGGAGCAGGGGGCTTTCATTAGAGGGAGGTCTATTTCGGATAACGTCCTTATTGCTCAGGAGTTCATGCATGTTCTTCAGAGAGCTCCGGTCAGACGATGTCTTATGGCTGTTAAGCTTGATATGGAGCGTGCTTATGATAGACTGAGCTGGGTTTTTTTGTACCGCTCTTCTGGAGTTTGGGTTTGATGGATTATTTATAGAGTGGATTATGGCTTGCATACATAAGCTTCTTTTTCTCTAATCATCAATGGGAGCCCGACTGAGTTTTTTCCACTCTAGTGTTGGTCTCCGTCAGGGTTGCCCCTTATCTCCTTTGCTGTTCATCCTGGCTGCAGATGATCTTTCTCGTGCTTTATGCCAGGCTCAGCAGGATAGGCGGATTGCCCCAGTTATAGCCGGTTCTGAAGGCCCTTTTGTCTCTCACCTTCTCTTTGCTGATGATTGTATCCTCCTAGGCCAAGCTTCTATTGATAATGCGGCTTCTTTTCATTCTATTATTCAGAACTATTGTCAGGCTTCTGGTCAGAAGGTCAACTTTCTGAAGTCTTCTATATGCTTTAGCCCGAAGACTTCTAGATCCACTAGAGAAGCCATTATCAGTTTGTCGGGTATCACCACTCAGACTGACAGATTTATGTATTTGGGGATCCCTATAACGGGGAGATGCCCCCGTTGCTCTGATTTCTCCGAGATTGAAAGGCGGGTGCGCCAGCGCATTGAGGGATGGCAGGTGACTGGTCTTTCGATGATGGCTAGGGTTATCATTATTCGATCAGTTCTATCCTCTCTTCCCCTGCATCTCCTGTCGAATGCTGCCATTCCGATTACTTGCCTAAGGAGGATCGAGAGATGCTTTCGTGATTTCCTATGGGCTTCTGTGCAGGACGGTCATGGGATTCACCTCTTATCTTGGGATATGGTCTGTATGCCTATCTTTGAGGGTGATCTCGAGATCCAGTCTTTGATTATTAGAAGAAAAACCCTTATTGCCAGACATGCTTCGAGATTCCTACTGGAGCCGCATTATCTTTGGAGCTCTCTGATGCGTATAAGGTATGGAGAATGGTCGTCCGTCATGCACATTACTCCACCTCGGGGATGCTCCTCTTTTTGGAAGGAGGTATGTCGCTATGGTCAGGCTATCTTGGACAATATCTCGTGGATGATCGGAGATGGTTCTTCGGTTAGCGTTATTCAGGATATCTGAATTTCTGAGCTTCCTCTCTCTCGGTGGCCCTCATTTATTAGTTATTGTATTGAGGCCCCTTCTAGTTTAAGGGTTAAGGACTTGATCTCCTTAGACCCTTCAGCTTGGCATATCCCCTCAGTGACCAGATTTTTCGATGCTGAGCTTGCTCGGCGGATTTTATCAATGCCTTTTATTCCTGGTCGATCTTCTAATGTTAGACTCTAGCAGAGATCCTGTCTCTCTAAAGCTCCGACCAGGGATCTGATGAGGATGTTCAGACCTCAGCCTCAGCGCTTGGAGGACGCTGCGTGGATTTGGAAGCTTCCTACTATCCCCAGAGTTCAGTTATTTATATGGAAACTTCTGTGGGACTCTCTTCCTACCTGTGCTCTCCTATCTCGAAGGGGTCTTCATATTCAGTCGATCTGTCCTTTATGCAGCTTGGAGAAGGAATCTATAGATCATGCAATTTTCATCTGCCCCAGAGCTAAACGGGTCTGGCTTATGATGGATTATTCTTTCAGACAGAATGACTCGGACTCCCTGCGCTCTTCTTTCCTTCTTGACCTTCGGAGGTGCCCTCAGCATAAGAAAGGTCTATGGGTGGTCACTGCTTATCAGATTTGGCTGTCTAGAAACCAGCTTATTTTCTCTGATGACACTATTTCTCTTCACAAGATTGTAAGGAAGATTAGATTATTGGCGACGGACTATGCTCGTATTGGTTCTGATGTCTCTGGCCACTGAGGATCCCCTGCTGCTTCGACAGCGAACCGGCACACGATTTTTATCTCCTGGGAGCCCCCCCTCCAGGGTTTGTCAAAATCAACTTTGACGGGAGTGTCCGTGGAAGAATTGCTGGTTCTACGTTCATTATCTGAGGACCTCATGGTGACTTATTGGCAGCAAGAGGTTTTGGTACTCTCGACTCCTTCGTCCCCATGACTGAGCTTTATGTGACTTGAGCGGGTATTTCTTATGCTGCTCGGGTTCTTCATGCTCAGAGGCTTTGTATTGAGGGCGACTCCATGTCGATCATTTTTTGGATTCAGATGTAGAATTGCCCTCCTGCTCATACTAATCCGATTCTGTTGGACATTTAGGCTATTCTGCGGGAGGTTGATTACGTCCAGACCCGTCATATTTATCTGAAGCTAACTTGATGGCGGATTGAGTGGCTGCTTCTATGACTCAGTTTTCTGATCCATGGATTTTGATGCCGGGTGACCGGTGCGGCGTATCGGTAGGCTGGAAATGGGCCTTGCTTCGTCAAACGATTAGGAGGCCTCCCAACGCGTTGCAGTTGCTCGTCATAATTCATAAAGAAGGATTTAGTTCGACCATTTCTGACATCTCAATCGCCGTACGCACAGAAACATTAAGCTAGTCTAACGCAATAAATGATAATTAAAAAACCGGTTTAGATTACATTATATTCATCACCGTCTGCCTTAACTCCTGTTTGGCAAAATCATAAAACATTCTTTGTTATATAGGGGTCGGCTCATTCTAAATTAATGTGATTATCCTATCATATTAAAAAAAAAACACGAAACATCGAAAACCGAGAGAAGCTAACTACTCCAAGATGAGAAGTTTCAAAGATCAATACAAGATATAAAAAAATTAGACTTAAGGCATGATCTCACTACGAGTTGATGACGAAATGGAGGTCTGCGTCACGGCCCCCCACCAAAGAGATATCAAATAGCAGATTAGTTTGGATGGATCTTTCAAGGATGGATTCCGTCCACTCCTGGAAAACAGAACAGGACGAGCAAACCAAGTTTGTCAACAATTTCTGGATGAAAGCGAGGATCGAAGCGCTCCAACTAAACACTAAATTACTGTCAGACAGACTGGAGGGTGGTGCTGAAAGATTTTTTTTGTTTTTGTTTTTAAAAAAGCAGAGGAAGCATTCTAAACAAGCTGGGCGGAATCCTATCTCATATCCCATAGGAGTAATTTTAGGAGCTACGCTTGGCTCTCAGTCATGCAAACTTTTCGTATTCAAAAGCCCTAGATTTGAAGTCAATCCATGCAAACCTACGCTTGGCTCTCAGTCATGCAACTTTTCGTTTTCAAAAGCCCTAGATTTGAAGTCAATCCATGCAAATCTTAACAAACTTAAAAATATTTCATGACAGACAACTGCGTTATGAAAGTTCACATGGGCCCAACGTGGATTAAAGTAAATACAAAACAACAATCGGACAGAACAAGACCACTGAGGAGCCTAGATATGCTGGTGCAGGTTTGGTGGTGTTAGGTGAAGAGGTGATGGCAATATAAATTATGTCTATTTTGAGCAACTACTGAAAAACAGTGATCTCACGTATAATGTAAAATAACTACTATTCCTTCTCTCTCTCTCTCTCTCTCTCTCTCTCTCTCTCTATAAAGTAAATAAATAAAATAATTAAAAAATAATAAAGAGTAGCTATCCAAAATAGAGATAGCTGGCTGAGTTATAGTATGATTAATTATTCTGCAGCCATGCTTACCACTAAATAAATAAATTATGATATATATTATCGCCAAATTACCTTTCTTGGTGTTCACGAGCGTCTAATTGCCTACTCTGACGAGTCTAGATCTTTCGATAACTCTACTACGGTTGAGATCCTGCAAGAGGTTCTAAGGCCGATTATTTCGACGGGCCCCTCGATGCTCAAATAAGTGATTTGGGTTACAGCAACGAACTTTAGAGACCTGAAGTGTTTTTTGGCCCCAACTATGTATGAGCTTTCGAGCGTCTAAGTGTGCCTACCTCGTTGGGGGTCTCTTGATCGCTGTTGTTGGTGATCAAAAATAAAACCTACTCACTACTATAACTAATGGTGAATCGGGATCGTATCCTCAAGGATCAAGGGCAATTATTTCACGAAAAAAAAAAAAATTTATTTGTACATGATTATATTAAGAATAGCGGTTATTAAAAGATAACAACTAATTAATTAACAAAATTAAAACAGCAAGAGAAGCAACCCAGGAATTCGAATCCACCATGCAAACAGGTTTTATCTTTTTTTCTTTATGTTGCACTAGCAATAATTTTTACAAATTAAGGTTAGAATAATTTATCTCTTGTCAGGCACGTACCGTATCAGAAGATCATGGCAAATCCTCTTAGAGTTAAACTATCTAATTATTTGTAAAGTTAGATGTCTAAACTACCATACTATGATCTATTTCTCTTAGGCACGTACCGTATCCTGAGATTATGGCACGTCGATAAAGGGTACAAGTTGTGTATGCCAAATTAAAACCTCGATCAAAAAAATAACTTGAAAGATATATGAAAGAAGAGCATATTTTTATTGCATAAAAATTAAGAACAAAAAGAAGATAGAACCTGATTACATGCCTCATCATCATCCCAAGTTGAAGGAATCTAGCCGCACATTGCTGCTGCTAGCATCCCCTCCATAATTTCTCTCTCCTAGGCCTAAATACAATGATCTAAAAAAGAAAAGAAAATAAACTTTGTAGAAAACTCCCCCTCCAACTACCGTATGAGGTCCTATTATAGAGCTTGTCTAGAGTTTCCTCCTAATCAAAATTGGAGTCAATCGGGTGCTCAAGATCATTAAGATATCATGAGAAAATTTCTCAGCCATCCATTCAACATCACCTGCCTTAGTTTGCACCAAAATCATGCAAAATCATCGCTTTCTTCCTTTTTGGACAAACCGAGTCCTGATTTGAGTGTCGTCTGCATCATTGGACTCCAAAAATCGAGCTCTTTCCATCTATAGGCTCTTTTCTGCAAACATCCATAAAAAGTAATTCTTAATGGATTTAAAGTAATTAATATTTATTTTAATGGTTAAATTGGGATAATAAATAAACTTATCATCCCTCTTACCCGTTTTATAGATAATTATGAGTCCCAAGGTGCAACCACTGACAGGGAATGAGCGGCGAGGGGAGCAGCAGCAGAGCATGCCTCCCTCGTGGTGTATCAGGGCTGGCTAGTCACATCCTGTCTGCCTGGGTGGCTACAGCCGGTTGGTGGGCTGATCTTATCAGGTGCGGTGGTTGGTGGGCCTGGTCTTGTCAAGCGCAGTGTTCGCAGAGAGGTTGGTAGGCCAGATCTTGTCAGACGTGGTAATCGCAGAGAAGTTGGTAGGCCACACGGGTTGTCCTTGCTGGGGATCCCGCCGGGACTGATTCGAAAGATTAGGCGACCGAGGTTGACTCCAATTTTGGATGCCGAGTCCAACTCCGAAGGCCGAGGCTGACTTCGAAGGGTCGAGGCCAACTCCAAATGCTGAGGTCGACTCCGAATGCCGAGGCCGACTCCGATGGCCGATTTCGGATGTGGACATGTTTGCCCTGCCGGATGACTCCTGTCGTCTGTTGTGCCATGGCTTTGTTAGTCGATCTCAACCGTTGATTTAAATGTGGCTCTATCGGCCACATCAGATGCCCCTCGCTCCTGAACTTGTGCAGTACGTGTCCCACACTCGCCAAGTGAAAGGAGCGTAGAGCCTTACCGTTATTGAGTTTTATGCGCCATTAACCCCGGAGGTGGGCATATGCTCCTCGAGAGGTGAGGTCCTTTCACATTTAAGGATAAGTACATGGAGCAACACTACCTTCGCTCAGCAAGTCATTGTTGCAAAATCGAGGAGACCCCTCTTTGATGACGAGAATAGTGGGACATTATTATTAGGTTGTCACCAACGTCCCATCATTAGCCATGGATCGTGCCTTCCTGCACACACCATAATGTTGTATCTCGAACGATGAAGGGTCACTTGACAACTGGGATGCCGCCTCCACTCGCGGGCGTCCACATGGCCGTGCATTGGGCAGATGATTTGAAAGCTAAGTATAAAGGGCGTCCCATCTTCTCCACTGGGCTCTTTGTGCTTCCTAAATTTTCTTATCCCTTTGCCTTCTAAAACCTGGGCTCCTTGTCGTCCTCCCCTTTACTTCAGGTCAGTCCCCTTTGATTTTCTCTCCTTCATTTTCCTTCCTCCATGGATCCTAGTCGCATTAGGAAGGGCAAGAGGCCCATAGTAGACTCCTCCCCCTCGTCCTCCGAGGATGAGGTTCCCTTGGCGCAGCATCGGGCGATCGACAGAATCTCAATCCACAAGTCCTCGGTGACCATGGCCCGTCCACCAGTGGCCCGTCCGCCACTAGCGGCTCATCCTCCACCAGTGGCTCATCTAGCACCTCCTTCGGCCAGCATCCTTGATTCAGCTGGTCCAGAGGGGATCACCTTCACCATGTCCCCTAAGGATCTAAGAGTCTTAGGGTTAGGTATAGGATTCCCAAGGACATTCGATTGTTCGCTCCTGAGCCCAACGATAGGGTGACTACCGGCTGGTCCGGTGGGGTGCCACCCTGTACGAGGAGTTCTTCAGGGCGGCCTCTGTCTTTCTCTTCATCCTTTTATCCTTAGCCTCTTAAAGAGATATGAACTTATCTCGGCACAATTGACTCGAACTTCTTTCGGACCATCTGTGCCTCCATCGTTCTTTGTAACTTCCATGGTCTCGTGGCCCATGTTTCTTTATTTCGGGCCCTATATAATCTTTGCCATCAAAACGAGGCCGGATGGTGGATCTTCACTCCTAGACCCCATAGGGTGATTAAGCTCGACCTACCCTCTTCCATTAAGGGATGGAAGTCCCGGTTTTTCTATGCCCACATCGAGGGAGTGAGGGCAAGTTGGGGGAGTTCAGACGTAAGTCCAAATAAGAACTCGACAGTGGAAAAGAGGGACCATAAAGTTTTTGATCAGTTGATGTCTTCCCATGTCCCGCCTATCGGGAGTTGGTGTCGGAGGACAACCTCTAGGGGGCCGGCATGGCGCCGACTCCTGATGAGTGCAAGGCTTCTTTTCTTTGTCTTCTTTCCACCCCTCCCCTTTTTTTGACCTTTTGACTTTTCGTGATGTGTGTAGCGATGAAGCTTCCTATCGATCACTGGAGAGCGGCCGCTCAAAAGAGAAGGGAGGCGACCGGCGACATAGCGAGGCTAGCACCGAGGCCCAAGGCTCGAGATGAAGCAGTTCAGACTCTCACAGCCCTAGTCGAAATGGTTATCGTGGAGGAGCTAGGGAGAGGGGGCCCGAGGTCGAGGGAAAGAAGCCTTGGGGCCGAGGGAGAGGAAGCCTTGATCGAAACGATGTTGAGCGAAGAGGGGGCCTCAGCCGAGGTGGCGCCGAGGGGAGAAGGAGAGACTCCGGTAGGAATGGGGCCAGAAGGAGAAGAAACTCCGGCGATGGCGGGTCCGACGGGAGAAGGCCCCTCGGCCGCGTGGAACAAAGAGCGGAGGAGCCCCCGGGCCGAGGGAAGAGGAGGCCTCGGCTGAAGCGACGTCGGCGGGATCCCGTCTCGGGGTGCCTCCATTGAGGGTCTCAACGATGAACAGCAGTCGCCTGGCGGAGCAACTATTGGAGCGAGTGTGCCTCCCAATTCCGGGAGGAGCTTTGCCATCAGGCATCCCTGAGGTCCTGGATGACCTCATCATATCACTGCTCTGGGTAAGTAGTTCTCTTCTTCCCTTCGGATTATACTCGTGCCTTTTGTGTTCTAACTTACTTCTCCATCATGCAGACAATAAACGACACGTTCGCTCTCTGTAACGTCTGTCTGAGGATTGCCAACACTTACGGTCTCGCCCGGAGGGAGGTTGCTGCTATCTGGGCGCAGGTTGATGACGCAGTCCAGAGAATTAGCTTTTGCGCAGGCCCGGGAGGCGACAATGGCTGATGAGCTTCGAACCACTAGGGAGGAGAGCCGCAATTGGGAGGCGTGGTTCAAGGAGGCAAAAAGCAAGGCCGCGTTCAAATTCGAGCGCGCAAGGATCGTTGAGGCCAAGCTAGTGGATGCCATGGCAATGTTGGGTGCCTGCAAGGATTGGCTAGAGTCTGCCCACCTCAAGGCGGATGAGGCCGAGGAGCATGTCGAGAAGGCAGAGGCAGAAGCCTGAGCCATCGAGGAGAGAGCTATCAAGGTAGAGGCGAATGCTCAAGCCGCCTGGGAGAGAGCCAGAACCACCGAGGGGAGGGCTGAGGAGGCCATGGAGCAATATAAAGCCTCCGCAGGTTTTGTTGAGGAAGTGACGGAGGCGGGTCTCGACGCTTACTTCAAGGGCTTCGAGGATTGTAAAGAGGTGGCTTAGGCCTTCAGCATTGTTGGGCTTGAGGATATTCAGCCTGGAGACCCAAAGGAAGGGGAGCCGAAGGGGGATGCTGTCATTGGTGATGGACCCTAGTCCGACGAGCCATAGGCTCCCTTGTGCTTTCTCTCTTTTTTTTTTTTTAATTTTTGTAATCCAACATGAGTTGGTCCTATTGTATTAGACATTGAATATCAATGAAAGGAAAATTCTTTGTCAATTACGTACTTGGTTTTGCTCATGTAGCTCCGGACCTTGACTCCTTCGCATCGAGTTGTCTTCGACCCTCATCCCTCCTCCGGAGGTGATGGCTCGAGTTAGCCTCATATGAGCTTATGGGTGCGACGACAGCTAAGTGCTTTGACCTTTCAGATAAGCCCTTTAAGCAGAGCCAAACGCGAAGTTGTCTTTCTTTTGGCTAGCAAAGGGTGAACTGGTTCCATCAGCCATCAACCTGTTGTGTGAAGGCAAGTTAGGTTAAGACCTTACCCAGTCGGTTACTAGGGTACTACTTGGCAATCGTTGAGACATCATCCGGGTGGTTGTCAATGTCGGCTTGACAGTTTTATAGGACTCGAAAGCCCTTTTTGGAACCGGCTCGGGGGTTTCTTGCCGGCCCGAGAGGTGACTCGAGGGCTGCTAAGGCCGACTCGATAGCCTTTTTGACACCAACTCAAGCATTTCTTGTGCCAGCTGAGGAATGACTCGAGAGCTACTGAGGCTGACTCGAGAGCCTTTTTGAAACCGACTCAGAGGTTTCTTGTACCGGCCAGAGGGGTGACTCGAGGACTACTAAGGCCAACTCGAGAGCATTTTTGAAATCGACTCAGGAGTTTCTTGCGCTGGCTTGAGGGTTGACTCGAGGCTACTGAGACCGACTTGAGAGCCTTTTTGAAACTGACTCAGGGGATTTTTGCACAGGCCCAAGGGTTGACTTGAGGGATCCTGAGGCCAACTCGAGAGCCTTTTTTTTACCGACTCGAGGGTTTCTTACGCAGCCAGAAGGTTGACCAAGGGCTGCCGAGGCCAACTCGAGAGCCTTTTTTTTTTAAACTAGCTGGGGGTTTCTTGCATCGGCCTGAGGGTTGACTCGAAGGCTACTGAGATCGACTCGAGAGCCTTTTTAAAACCGACTCAGGGGTTTCTTGTGCTGGCTCGAGGGTTGATGAGGCCGACTCGAAAGCCTTTTTTAAAACTAACTCAGGGGTTTCTTGCGAGGGTTGACTTGAGGGCTGCTGAGACTACTCGAGAGCCTTTTTTAAAACCAACTCAGGGGTTTCTTGCGTCAGCCCGAGGGTTGACTCGAGGGTTACTGAGGCCGACTTGAGAGCCTTTTTGAAACCGACTCGGGAGTTGCTTGCATTGGCTCGAGGGTTGACTCGAGGGCTACTGAGGTGACTCGGGAGCCTTTTTGAAACTGACTCGGGGGTTTCTTGCACCAGCCCGAGGGTTGTTGAGAAGTTGATCTTCAGCTTGTGAAGTTGGATGAAGAGACAAAAGTATTTGAAGCTCTTTTTATTCTCATCAGCCAAATGTATACATCATTGATAATATCAGTGCAGGTTGTCCACATTCCAGGTGCGAGGGATTGGCTTCCCATTGAGTCCCTCGATCCGATATGCTCCTCGGTGAAGTGCTTCGGTAACTCGATAGGGCCCTTCCCAATTAGGGGATAACTTGCCCCCCTCGGTTGGCTTGGAGACTTCGCTCGCCTGAGAATAAGTCGTCAGGACGGAATGCCTTTGGATGGACATAGGCGTTGTAATATCTCACAGCTGCTGATAAAATGCTGCCATTCTGAGCCGCGCCCGGCCGCGTGCCTCTTCAATGAAATCGAGGTTGGCCCTTGGCTACCCAGGGTTGTCTTCTTGTTGTATGACTCCACTTATGGGCTTGAAAGGCCAATTTTCACATGGATGACTGCTTTTGATTTGAAGACGAGGTTGAAGGAAGTCTTCGGTTGGGTCCTTAGAGTCATATGGTATGCCCATAGCACGCTCGGAAGCTCTTCACCCATCTACCCTTGAACTCATCCAGCCGGGTTCTTAGTCCCTAGAGGATGATCGTTCATAACCTCGGCCTCTTCGTTGGTTTTTGGATGGCCGACAGTGGTAAACCGATGACAGATATTCAGCTCGGCGTGGAACTCCTTGAGGGTGGCATTGTTAAACTGTTGGCCATTGTTGGTGATGATGGTGTGGGTAGCCCAAAGCGACAGATGATGGACTTTCAAAAGAAAGACTTACTTACTCTCGGTAATCCGTGCAAGAGTCTCAACCTCGACCCATTTGATAAGTAGTCGATGGCAACGAGCAGGAACCTTTGTTGGCCCGAGGCTGGGTGGAATAGTCCGAGGATATCAATTTCCCATTGGGCGAAGGGCCAAGGGACCGAGAGTGGGCTTAGCTGGGAAGCGAGCATGCCGTTGGCAGTTCTCACACTTCCAAACCAGCTTAGCAGCATTTTTTCGCATGGTGAGCCAGTAATACCCTTGGCAAAGAGCCTTGTATGCCAATGATCTACCCCTCAAGTAGTTTCCGTATATGCCTTCATGAATTTCTCAAAGGATAATCGACGTCTCTGGGGCTGATGCATTTAAGAAGGGGGTAGGAGAAAGATCTCCAATACAATTGTTCGTCTAGCACCACGAACTTGGAGGCCCTCCATTTGAGCAATTAGGCCTCCCATGATCAGCGGAAGGGTGCATTAGTGAGGTAGCGGATGTAAGCATCCATCTATATTAGCTCATGTGTGAATGCAGAACCTCCTCAGCATCATGCTTGGGCTTCCAGATGCTCGATGTAGGTTCTCCCCAGGGCACTGTCCGCTGAGGTAGCCAGCCGGGATAGGGCATCGTTTTCTGGCATTCTTGCCTCTGGGGATATAGCTGATGCTGAAATATGTCAATGAGGAGGTTTGTGATCGGACCTTATTCAGATACTGAGACATAACGGGGTCTCGGACTTCATAATATCCGTGATTGTCCAAAGATGAGCTAAGAGTCGATGAAGGCTCTAAGGCGCTTTACTTCGAGCTCCTGCGAGCTTTATTCTAACCAATAGGCTTTGTATTCGGCTTGATTATTTGTGGCCTCGAAGAGGAATCGGAGGGCATACTCCACCACCATCCCCTCCGAGCCAGCAAGGATGAGGCTTGCTCCACTCCCTTGTGAGTTTGAGGCATCGTCTATATGGAGGACATAAGTCTCTGCCACTTCTTCAGATTAGCATCTGAGCATGTCAAAGGGGGTTCTTCCAGTTGCTCCTCGATCCAGATGCACTTAACCAAGAAGTCAACCATGACTTAGGACTTCATGGCGACCTTGGCCGAAATGAGATATCGAACTCCCTCAGCTTGATTACCCATTTGGCCAATCGATCGGAGGTGTCATAACGAGCTAGGATGGCTTTAAGAGGTTGGTCCGTGAGCACCACGATCGGGTAGCTTGGAAGTATGATCTAAGATGCTGAACAGAGACTATTAATGTAAAAATATTTTTTTTGGCTTTGGAGTACTTGGTCTCTACATCATGAAGCACCTTGCTGATATAATAGACAGCTTTTGTGTCTCATCAGGTCGATGTGGACAAGGATAGAGCTGACCGCTTCCGAGGAAGCGGCGATGTAGAGGAAGAGGTCATTTCCTTCTTTCAGCTTTGACAGCAGCGGTGGGATAGACAGAAACTCCTTCAGCTCCTCAAATGCTGTTGGCTCAGATGAAACCCAAGAGAAGGGATGAATTGGGTTCTTAAAAATTTTAACACTTAAAAATAATTTTTCAAAGTGATAGTGCACAAGGATATATGCTGAGTGTGGTGCTAAGAATGCAAAACAGAGTATAAAAGATAGAGTAGAGAGAAAGAGAGAAAAGCATGACAAATACAAAAAATTTATAGTGGTTCTGTGTTAGCTACCTACATCCACTCCCAAGAAACTCTTAGGCCCACACATAATCATCCTGATTATAGCAGAGTTGTTTTACAAGCTCACAACTCAAACTTCTTGTTTTACAACGGATCACAACGAACCCAGCTAGTTTTCACAGGATCACCAGCACAAAACCTATCACAAGCTTTCTAGCTTAAACAAGGCCAAACTGCCTCCCTTGACTCAATCCCCTGATTGAATCAGTAAACAAGTATAATAAAAAAATTGTTACAACAGAAATAAAGCTCCTCAAATGAGCATATAAGACAATATAATCAAGATAAAAATAGAAGAACCTGATTTAGAATTTTGAAGTTGGGCTTTTCTTCTTTTTCTCTTTTCCTCAGAAATGATCTTCCTCAAGTTAGGATTGAAGCTTTGGAAGAATCGTTGATGCAGAGGCTTTTGAAGAACTTGGGCTCTCTTCTTTTCCTTTTGATTTATTGAAATTCCTTCAAGATTGACTTTTGAATACTTTTGGATTTCTCTAAACTCAGTTTCGAACAAAAGAAATTTCAAATTTGAACTCTATTTTCTTTTTTTTTTCTCTCTTGTGTTCTTTTCTTGTTCGTCTCTTTAAAACGGTCGAATAGCTTCTCTTTTATAATCACCTCTAAATCCTCTTTTAGATGAAAACTAACCGTTGAAAATGCTTGAGGATTAGTTTAGCATGGAAAAGAAAGAGCCTTTAAAATCCATTGAAGAAAAGTCAGACTTTGGAGTCATTTTTGACACTTCTGAAATCCGCCTCTGACATGTTAAAGTCGGCTCTAGCAAGACCTAGAGTTAGCTCGAATGCCGGATATGTGAAACAGAACATTCACTCGTCGCAGTGTCGGCTTTGGCTTTTTAAGGGGTCGATACCTTTTCGTGCGGGAGTCAACTTTAGTGAATATGGGAGCCAGCTCTAATGAAGCCCCAAAAAATCACTCTGTGTATAACCATTAGAGTCGGCTCTAATTCTCTGCAGGAGTCGGCTCTAATTTGACACAGAAATGAGACTTTCTATTTTTCTGATGGAGTCGCTCTAATCTCTGTAGGATCGGCTCTAATCCGTGCCGAAAGTGTCAAACTGTTCCGATATGCTCCGAAGTCGGCTCTAATACTTCTATAGTCAGCTCTAATTACTAAAACTTGACACTTTACACTAGACATATGGTCAAACTCAATTTTTCTTGGATTTTGATTAAATAAACATTTTAAATCCTGAAACACTTAATCAAAATCATTAGTAACATAAGAAATATACTCATGTGATTTTTATTATTCATCAAAATCAATAATTGGGTTAACAAAGGCCTTCTGGCAGTCTTCCCTCCACTCGAAGCTATTCACCTTGCGTAGGACATTGAAGAGGGGCAGAAATCTTTTAGTCGACTTTGACAGGAAATGCTTAGGGCAGCCACTCTTCCGATGAGCCATTGCACCTTCTTTTTATTGATGGATGCCTTATGTAAAGAATGGCTTGAATCTTCTATGGGTTTGTCTCGATCCCTCGCTGGGTTACCAGGAAGCCTAGAAACTTTTCGGCGGTGACTCCAAAAGCATACTTACGGGGGTTCAGCTTCATATGATAGCAGCGAAGGTTATTGAAAGTCTCTTCTAGGTCGACAACATGATTGGTTGTACAAGTGCTTTTGGTCAGCATGTCGTCTACATAAACCTCCATGTTTCGTCCAATCTGGTCTTTAAAGACCTAATTCATCAATCTTTGTAAGTGATCCCCGTGTTCTTCAAACCAAAGGGCATTACCTTAAAACAATAGATGCATTTCTTGGTCACGAAGGATGTGTTTTCTCGTCTTCTGGATCCATTCTTATTTGATTGTATCCCGAGAAGGCATCCATGAAGCTGAGGAGCTCGTGGTTGGACATGGCATTAACCAACTGATCAATCCTAGGTAACGGAAAGTTATCTTTGGGGCATGCTTTATTGAGGTTAGTGTAGTCGATGCAGATCCTCTAGCTCTTATTTGCCTTGCGGACCATCACCACGTTGGCCAACCAGTTCGGGTAATGCTTCTCCCGAATGTGGCCGGTGGCAAGCAGTTTATTAACCTCCTGATCGATAGCTTTCTGTAGCTCGAGGGTAAAACTCCTCTTCTTTTGTTGGACCGGTCGATACTTTGGGTCGATGTTGAGCTTGTGAGTGATAACCTCTGAAGGTATGCCGGGCATGTCTGATGCTAACTAGGCGAAGACATCCGAGTTGGCCCGCAGAAAGGCAAAAAGCTGGTCTCTTGCTTCTGCAGGGAGAAGTTCACCGATCTGAACTATCTTTATCAGGTCGTCTCCTAGAGGGAAGGCCAGCAGGCGTTCAGCTGGCTCACCTTTTCCCTGACTCCCTGGGGTCGAGCAACTCTGGAGCCGGCGGAGTGATCACCTTCTGGGGGCAGGGGCCTTGTGATAGCACAATTGCTCCGGGTTCTGCTCTCTGTGCATCTCGCCAATCCTGTTGTTGGTGGGAAACCTGACAAGGAGGCGCTTGATGGAGATGATTGCGTCAAAGAAGTTTAGACCAGGCTGCCCGAGTATGGCGTTATAGGCCAATGGCACTCGAACAACCAGGAACCTCATAAGAACTGTGCTCTGGTATGATGGTGTTCCCGCGTGACTAGAAGGGTGATATCGCCTTCTACCTTTATAGTCTTTGTGAAACCGACTAAAGGTGCAGTTACGGGTTGGAGAGAGTTAGGAGACAGATTCATCCGAACAAAAGCATCATAGGTAAGGATGCTTGCGAAGCTTCCACTATCAACAAAGATTCTTTTTTGAAGGTGCTTAGCGATCATCATGGAAACGACAACGCTATCATCGTTTGGATTATTTACCCCCGCTAGGTCCCTTTCTGAGAAGGGAATTATAGTTTCTATCCCCTCACCCCCCCCCCCCCCCCCCCCCCGGCCTCTTGGAAGTATGGCTTGTCCCTTAGGAAATCATACCGACCGTCTTCTCGATCGAGGCGTTGTCGATGTTGGCTTGGGCAGGTAGAGGTCCTACATGGCGTGAGACGATCGGAGGCCCTCCCTGGACAAACTTCCCGAGATAGCCTCACTAGATGAGCCCATCGATCGCACGTCTTAGGTGGTGGCAGTCCTCTGTGTCATGGTCGTAATCCCGATGAAATGATAGTAAAGGTTCTTGTCGCGGTTGACTCCCGACCTTAAAGGAGCAGGGCGCCGAAAGTATGGCTCGCCTTTGATCTTCATGAGGATGCCGAAAGTATAGCTCGCCTTCGATCTTCATGAGGATGTGAGATCTGGAGGCGAGGAGGGGAGTGAGGTTGTCCTCTTTGGGGGTGAAGCTACAGTGTCGGTGATCTAGTCGATGCGGAGGCTCGGGCTTTTTGGACTGAGGATCGCTTGGCTTCGGGCAGACCTGTTTCTTATTAGGCCTCCTGTCAGCTTCCCTTCGCGTGGAGTTAGCTTCGTCAGCACGTATGTACTTTTGCGTACGACTCAGGAGCTTGGTGTAGGAGCTGGGAGGCTTTTTGTCAAGGAAGTAAGTGAAGCGGAAGGGGCGGAGTCCTCACTTCAGGGCTAAGGTGGATACAGAATCATCGAGGTGGTAGACTTCAAGGAAAGCGGTTTTGAAGCGGGCCACAAAATCCTTGAGTAATTCTCTGTCCTTCTATCGAATGGAGAATAAGCTGTCGGCCACCCGGAGGATCCTTCGGCAGGCATCGAAATGTCCTAGGAAGGTCCTCTCCAGTTGTTGGAAGGAGTCGATGCTGTGCAGTGGTAGACAAGAATACCAGACGCACGTAGCCTTTTGGAGGATGGCAAGAAAGGCGATGCAGAGGAGGGCATCGGTTGCCCCTTGGACTTGCATGAGAGCCTTGTAGCTCTCGAGATGATCAAATGGATTCATACCATCATACAGATCAAGTTGAGGAAGGTGAAACCGAGAGGGAACCAGCTCCTCCATGATGCAACGAATGAGCGAAGGGCGACTGTCATAGTTCACCTTCCACTGGGTGGTAAGTCAGCGGCTGAGCTCCTCCAATCGCCGATGGTACTCATCAAGACGTCTCTCCGTCAGGTAGTTAACGTTGGGAATTGTATCCTAAAGCCAATCATTTGATGATTGTGCTAATGTAAATTGTATATAAATTGATATATTAATAAAAGTTAATTGACAGTTTATTCATTATAAGAACATCTTCTTAATACTCCTGATTGTAATGAAGCCCTTAGGATCTTCCTTCACGATAAAGGAGGATTTATCTTTGAAGGTCCTAAAAAGGTTCGCGACCATATGATATACTATGACGGGCCATAGTACTATCAATTATAAAACGTTGTATATTATATTTATTGGTTGTCCTCTTAACCAAGGAGTGTAGAGACACTAGTATGACATACAGGTGAAAGTGTAGGAGTACATTTCACCGAACGTGACTCATTTTCGGATACTCTACTGTCAAGAGTTAATCCGAGAAGAGATAGGTATAAGTATCCTTCAGACCTGAAGATCACAACCAGTGGCTTACAAGCAACTCATTATACTTAGGTGCCGGACCACCTGGATTTCTAATCCAGCTACGAAAGGTTACTAGGTACAGTCAAGTACTTGTGATAGTCAGTTGTGGATCAAGATAGAATTTGACCTATCCCATTAAAAGAAGAAATGCTTGTGTTTCAATTTAGCAAGACCTTGGCCAAGGCACTTCATGTGAAAGTCATATGATCACTAAAATTGAAATCACTTTATGGATTTGCTATTTAGAGTTGACATGCTCTTAAGCCATCCTTAGCATTTGTAGTCAAGAGGATGAATTATACGGTAACTATTTCTTAGGGTTCTTGGAGTTTGCTCGACAACTCTTCGACCTATCCAGACGTCTGGTTCCATTGCTAGATGGACACATCGATTAGTATAGAAAGTTGTTTCTATGCCACCGGTTTAGGTTCGAACTTAGAGAGTCACACGCATAGAAGTTTTCTAGGATGATCTGTTTGCTGATCAACGATTGAGAATCGTATATGATTTAATTAATCAATTTGATTGATTGAATTATCTCAATTGGGTTAAGTACAATTGAATAAGATTCAATTTGGTTTAAGTCTATTAGAAGGACTAGTCAATTTCAAATATTGATTTAAAATTAGACTTGATTTGGATTTAAATAGATTCAGGACTAGCTAAATTTGATTTGGCCTAGGACCATGATCTATGTGGGTTCAGTCTAATAAATTCAGATTAGCTTAAACTAAAAACTAAACCCAAACATCTCGCATAAGTCTAAGAGATTAAATTCACATATAGAATTTAATGTCTTGCATTAATCTTCTCCAAATAATTCCGTTGGAATTCTAAAGTGTTAGAATAAATGCGCCTCTTTGTATTAACCATACGCTACGGTTCGACGACTCTTTGGTTTTCGCCAAGCGGCGGAATTCTAAATGTTAGAATTTAATGGGCTGGCTAAAAAGAGACTATAAATAGAGGACATCCCTCACCAGATTACACAAAAGAAAAAAACAACACACGATATGTCGTGAATTGATTTTCTAAAGAATTAGAATAGAAAATCCTGGTGATTCTGGTGCTAACGGAAGTATGGAGGATCCTAGAAGAAGAATTCAAGTGGGAGGATTCAAGATCAGCAAAGTCGTTTTCCGCGAGCTAGCACTCCCGGGATTAACTAAGTGCTACGGTTCGACGACTCTTTGGTTCTTTACCGAACGTCGGAATTAACCAAGCGCTACGGTTCGGCGTCTCTTTGGTTTTCGCCAAGCGGTGGAATTCTAAATGTTAGAATTTAATGGGCTAGCTAAAAGAGACTATAAATAGAGGACGTCCCTCACCAGATTACACAGAAGAAAAAAACAAATATGTCGTGAATTGATTTTCTAAAGAATTAGAATAGAAAATCCTGGTGATTCTGGTGCTAACGGAAGTGTGGAGGATCATAGAAGAAGAATTCAAGTGGGAGGATTCAAGATCAGCAAAGTCATTTTTCGCGAGCTAGCACTCCCGGGAATCCGATCATTCGGGGCTTCGCGTAGACGATACTAGAGGCCGGATGATTGAACGGCTACAGAGCATAAAAGGATTTATCAATTGCCTTCAAGGTAAGTGATATGATCCCTAGATCTTAAGGCATGCTTCAAGATAAGAAGTATGACTTCTTGCCTTGAAGATCAAGACATGATCTTGATAGTTTTATTTATATGCATATTTTGGATCAATCGATCCTATATACAAGGCAAAGATATGATCTTGATGCATGTTAGATAGATTAGTATGTAATCTTTAAATTTCCGCATTGATAATTGTTTTCAATAATTTAAAACATGCATGCCTCGGAGATTGTTTCTCCCTTCAAATGGTTCGTATTGATCTAATTTATTGCATGTAAATTAATGCTCCTATTAATTGTGTAATCAAGGCTAAAACAAATCAAGGTCTATTCGGTGACAGATGGATTAAAAATCCAAATTACCCATTCAATGAGGTATCCGTGATAATTTAAATTGATCTTTGGCTTCAAACACTGATTACACACACTCTCAAAATGTTTTATATTTGATACATATTGATGTTGTATAAAAACATGATATTTGCATGTTTAGTATAAAATATAGATATGATATATGATGGCATGATGTCTATGTTATGAAACATACAAATATTTATGAGAGTCTAATTTGAATGTCAAATGTTAATTCATAATCTCTTTAGATATGATCTAAATATAGGAATTATGAGTAATAACATAATACATGTGATGCTTGATTGAAATATATGACATGTAAACATGAAATATATTTAATCCTTTGGGTTAGCTAAATCGGGTCCATAAAGGGTTAGACCCTAAGGTTTAAATCAACTGGACTATAAGAGTATTTGATCAAATCTAATTAGCTTAGGTTAAGAATGCTCTAAATCAAACAATAGTTGTAGTTGATCATGTTATTCTCTTTGATTAAACCAAATGGAAGTAGATTAGGCTTCGTGGTTGAGCATGAATATCTTAGATGGTCAAATCAGAATTGGTTAACCATATGATGTCAAGGTGAGTTGGCAAGTTGCTCTAGGATCAACGATCGAATGGTTTTTAATTGGAAGCTACTCGTATTGATGCGTCTTTAACGAGTTAATGGCATATCCCTCCCATCGATCTCACTCACCTGGTCAATGTGGTGAACCATTTATGATTCAGATCATTTACCTGATTCGGGTTGACCCATGCCTGTAAGAAAATCAGCCTGACTGATTTAGGTGCCACTTAACCTGACTTAATCTTATTTCATTCTACCGATTTCATAGATTCAGTGGAAGAACTTGATTAGTCAATTTATCTACAGATTATTAAATCCTCTAAAATTATTAGGTCCTTAAAATGAAATAGTTATATGATAACTAAATCATAGCCTCCCATTAAGGTGGGTGATAATGAGTCCGATGTCTTGATAATCATTGGAGGCACTCCATGCCTGGTGCTTGTCAACCATCGAAATTATCATTCATTATATGATAAGTCAGCATAACTATTACATAGACAGTCAGGTGAGCCGAGCTTCACTCGGGCTTGGTTGTCTATTGATAGGTTACACTGATTATATCATTTAATGGTTGGACCTAACCAGAACTTTCAGTGAAGGCACTTCATGCCTGCTGAAAAGGTATATGGGGCAAAACTGAACACTAAGAATTGTTTGGGGAAACAATTGGTTTTGAACCTACTCTTAGATGCATATGAGTTAGCCAAGCTTTACTTGGGCATGTATATAGTTTATGTAGATCTTAGTGCCCGCTAAAGAATTAAGAATAATTCTTCGAATTGGGATGTAGAGGCTGCCAATTTGAACAAAATAGTGAGAGAATCTTTAGACTAGAGTCCAAGTCTTTAGACTGAATCAATTTATATACTAATAAACTTTAGTTTTTCCTTATGCAGAACATGGCCACTAATTTATCATTAAGGTCCCTATTGGATAGTGACAAGTTGAATGGTTCCAATTTCAATAGCTGGTTCAGAAAACTTAAGATCGTCCTTGAGCATGAGAGGATTCTATATATCTGAATAATCCTACACCAAAGATACCTGATGCAAACACCCATAGTTCTGAGAGAGACACTTATCAGAAGTGGCTCAATGATAGAATTAGCGTGCGTTGTATCATGCTAGCAGCAATGAACGATGAATTCGGTCGCCGGTTCGAGAATGCTTAGCCAGAAGAAATCATTCAAGCGTTGAATGAATCTTTCGGCACACCCGACGATGTTGAAAGGCACAAGACTAGTTGTGCTATTTTCAATGATCGAATAAGGGATGGATCTCTTGTCACTGATCATGTATTATACATGATCGAGAAGATATAACTCCTAAGCAAGCTCGGCTTTCCCTTACATGAGCAGTTGGAAAAAGATGCGATCCTGAATTCCTTGCCTCCATCCTTCCGACCTTTCCTTACTCATTTTCGAATGACAAAGCCTGCAGTCAACTACCACGGTTTGTTGGGGTTGTTACAGAACTTTGAGAAGGATAACCAGCTCTCTAAGGGTTTGGTTAATGTGGTTGAAGGATCTAAGGTAGGGCGTAAACCCTTTGGGAAAGGGAAGAAGAAAAAGAATAATAAAAAGGTGCAACATGCTAGGACATCTATAAGGGGTCAGATGCAGAAGAAGAAAGTTGATAAAAGTCAAGCTGAATGCTTTCACTGCAAGATGCAAGGGCACTGGAAGAGGAACTGTCCTCTTTACATTGCCACACTTGATCAAAATAGGCCAAAGAAGAAAAAGGAGCAAGATGTTGCTCAACAAGGTATTTATATGATAACACCTTGTAATTTTTTTGTATATGATAATCAGACCTGGGTATTGGATAACGGGAGTCCTTTTAATATTTGCAATTCATTGCAAGGACTACAGGTCAACATAAGATTTGAGGACAATGAAAGATTCCTTAATGTCGGCGATGGAAGATTAGGTTCCAGTTCTGGCATTAGGAGTTCTTGAAATAGTTTTCAATAGAAATGTCATTATACTAAATGATTGTCATTTTTGCCCAACGTTCTTGTTGAACGTAATTTCTGTAGGCCTTTTGGCCAAAAGTCATTATGAAATTTCAATAAAGGATGTTACTTGAATATCATTATGAATGAAGTCACTGTAATGACTGGGCATTTATCTAATGGCATTTATATATTATCACAGTCTATGAATGTAGTGTACAATTCAAGTAAGCGCCCTAAAACAACTGATGTCACAGACATTTATCTTTGGCACCATCGGCTGGATCATATCAATAAGAACAGATTAAACAGGTTAACTCAGGAGGGCATCCTTCGAGTTGATGATTGTGAATCATTAACTACATGTGAATCTTGTCTTCTTGGTAAAATGACCAAGTCATCTTTTACTGGAAAAGGTGAAAGAGCCAAAGAGTTATTGAGTCTAGTACATACTGATGTATGTAGACCAATGAGCACTTGTGCCAAAGGTGGATATTACTACTTCATTACTTTTACAAACGACCTTTCTAGGTTTGGTTATGTCTATCTTATGAGACATAAATCTGAGTCGTTTGAAATGTTCAAACTATATCATAAAAAAGTAGAAAAACAAACATGAAAATGTATTAAGACCCTTCGATCAGATCGAGGAGGCGAATACCTTTCCAATGAATTTGTGATATATTTAAGAGAGAATGTGATTCTCTCCCAATGGACTCCTCCTGGAATACCGCAGCATAACGGTGTGTCGGAAAGAAGGAATCGAACTATGCTAGACATGGTTTGGTCCATTATGGGTTTTGCGAGCTTGCCAATATCATTTTGGGGATACACATTAGAATCAGCTTGTCATATTCTTAATAAGATTCCAAGTAAGTCTGTTTCTAAAACTCCACATGAGATGTGGTATGGACATAAACCGATTATTACCTATCTGAGAGTCTGGGGGTGTCCGACTTATGTGAAACGTGCAAAATCAAACAAACTTGAACCCAAATCTGACAAATATTTTTTTATCGGCTATCCGAAAGAGACCAAAGGATATTACTTCTATAATACTGAAGAACAAAGTTGTTCATTAGTAATAGAGCAGTTTTTCTTGAAAAGGAGTTCCTTAGTGAAGGAACAAATAGCTCTAATGTTGAACTTGAGGAAGTTCATCAAGTAGAAGGAACAACACAAACCAGTGAACCCTTAAAATCTGAGTTGATTAGATCAAACTCAAAACCCATTTTAGATGCACCATTAAGGCGATCTGGTAGAGTACCACATCAACCGGACAGATACTTAGGTTTCTTGGTCGAGAATGATGATCCTGTTGAACTCGATGAGAACAACGAGGATCCGATCACCTATATGAATGCTATGCAAAGGACTGACTCTAATAAATGGCTTGAGGCCATGAAATCCAAACTTGACTCCATGAAGGACAATAATGTATGGACATTAGTTGACCCACCCGAAGGGATAAAACCCATAGGGTATAAGTGGGTTTTCAAGAGGAAAAGAGGCGCAGACGGAAAGGTTGAGACCTATAAAGCATGTCTGATTGCTAAGGGGTATCGTCAATGTTATGGTATTGACTATGACGAAACGTTTTTTCCTGTGGTAATGCTGAAATCCATTCGGATTATGCTAGCTATAGCAGCACACTTCGATGATGAGATTTGGCAGATGAATGTTAAACCGCTTTTCTAAATGGTGATTTAGAAGAACAGGTGTATATGATACAGCCTGAAGGTTTTATCTGAAGATGAGTCTAAAGTGTGCAGGCTACAGAAGTCCATTTATGGACTTAAGCAAGCATCTAGGAGTTGGAACATACGATTTGATAAAGTGATCAAATCTTATGGCTTTATTAAAAATAAAGAAGAACCTTGCATTTATAAATGGGCTAACGATTCCGTTATTGTATTTCTTGTATTATATGTGGATGATATTCTCTTAATCGGGAATGATATCCCTGCATTACAAGGAATAAAGACATGATTATCATCACAATTCTCTATGAAAGATCTGGGAAAAGCATCATACATCCTAGGGGATGAAGATCTATAGAGATAGATCTAAGAGGATGCTTGGTTTATCCCAATCTACGTACATTGACATAGTACTAAAGAGGTTTAGCATGGAGAATTCCAAGAAATGCTATCTTCCGATAGGCCATGGAATTTATCTTTCTAAGAAGGATTGTCCGACAACTCCTAATGAAAGAGAACGTATGAGTCGAATTCTATATGCTTCGGCAGTGAGATCGATTATGTACAACATGACATGTACAAGACCAGATGTGGCATACTCATTAGGAGTAGTGAGTAGATACCAATCTGATCCAGGAGAAAAACACTGGCAAATTGTTAAGACAATCCTTAAGTATTTGAGAAATACTAAGGACCAGTGGTTTAGTCTATGGAGAGTCTGATTTGAAACTTGTTGGATATACTGATTCCAGTTTCCAATCAGATCATGATGATAGCAAAAGTGTATCGGGTTTCGTGTTTATTATCCTGAATGATGGAGCTGTTTGCTGGAAAAGTTCCAAGCAACATACAGTGGCAGATTCGGTGTGCAAGGCAGAGTACATCGCTGCATCAGATGCTGCAAAAGAAGCTGTGTGGCTGTGAAAGTTTATCTCCGAGCTTGGAGTGACACCTTCCATAGATGGACCGGTCCTGTTGTACAGTGACAGCACTTGTGCCATAGCTCAAGCAAAGGAACAACGAGCACATCAGCGCACCAAGCACATACTGCGTCAGTTTCATCTTATTCGAGAGATTGTAGACCGAGGTGACATAAATCTTCAGAAGATTGATGGAAAGGAAAACCTAGGTGACCCATTTACTAAAGCACTCAGCATCAAGGAGTTTGACAATTATAAGTTGAAGACGGGTATTAGATACTGTAATGAGTGGCTTTAGGCTAAGTGGAAGTTTGTTGGGAATTGTATCCTAAAGCCAATCATTTGATGATTATGCTAATGAAATTGTATATAAATTGATATATTAATAAAAGTTATTTTGCAGTTTATTCATTACAAGAACATCTTCTTAATACTCCTGATTGTAATGAAGCCCTTAGGATCTTCCTTCACGATAAAGGAGGATTTATCATTGAAGGTCCTCAAAAAGGTTCGCGACCATATGATATACTATGATAGGGCCATAGTACTATCTATTATAGGACGTTGTATATCATATTTGTTGGTTGTCCTCTTAACCAAGGAGTGTAGAGACACTGGTATGACATACAGGTGAAAGTGTAGGAGTACATTTCACCGAACGTGACTCATTTCCGGATACTCTTCTATCAAGAGTTAATCCGAGAAGAGATAGGTATAAGTATCCTTCAGACCTGAAGATCACAACCAGTAGCTTACAAGCAACTTATTGTACTTAGGTGCCAGACCACCTGGATTTCTAATCCAGCTACGAAAGGTTACTGGGTGCAGTCAAGTACTTGTGGTAGTCAGTTGTGGATCAAGATGGAATTTGACCTATCCCGTTAAAAGGAAAAATGCTTGTGTTTCAATTTAGCAAGCCTTTGACCAAGGCACTTCATGTGAAAGTCACATGATCACTAAAATTGAAATCACTTTATGGATTTGCTATTTAGAGTTGACATGCTCTTAAGCCATCCTTAGTATTTGTGGTCAAGAGGATGAATTATACGGTAACTATTTCTTAGGGTTCTTGGAGTTTGCTCGGCAACTCTTCGACCTATCCGGACGTCGGGTTCCATTGCTAGATGGGCACATCGATTAGTATAGAAAGTTGTTTCTATGCTACCGGCTTAGGTTCGAACCTAGAGAGTCACACGCATAGAAGTTTCCTAGGATGATCTGTTTGCTGATCAACGATTGAGAATCGTATATGATTTAATTAATCAATTTGATTGATTGAATTATCTCAATTGGATTAAGTACAATTGAATAAGATTCAATTTGGTTTAAGTCTATTAGAAGGACTAGTCAATTTCAAATATTAATTTAAAATTAGACTTGATTTGGATTTAAATAGATTCAGGACTAGCCAAATTTAATTTGGGCTAGGACCATGATCTATGTGGGTTCAGTCCAATAAATTCAGATTAGCTTAAACTAAAAACTAAACCCAAACCTCTCGCATAAGTCTGAGAGATTAAATTCACATATAGAATTTAATGTCTTGCATTAATCTTCTCCAAACAATTCCGTCAAAATTCTAAAGTGTTAGAATAAATGCGCCTCTTTGTATTAACCAAGCGCTATGGTTCGACGACTCTTTGATTTTTACCGAACATCGGAATTAACCAAGCGTTACGGTTCGATGACTCTTTGGTTCTTTACCGAACGTCGGAATTAACCAAGCGCTACGGTTCAACGTCTCTTTGGTTTTCGCCAAGCGGCGGAATTCTAAATGTTAGAATTTAATGGGCTGACTAAAAAGAGACTATAAATAGGGGACATCCCTCACCAGATTACACAGAAGAAAAAAACAAGACACGATATATCGTGAATTGATTTTCTAAAGAATTAGAATAGAAAATCCTGGTGATTCTGGTGCTCTCGGAAGTATGGAGGATCCTATAAGAAGAATTCAAGTGGGAGGATTTAAGATCAGCAAAGTCGTTTTCCGCGAGCTAGCACTCCCGGGAATCCGATCATTTGGAGCTTCGCATGGACGATACTAGAGGCCGGACGATTGAACGGCTGCAGAGCATAAAAAGATTTACCAATTGCCTTCAAGGTAAGTGATATGATCCTTAGATCTTAAGGCATGCTTCAAGATAAGAAGTATTACTTCTTGCCTTGAACATCAGGACATGATCTTGATAGTTTTATTTATACGCATATTTTGGATCAATCGATCCTATATACAAGGCAAAGATATGATCTTGATGCATGTTAGATAGATTAGTATGTAATATTTAAATTTCTGTACTGATAATTGTTATCAATAATTTAAAACATGCATGCCTCGGAGATTGTTTCTCCCTTCAGTTAATGCGCTCGCCAGTGGACTCCTCCCCTGACGACTAAGAGAATGAGTAGGAGGAGTGACGCTGATGATGGTGCCCCCGTTCGGGCTCCTTGTCATGCCGCCGCTTGGGAGAGGGACTACTCGAACGGCGGGCGAAGAATCATTGCCTCTTGGTTCACGGCAGTGGTACCTAGGTGAAGCATGATGGCGGTGAGTCTCCTGCTAGGGAGATCTCCTGTGAGTGGATTGTTGGCTGGCTTGAATAGCCACTGCACGTGGCGAAGGAGGCCTGAGCTGTTGTTGTGTGGCCACGGAGTGCTGTTCTTGTAGCTCATGGACAGCTGCCACTAATGCTTGGACTTGTTGAGTAAGGGTTGTGAGCTGGTCAGGCTAAACAGTTTGAGGTGGTGGTGAGGGCGGAGCAGAGAGGGTGGCCTCCTGCTGCTTAGCCCGCTGAGGAATCCCTCTCGCATGACTAGTAGAGGCTTCTTGGGCATGCATCACCACCATTATTTTCTTTAAGGTGAGTGGGGACTTGTAGCTTGGTGTTTAGAGCTTTCTTTCTCCTCTCGTTTTATTCTTCCCCCTACCTGGTGCGCCAATTTGTTGTTACCAAATCACCTTTCTTGAGCATTCGCGAGCTTCTGATCACCTACTCCGGCGAGCCTGGGATCTTTCGATGGACTCTGCTCTGATTGGGATCCTATAAGAAGTCCCAGGGGCCAGTTATTCCGACGGAGACCCTCTGACGTTCAAGTCAGTGGTTTGGGTCACAACAACAAACTTGAGAGAGCTCGAGTGTTTTCTGGGCTCAACTATGTATGAGCTTTCGAGCCTCTAAGTGTGTCTACCTAGTCAAGGGTCCCTCTTACCCATTTTATGGATAATTGTGAGTCCCGAGATACAACCACCTGATAGAGAATGAGTGGCAAGGGGCATAGCAAAAGAGTATGCCTCCCTTGTGGCGTGTCAAGGCTAGCTGGTCACGTCCCGTCTGGCCTGAGCGGTTGTAGCCGATTGGTGGGCTTGGTCTTATCAAGCACGACATCCGCAGAGAGGTTAATGAGCTAGGTCTTGTCAGATATGGTGACTGTAGAGAAGTTGGTGGGCCACATAGGTTGTCCTTGCTGGAAATCCCACCATGATCGATCCAGAAGATTAGGCGGCCGAGGCCAACTCCAATTCTGGATGATGAGCCCATCTTTGAAGGTCGAGGCCGACTCTGAATGCTGCAGCCGACTCCGAATGCTGCAGCCAACTCCGATGGGCCGAAGCCGACTCCGAATGTCGAGGTTGATTTTGGATGTGGACATATCTGCCCCGCCTAATGACTCCTGCTACCTGATGTGCCATGGCTTCATTGGTCGATCTTAGCCGTCGATTTAAACTTGGCTCTATCAGCTACATCAATGTGCATATTTATAACATAAGAAATTAGGTACACTAAAGGAACTTTTCATTCACTAACTCTTTGGTATTTCAATTTTATCCTATACTTCGATGCACACCTTGAGCTGACAATACTTAATAATGAAAAATATTAATACTTCAAAAAACCTTTTCTTTGAGAGGAAAAGATTATAATCACTAAATTGAATTACTTTGTGAATTGTAAATCGATATTGTTAATGAAAAAAAGGTTCTAATAAATGTTGACTATTAATATTTTATTTGTTTCAAAATACTTTTCTTTTTTTAATTTTTAATCCCACATTGGATAATAAAAAAATTTTAACACTCCTTTTATGTTTAATTATGTCAAATTGAAAATTCCTTGATAGAAAGCCTCATTTATAGAGATTGGGCCTAATCTCACCCAATTCATTTTTTTTTTTTTGTCCGACACAATTCATTACTTATATATGCGTTGAGTTCCGTTAGGTTTATCCATTGGATTTTCTATTAAAATTTTATTATTATTTCCTATTGCTTTTGAAAGAACGCTATCCATTTGATTTTCGCAAGAAAATGTCTTTGTGCACCACCTCTGGTGCACAAAGACTTTTTCTCTTCACAAATACAAGTGCCACCAAATAGGCGCTTTTGAAAAGATGACCGTATCATAGCTATCAGTAGGCCAACCATCCTCTCCATCATTTTAGAATCATAGAACCTAAAATCCTTAATTTCTTTTTTATTGTCATTCTCTAAAAGCACCACAATTTCTGAAGATAAGAGCCAAAAGCAATACAATCAACCTCTATGCTTGGGAGCACGTCCTTAGAAAGATGTTACTCTAATTGAATCTTGAAGGGCAAACACGCTGACAACCTTCATGATGAGTAATCAATTTCAAAAACATAAAATCTATCTTTAAAAATAACGCAATCCACATATTTCCATAGTTAAGTTTTTTACTTAATTTATTCCTATTTATTATTTGTTATAATTATTTGTTTTTTATTATTTTTAGAATTTAATTTACATCTATTAACTTAAAGTTCTAACAATAACATCATCCTTTGTTGCATTCAAATCTAATCCTAAAATAAGTATCAGCCCATGCAAGCACCAAACAAAAATGGTAATAAAAAAAAGAGAAAAAAAAATATTGATGGGCTATTTCTTAGCTCATCAAAATTGGTAGGTAGGGATGGCAAATCATGTCAATGAGTCATAAATGAACCAATCTACTTCAAAGTATAACAACAAATGGATTAACACGAGTTTAACCCATTTATTAATTGAATTAGAAATCTAAATCTGAACCCAACATACATATTACATGATTTAAATGATACGGTCCATGTAATTCGTTTAACTCATGACCTATGTAACTTATATCACCGGTTTGACACAAATTGACCAATGTAATCTGTTTATACTAATTCAATTATAAAGTAATTATTATTCAAAATCATAACTTTAAAGTAATTATATATCCATCAACTGTCATTTTAACTATGCATGATCAATTCATCCAACCATTAGATCCAACGTGATGATTAAAAAAATTAATTAAAGAATGATATTAACTTTAATAAATAGGTCTAGTTAATCATATTCAGAATGGCAGGTAAGTTACACGGATTGACCCATTTAATAAATAGTTCAATTGCGGGTCAATCTACTACCGACTTATTTATTAATTATGTTTAATGCATCAACCTAATTTTAATCAAAATTCATTTATATTCAATTCATATTCCTAAACTTTATGTCGAGTTTGAGTCATATTCAAAATTGCCGCCCTCTATTGATAGGATCCATGATTTTACAACCCATTAATTGGGCTAATAAGAAAATGCAGTTGAGGATACTGACATGAAAAGTAACTAACAACACAATATAATTAAGCAACAATGAGCATCACTCTGAACAATTTTAATGATTAAGGTGGTGTGTCCGATCCAACTCGTTATCATCAATAAACTCTTAACAATCGGTTCCTTTGCAGAAGGTCTATATCCTATATAAACAGGATGCACTACAAGATAAAGAAGACTCGGAATACCACAGAGTCTGTAGAACAAGCATATTACCGAAGGATTTTTGTTTCCCTAGTTGGTGGCAGTGAAATAGAAATAATAGTCAAACAAGCAAAAGATGTTTGCTACCTGACCAGGCACAAAGTGTTAGCTCCTGGTATGTCCGCATCAGTAAGTCATCATGCTTGGGTTGCCATAAAGCCTCTAGGCAGGAAATAAGAAGTAAATGGAGGTAAGTACCAAAAACAAATCCCTATCAAAAATGTAATCGACAGAGAACAAGATGAAATCAGAACCTGTAGTAACCTATCTCAATAATGGTCCTAATTTTTATTGACTAAACGTATCTCCTATTAAAGTGATAACAGCCCCCCTCCCTTAATTCCTAAACGCTCGCTTGATGGGGCATGCGTAGAAGGAAATGGGTATAAAAAGGGACCCCATCCTAAGGTTTTAAAACACGGTTCTCTAAGGTTTCAGAACACGATTCTCTCTCGAGAGATCCTAAAGTTCAGAACAAGGTTCTCGAGAGAGATCCTAAAGTTCTCAGAACAAGGTTCTCGAGAGAGATCCTAAGGTTCTCAAGAGAGAAACCTAAAAGGGAGGCATTGGAATTGAGTCCCTGATCAAGAGCAATCATGAAGGCATACACCATCTGAATGCGAGAGCTCGTTGATTAGAAGATCGATCCATCGAAGGGAAGATCAATCGAGATCGTTAAGAAAGGAAGATCTCCCGTGCAGTCCAAAGAAAACCAGGAAGATCGGATTCTTTACCACCATTAAATAATAATGGCTGGAGGTAATTATGTTTAAGCAAATTAAGTATGTTTAAGCAAATTAAGTATAACATTTGGTATCAGAGCGAGGTTAAAACCTCTGCCTTATTTTGCGAAGATTTCTATTAAGTTTCTCTTTTCAAGCAATTAATGCCGCGTGTTTTCCGTTTTTTAGTTTTTCGGATCTCAGGTTGGTTTCGATCAGTTCTTATCTTTGTTCACGGAATTGACAGAAACCATTAAACCTATTTCAGATTCCGATTTTGCGGAAACAAAACGTGGCTTCTTTCTTTTCTATTAAAGATTTCTTTCTAGCATTAAAGGTTTTCCGGATTTCTTTTTTATGGTATTAAAGAGATAGAGTTAAAGAAAGAAAAAGAAAAGAAACGTAGCATTAAAGAAAAGAAAAACTAAAGAAGAGAAATGCAGCGGAAACGTGGCTTCAATAACCACATCGGTGAAATATTAAAAGGGAAGAGAAAACTTTCGGTTTTCGTTTTTCTCGCTTATGGTCTTTCCGTTCTCTCACGGGATTTAAAATATGGATTGGTTGGATTTTAAATGCATTTATTATCTGTTTAATGTTTTATTAAATCATGTAACATGATTTATTTTTATCATTTGTTTCTTGAGTTTAAATTTTTGTATTAAAATACGCCTCCTGAGTCTCTATGCCTACGGTGTTTTGCATAGACTGGCCCAAGGGAATAATGAGCTACGGCCGGACGTGTTTTAATTAACAAAAATTTTTTCTTAAGGTAATAATTTTAAAATTCATTAAATAGATATTGAAATGTTATCTTCTGTTCTGCATACTAGATTTATTCTATGCATGAATTTGGTGGTAGTGTAAAAATCACAGTGCAAATCCTTTCAAGGTCTGATTGGTCATTTGGTGTCTAGAAAGGTAAAGAGATTGTGGTTACTTAATTGGTTCCGTTGACTGACCTAAGGAAAGCAACGGGGGGACCCCCACTTCTCTTTCACTGGCCTAGCCAATTTGACTAACTCGGATCTTGATTTGGAAATGTTACGTTGATTAAGATCACTACCTAATAATCATGCTAAATTGGTTTATCTATATGCATCTAATGTCATGTGATCAATATGATGTTGATTAATTGAGGAGTAGCCACAGCATCTTTGATTAATCAAAATTGTATATTAAGTTGCAAAGATCACAAAGGTTAGATGACATTAATTGTGACTAATTATATTAATGTAATGAATCTTATCCCACATGAATTTTTGTTGCACTAATATAATTAATTAGGATGCGATAACAAATTATTTTCTTAATTACCCACAGGAATTAAGAAAGGAACATAATTTGTTAGTCACATCATTAAGCTAATGAGTCTATTTGAGTATAATAACTTAGCCCACAGGTAGTTATTGTATGTTATTGATTCATGTTATTGCATGTTTACATTGGTAAAACATGACATCACTTATATGCCTCAAATTCAATTACATGAACATGATTTTATTTTTTATGCAGCTATTTTGCCTGTTAATATTTCTGATATGAAATGTGACATTCCCGATTTAAGTGGTGATAATTATAAATTATGGAAGGAGAGAATTCTTCTTCAATTAGGGTGCATGGATATTGACTATGCTATCAGGAAGGATGAACCACATTTAGTTACATCTACTAGCACTCAGGCTGAGATTGCTGCGTATGAACGATGGGAACGGTCCAATCGCCTCAGTATGATGTTCATACGTACTAAAATTTCATTTAGTATACGTGGTTCAATTCCTGAGTGCAAAAATGTCAAGGAACTTCTGAAGGCTATTGATGCACAATTTGAGTCTTCAGATAAGGCAATGGCTAGCACCCTAATGACAAAGTTATCATCAATGAAGCTCACTACGGTTGGAGGTGTGCGTGAGCACATCATGAAGATGAGGGACATTGCGGCTCAGTTGAAATCCCTAGAGGTTGAGATGTCAGAATCTTTCTTGGTGCACTTTATTTTGAGCTCACTCCCACAGCAATATAGTCCCTTCAAAATATCTTACAATACACATAAGGACAAATGGTCAATTAATGAACTTCTGACCATGTGTGTTCAAGAGGAAGGGAGGCTGATTTTAGAAATGGGAGAAAGTGCACATTTAGTCACTCACAGAAAGACTAAAGCTCCCAAAGCCAAACGCAAAGGAAAGGGTAAAGTATCCATCCATACAGAAGACAAGAAGGAGTCCAAGTGCTTCTTTTGCAAGAAGAAAGGACATATAAAGAAAGATTGTCTCAAATTCAAAGCTTGGCTTGACAAGAAAGGTACTCTAACCTCATTCGTATGTCATGAATCCAATTTGGTTATATGTCATAACACATGGTGGATTGATTCTGGTTCTACAATCCATGTTTCAAATACCTTGCAGGTTTTCTAAATCAAAGGAAACCATTGGGAAGTGAACAAAGCATCTATTCAGGAAACAAGATGGGTTCACATGTGGAAGCAATTGGAACGTGCAGACTTATTTTACATTCTGGTTTTGTTTTGAATTTGGAAAAGACATTTTATATTCCAAGTTTCTCTAGAAATTTGATTTCAGTGTCAAGGCTTGTACCAGCAGGATATTCCTTTAATTTTAATAAAAGCTCTGTTGATTTATTTTATAAATCTAAGCTTATTGGGAATGGTACATTGTCAGACAATCTTTTCCAAATCAATCTGAAAAATAATACCACCTATAATGTGATGCACGCCCAAACTGGTATGAAAAGATGTGTTATAAATGAGAATTCCTCTATTTTGTGGCATCGGAGATTAGGTCATATCTCCATTGAGAGAATTAAAAGATTAGTAAAAGATGGAGTACTTGATACTCTTGATTTTACTGATTTTGACACTTGTGTGGACTGCATAAAGGGAAAGCAAACCAACAAGTACAAGAAAAATGCCAAGAGAAGTTCGGAAATACTGGAGATCATACATACGGATATCTGTAGCCCAGATATGGATTCGTATGGTCAGAGATACTTCATCTCATTTATTGATGACTATTCACGATATATGTATCTCTACCTACTTCATAATAAAACGAAGCATTAGATGCCTTTAGGATATTTAAGGCAGAAGTAGAGAAACAATGCGGCAAGCAAATTAAAATCGTGAGGTCAGATAGAGGTGGAGAATATTATGGTAGATACACTGAGAATGGACAAGCACCTGGTCTGTTTGCTCGGTTTCTTGAAGAAAATGGAATTGTTGCACAATACACCATGCCAGGGTCTCCTGACCAAAACGGTGTAGCTGAAAGGAGAAACCGGACATTATTGGACATGGTAAGGAGCATGATTGTCAGCTCTAAGTTACCTAAATCCTTGTGGACTGAAGCTCTTAAAATTGCTGCGTATATATTGAATCGGGTTCCAACCAAGGCTGTTTCCAAAACGCCATTTGAGTTATTTAAAGGTTGGAAACCGAGTCTGCAACATATACGTGTTTGGGGATGCCCATCTGAAGTAAGAGTCTATAATCCACAAGAAAAGAAACTAGACCCAAGAACTATCAGTGGATACTTTATTGGATATGCTGAGAAGTCCAAGGGTTATAGATTTTATTGTCCATCTCACAGCACTAGGATTGTGGAATCAAGAAATGCAAAATTTCTTGAGAATGACTTGATCTGTGGGAGTGATCAATCTCAGTATTTGGCTTCTTCTGAGAAAGATCATTCAGTTATTCCAGCTTCCACTTCAAGTGAGGGATTGGTTGTTATTTACAGCACTCCTCAAACTCAATTAAGTGCCCAACAACCAGTCATTGAGATTTCACAAGCTGATGGTAATCTAGAAGATCGTGTTGTTCATCAACAATCAGTTGTGCAAGATACTCCTCAAGAGGTCATTGACACAACATTAAGAAGATCAACTAGAATAAAGAAATCAGCAATTCCTAGTGATTATGTTGTGTATCTACATGAATCTGACTATAACATTGGAGCCGAAAATGATCCTGAAACGTTTTCACAAGCCATGAGTTCTAAGGAATCAAACTTGTGGTTCAATGCCATGAAAGAAGAGATGGAATCTATGGCATCTAATCGAGTCTGGGATCTTGTTGAGTTGCCTGATGGTGTAAAAGCCATTGGATGTAGATGGATCTTCAAAATAAAGAAAGACTCACAAGACAACATTGAAAGATATAAAGCAAGACTCGTTGCCAAAGGATTCACTCAGAGGGAAGGAATCGACTACACGGAGACATTTTCTCCTGTATCCAAGAAAGACTCTCTCCGAATAATTATGGCATTGGTAGCTCATTTTGATTTTGAGTTACATCAAATGGATGTAAAGACCGCATTCCTTAATGGAGATCTAGAGGAAGAGGTTTACATGAAACAACCTGAAGGATTTTCCTCTAGTGATGGTGAGCATTTGGTTTGCAAACTTAAGAAATCCATATATGGATTGAAACAAGCCTCACGTCAGTGGTATTTAAAATTTCATGATGTGATCTCTTTCTTTGGTTTTGAAGAGAACATCATGGATCAATGTATATACCAGAAGGTTAGTGGGAGCAAAATTTGTTTCTTGGTCCTATATGTGGATGATATTCTACTTGCAACCAATGATAAAGGGTTGCTACATGAGGTGAAACAATTTCTCTCTAAAAATTTTGATATGAAAGATATGAGTGAGGCATCTTATGTCATTGGCATTAAGATCCATAGAGAAAGATCTCGAGGCATTTTGGGATTGTCTCAAGAAACTTATATCAATAAAGTCTTAGAGAGATTTCGGATGAAAAATTGTTCACCAAGTGTTGCACCTATAGTGAAGGGTGACAAGTTCGCTTTGAACCAGTGCCCTAAAAATGAACTTGAACGGGAACAGATGAACAACATTCCATATGCTTCAGCTGTTGGAAGCCTAATGTATGCTCAGGTTTGCACAAGACCTGACATAGCATTTGCAGTAGGAATGTTGGAAAGATATCAGAGTAATCCAGGTTTAGACCACTGGAGAGCTGCTAAAAAGGTCATGAGGTATCTTCAAGGAACCAAGGACTACATGCTCATGTATAAACAAACTAATCATTTGGAGATAGAGGGCTACTCAGATTCGGACTTTGCTGGCTGCGTTGATTCTCGGAAATCAACATCAGGATTTATATTTATGTTAGCTGGTGGAGCCATATCATGGAGGAGTGCAAAGCAGACCTTGACTGCTACCTCTACTATGGAAGCGGAGTTCGTTGCTTGTTTTGAGGCTACATCGCAAGGTGTATGGTTGAAGAGTTTCATCTCAAGGCTTAGAATTGTTGACTCCATTACTAGGCCAATTAAACTGTACTGTGACAATTCAGCTGCTGTATTTTTTGGCTAAAAACCATAAGAGTGGTAGTCGAAGTAAACATATCGACATTAAGTATTTAGCCATAAGAGAACGTGTTAAAGAGAATAAAGAGGACCTATCGCTATTCATGTATTTAGTTTCTTGTTCAGTGTTGATAAAATATACGGACCAAGTGGGAGAATGTAGTAACCTATCTCAATAATGGTTCTAATTTTTATTGACTAAACGTATCTCCTATTAAAGTGATAACAGCCCCCATTAAAGTGATAACAGCCCCCTCCCTTAATTCCTAAATGCTCGCTTGATGGGGCATGCGTAGAAGGAAATGGGTATAAAAAGGGACCCCATCCTAAGGTTTTAAAACACGGTTCTCTAAGGTTTCAGAACACGGTTCTCTCGAGAGAGATCCTAAAGTTTCAGAACAAGGTTCTCGAGAGAGATCCTAAAGTTCTCAGAACAAGGTTCTCGAGAGAGATCCTAAGGTTCTCAAGAGAGAAACCTAAAAGGGGAGGCATTGGAATTGAGTCCCTGATCAAGAGCAATCATGAAGGCATACACCATCTGAATGCGAGAGCTCGTTGATTAGAAGACCGATCCATCGAAGGGAAGATCAATCGAGATCGTTAAGAAAGGAAGATCTCCCGTGCAGTCCAAAGAAAACCAGGAAGATCGGATTCTTTACCACCATTAAATAATAATGGCTGGAGGTAATTATGTTTAAGCAAATTAAGTATAACAGAACCATCTATGATGCACTTGGGTTTTGAGTGCCTCATACCAATTTGGAACCCTGGACATCTTCTAATGTAAAAAAAATATTTTCAAGCAAAGGCAACCAACTGAACGTAGAAAACCACAAAGCAGATCAGCACCAGCAAATTGTGCTGCATAGGTCATCAAGCATCGGTTAATGGAGCTGGAATTTGGTCATGGCACCTAAAAATTAGAGAATCATATCCAACAGTTAAACTCATGACATAGAAAATTCAGAAAGTGAGACACAGGTGAAAGTTATAAATTCAATAGTTTGACATATAATCAGTTTGTTCATGGTCTCAAGAGCACTAGTGATAGACTGTCACAAACATATGACAAAACCAGTATCTTGCTTAAAATGTCTGAATGGTTCTTCAAAAACATCAATTTAAATATCTAAGGGATGCACTATAAACTAATATGGGCACTCAAATAAGTTTGAAAGCATTTTAACAATCCAAATTAACTTGAAGTATTCTGTACCAGCCGATGGCTGATTGACTGTGTCGAATCCCTTAGGGCCACAGCTTCATAAACCATTTCAACTAATACAAGGTGTTGCAAGCTTGTGTTCCCCGTGAATAAGAAAAATGGCAGTTCATGGGGAGATACCGGACCATCTACGGCCGCTTTTAGAACAAACCAGTTACTGTCAACTAGCATGGGCCAATATCTTTCTCCAAGCTTTACAATGCTTATACAATATCTTATCTCCATTCATAAGCAAGAATTCCATACTCAGCCCAAAGGAAGCTACAGGATGCTTGGAAAATTTGAAACCTTGTTGATGTCGCTGATCCAGCACCGTCAAGGTTAACGGCGTGAAAGACTGACGGAGCTCCGCCTCAGCCTCCGAGACACCCTCGGCCTCCGAGGCTGATGTGGCTCATCCAACACCGTCAGAGTTAACGGCATGGGAGACTGACAGAGCCCCGCCTCAGCCTCCGAGACACCCTCAGCCTCTGAGACACCCTCAGCCTTCGAGGCACCCTCAGCCTCAGTCTTCCATCATGGTCCGGCCCTGGGACCAGCAACCTATGGCCTCGAGCCACCTGACACACCCGTAACAACACGTGGCCATACTTCATAATGACGTATGGTCCACCACTCGCCCGTAACAGTGCGTGGCCATACCCCGTTACGGCGTATGGTCCACCACTCGCCTGTGGCTGCATGTAGCCATACCCCGTAACGGCGCGCGCCTGGTACAACCATAGCCACCAGACACCTGTAATGCCGCATTGGCAGGTGGCAAGTGAGGCAGGATACCTCTGATACGCCCACGATTCGTTACTGTCGGCCTTGCCTTTTTGTCCGTTATCTCAAAATCATCAACATGAAAGAAAAGAACCTTCGAACACGTATAAAAGCCCACACTTATGACGAGGAAAGGATCCTAAACTCTAGTTTTCTAGCCTCTTTCTGTTAGTTAACTCTTGTCTGTTTCCGAGTGACTGACTTGAGCGTCGAAGGATCTCCACCGGAATATTCGGTCTTCGGGAACTTTTCTTGCAAGAGTCTACCGAGAAGGATCTCCATTTCTTCAGCGTTCAAGGAAGGTGACTTGGCGTCAACACTTGTATTCAATAATGTTGCCACGATCTTTGAATGGGGTTGGATGGTAGTATTTGGGAAATTATACTGCTGAATTATAATTTGACAAAGAGGACGAGAAGTTGTTGTCTCTAATTCCATGAACAAAATTAAAGGGGTTCTTGGATGTCATGTTACCATATTACAATATTTGCTGATTATTCCTCAGACATGAACAGGAGATGCACTACGCAGTCATATAGCTACAATGTTATAATAACACGATCAATTCTATAATATCATTAAAAAAACATCCTTTATCTTAACCGACAGTGGTAGCCATAATTTGATATTTTCGGAAGAAATGGAGGGTTCTTGCAATCAGGAAGAAAGCATGAAAAGAAACTTGGCAAGATTTCTTTCTTTCCCCAAAAAAAGCAAGAAATCGGACAGAATGCATTGTGCCAAAATCAAATCAAATGCGGTATCAACTAACAAACAACAAAACCCTACCCTCAAAATAATATGATCCTCTAGTCCATTAAACTCCAAGATCTGAGATATCACATTCAACTCGATTCAAAGACCAAGAACCAGGCCAGAAGCAATCAAACGATGGTCATGGGGGAGAAAGAAGGAAGAGAGAAGAAAATTACATTGAGGAAGAATCCGGCGGCCATGGCGGTCTGGCGGGTGGAGAAGAGGGCGTTCCCGGCATCCAGGGGAGACAAGGCTCCCTCTCCCTTTCAAGTCGCTCAGGAAGCCACATACATGGATCGTGCCGGACCTTAACGAGAGAAGGAAATACGAGGCGAACTGCAGTCCATCGTGAGGGATTGATGACAGAGAGGGAGAGAGAGTTACGGCTTCGGTGGCCGCGTTTGCGGGGTTCGAGGCCGGGAATGGAGCACACGGCGGCGAAAGCGGCGCCCGCTGCTGGAAGTAGATGTGGGCAATGGGAACCCTTAAACCCTACTTCTTGATTCCCGCCTTTCTTTCGAACGAATCTCCGAGCGCGAGCTTCGATCGCCTTCGTTCTTATTTATGGGCGGGGAGGGATGCCTCCAGCAACGGCCAAGGTGGTCGCCAGCCAACATACATGAGCGTTACTCCGCGGAGCATTGCAAGCAACGATGTCTCGATCTCTACAGGGCAGAGCTGACCCATCAACTCAACCGACTAAGGGCTGGTTCGGCTTTGGTTCGATTCTATGAACAGGAGAGAATGGACTTGTCGTCGGGTTTAGGACTGCTTAATCCTTAGCCCAAGTAGGTCCATTAAATAGATTTGCCGTCATGAAAGGAACAAGCTCATATAGTCTCGGGTTTAGATGGTTTGTAATCGGGTCGGATTTGGATTATCTAAAACAGATCCGTTTTACATGATCGGTCACCAGGCTGCCGGTGGGGTTCAAGTTTGCCTGCCGGGCCAATGGTGACCGGAGGGGCAAGCCACAGTTTCAGAGATGGACCACTCACTGGCAAAATCTAATGGCCCAAGAATAATGGGCTTGGATGACATTACTCATCGGGTCAGTTTCAATTCGAAGGGAGAACAAGTTTTTCGCTTCGGGAAAAGAATTGCTGATAGTGCAGTAAGCACGCAACGATCGTATAAATTAATTATCTACATATGCAATGATTTAATAGATTTTATTATGCATTGCATGTGCATTGTCACATATGAGCAATCAATCATGATGATTATTGCACGCTTGCTACATAAAAGGGCGATGCAGCAAATCTAAGGAGCTCATGTCCATTGGATCATGGTCAGCTTTCTAGTAAACCATGGTCAGCTTTGGGGCCTTGCTGTTACACCCCGTGCAAGAGGTCCAATCCACGAACTCATTTTGTTGCACTCCTGGAATCAGATGCACTTCCCACGATGAACCGCCCGGCAAAACCAAAGGAAATTTTTGGTCCTGCGAAGACCAGCTATGTGATTATGAGAACCAAGATAATATAGTATAGATTAGACATAATTTAACCAAATCTGGTTCACCCAACATGAATTTAACAAAATAGATACTTAATTTACTACTACGACGACTATGGCAACAACAATGGTAAAGTTTTAATTCCAACTTAGTTAAAATCAAAGTTTTTATTTAATTCATTTTATTCGATTTTACATCATATTTTTTTAAGATATAAAATTTTAAATATTTTTGATTACTTTCTTCGAAAAATTAATTTACGTCTATTTCTATTTATTCTTTAAATAAATAATCTTCCCTAAACTTTTGTCTCCCCTTGTCAGTCTTGTATAAAACTTGCCTTGACAAATAATTAATATATAAAAGTTTGAAAATTATATTTTAAACAACACCCATATAATGATTGCATCACAGTTTTTATTGTACTTATGGACTTATTTGACTATTCGAATAGATTCTTTATGAGCAATGCGAGGAGCACGAATTTTTATTAATGAACTAATAAAAAATAACAATACTAAGAAACAAGAAATTCTGTGAATTGAGGCTTATAGTAATGGAGGCACCTTTTTGCACGATAACAAGGGGCTCTAGATCTAAAAATTAGATAATGCACCTCTAAACATTATTTAAATGTAGATAAAGTATAAGCATCTTTACCTCTTTCTTTTTTAATTAAGAAAGATATTATTCTTTTAAAATAGGCATGTAATCCTTATAATTTTGAGATATTATGCTCAATGACTTTTATATGTACATAATTTTTTTTTATTGTCAAAATGTTTTTTTAATAAATTCAGAATAGGTTTATTTATGTTTAGATATTTATCAAAACTTAAAATATATGACCATAGAATCATTCGATGGGCACTATATAAAATATAAAAATATTAATATTAATATTTTAATTAATGATTCATGAATAATTCTATATCAATAGATTATACGAGGTGATATCATATGAAATCTATAACTATAAAAAATTTAATTAATAATATGAATAAATAAATTTAGCTCTCACAACTTTCTTCGATCACTATATAGAATTGATGATGAAAAATATTTAAAACTCAACTTATTTAAGCCTTTTCTCAACTATATGGAGCCAGCTACATGAATCTACTTCTTTCACTTTACTCTATTCAGAATCAAGTCAGCATTCAAATTACAAATAGTTATATCTTTTTTAATTATTTCTGTTAATATTAGTTTAGGTCTATCTTTACCTTTATTCTTACCATAATTGTTAAAATATCACTCTTTCATCTAAAGGCCTACGTTGTATATGTTCAAACCATCATAATTGATTTTTTCTCATTTTATCTTCAATTGGGGCTACTCTTATCATTTCTCTTATATGTTTATTTCTAATTTTATCTTTTAAAATTTTACCGCATATCTATAACATATGCATTTTTGTCATATCTAATTTATTCGCATGTTGTTTCAATATTGCCCAAAAACTCGATTTCATATAGAATTGATGGTGAAAAATATTTAAATAACTAATAATTTGCTTCGATACATCGTATCAATCAATGATCTTTTTTTCATTCACAGTCGCATGAAACTTTCCAACAATAAGCTCTTGTATATGATTGTGTGAATATATACGAGCGGTGCAGGCAAATTAATATTACATGCAATTTTGATGGTTGTCCTGTGGACTTATACCAAGTTCTCACACTCTCAACCCTAGACAGAAATTGCGCGATTAATGACCAATGGAATCACTGTCTTCTTCTTTCTAGATTATTACTCTTGCCTACATCCTTGACTGGGCTGTGAAACGCCAGTGGCCAGATAGGTGGCATTGACAAACATGTGATCGAGGGGTCTCCACCTCTTATAAGGAATCATTCCGGTCAAGGTTCGGAAAGAATATTCTCATCTCCTTGATCGCCGCCACATTTCTTGGTCATCAGCATTAATGTTAAAGGTCCTCACTGTCATCAACTGGCTGTCTTGGTGAAGAACTGGAGAAGAGCACAAGTTTCTTAAGCGTGGTGAAAGAAGATTCCTAAATGATGAAGAACTGGAGAAGAGCTCAAGTTTTGACTTATCACATTTGGCCGAATTGCTATACAAGCAGCTCAAGCTTGTGGAGACCTTCTTTAATGATTACCCACAGTTTTGGCACATCTTGGCTTGATCCAAGATCACCAAGGCTGCTGCAATCTTTTGAGAAAGACAGTGCAAGTATTGGGTAAGTGGGCATCTTTCCTCTTATTTTTCACATGTCAATGCTATGTTCTTTCTCTTGGAAGTTTTTGATATCTAGCTAGTGCTAATTTATTATTTTTGAAGCTACGTTACAAAGCATACCAGTACAGTTTTCATAATATATGTCTGTTCCTTGATATTTCTGTCCTTGCAACTGCCGTTTTATTTTTATAGGTTACTGAAGGCCTACGTTAATTCAACCAACTTGGAATCCTACACTAGATTCCTGATCTCCTGCTAATTAACAATGAGAAATTAAGTAATGGTAGTTTTTGGATATATTTTACGCATTAATATAAAAGATGCCTTAGTTTGGGTGCAAGTGTCATTCAAATGCAACCTTTTTAAGGCATTTTCCTTATTAGAGTTTTGATGAGTTTATGCATTTGTTTCTGGATGATGCCAATAATAATAAAAAAAAAACACTACAAAGCCATTAGTGGAGTATGATCGTGATTAATGTCTCCTTTACTTTTTTTCTTTTTCCGTGTTTGGTTTATCCTGATTCATTTCTTTGCACTCGTTCATGACCTTCTTATATTTCCCCTCGTGCAGTCATCTTTCTGTTTCCTTTTGTCATCCACCTGCTTGCAAGCTTTTATATATGCTCTCCCTCCCTCCTTCCCTCTCTCTTTTCCAGGGTCATGATTTCTGGCACACATCATTTTGTGGTAATTAGCTCTAACAAAACAGCAAACTGGCGTCTCTACAGAAATATTTGTAAGTTGGTTTTTATCAGCTTGCTCTTCGGCCGGTCATGGTTTCTTCTGCTGGATTATAGTGGCAAAAAATTTTTAGATGATGGTTCCAAGTATGGCTATATAATACTAGTATTAAATCAAAACTCGATATCAATGCGTGCAGTACTCTCACTATACTGAACCAACTAGCTTATCGGGCATGCTAGCACCGTATCAATATGATACTGGCATGAGATCCGATACTAAAACGGCGAGCATTGGTTCCAAGTACTTTTAGTTAGATAATTCCTATTCCTATCAAATTTTGATCATGCTTTAATCCTGGAGATATATCGAACTTTCTAGAAATATTCTACTGCACCATCTATGCATCAGGACCTCAATGGCAAGTTGCATCCTTGGGATATCGCCATGACCTCGTAATGTCAAGTGGCCATCTGGAGGCCATAATAGATGTAAATTCCTCGCCATTTCCCCTGGTGGCTACCGAATGTTTGATGCTGTGATTGCTGCTGGAATATTGCAACAACTTGTCTGGTACCTTAAGTTGCTCGCCTTCAAATAGTTTTGCTCGTGGGGAAATGCTTTGAACCACGTTGGATGCAAAGCATTTGGCAATTCTAGTTTTGACTTCAGGATCAAGGTTCATCTGTATCCATTTTTTTTTTCTAGGGAATTCATGGCTTCCTTTCTAAGCTCTTCTATAGCCTGTTACAGTTGTCTGATAAAAGGGGCCCGCAGGCCAAAATTTTTCAGGATTCAGCTGGAGCCACTTTCTGGGTGGACCTGCTGCACAGTTGCACTAGCTCTGATGCTCCTCCCAACTCCAAATACTTTCGGATCAAGTCAAGGTGACTTCTTCCCTCCTTGTGTACAACTGATATAAGTTCATGCTGAGCATCCAAGCCTTGTGCAGAACACTGGAATAGTACTGGTGCAGTTGGATTCGGGTGTATCAAGAAATTAAATGGTTGCACTCTAATGGTGAATAATTTCTGTCATGGGTGGCTAGCTTTGTTGGTTCCATTATATACTAACGACAGTGCTTTGCTCATGATTCAGCTTTGCCAGGCTTGGAATGAGGGGTCCTTGGCCCAAGGCTTACTGAAAACTATATATATATACTGCATTGCTAGCAGATGGTCAAGGATTGATTCTAGAAGTGAAATGAGAGAAATTCAATGTAAAAGTGATGGAGATCCAAAGTAAAATCCACGCCCGTTTTTCTTATGTACATAAGATTCCAGCAAATCTCGGTTGCTTATGGCTCTTTACTTAGGCTCGCAGAAAGCTTCATTAAAGTAATAGCTTTTCTTTTTCTGGCCAGATTCGATGTCTTGAGTTGACATCATATAGAAGTCCAGAGATGTTCTGCCTAATCCGAACTTATTCCTGAGTACTGGCCAGAGAACATAGTGGTAAGTGCTAAGCCCACGGCTATTTACTAAAGAAACGGGGAAACCAAAACACGTTCTCTTTTTCATTACAAAAACTAGAAAGAATAATTAAATCTCCTTTAGAATCCAGAAATGAAAGGTGTCGATCATAACTGAAGTTGCCTTCGCAATTGTGCTTCATCAGCGACTTAGGATGGTAATTGGAGGTGCAGGCTAGACCCATTTATAGACGTATTTCGTAGAGTTTTCAGCCACAAAAAGAAAGAAAGAAAGAAGAGAAAAACTAATTTTTATTTTACAAATCCTGTATTATTTTATGATTTTTTGAAATATTGAATAAAATTATTGTTAGTTTCCATTTTGGATTTTTAGGTTTTAATATATTTGAATGTCAAAAACTCAGTACATGTATCTAATATCTTTTATAAGAATTCTGGACAGGATTTGTATAGATGTGTAAAAGATTGTCCAAAAACACTCCTAATGCGTTGACCAGTTTATGAATCAAATACAATAAGTATACAGGATAAATAATTTAAATTGCAACTTGTTAGCATTTGATAAACAAATAGAGTTGTTAAACCATAATAACTAAATAGGGATTCATGTAAATTTTTATTTACTGATTATATTCTAATACCAGTTATTCACAACTTTGTATATTTTCTGTTTAAAATTTGTGCAACTTGAATCGATATTTTAGGTTAGTAGGTGTGGAGTGGTGCTCTTAGCCCTTGGAGGTCAGTTTTTTTTTTTTTTTTTTGTCTTACAATGTTAGCATTTTGAAGATTTGTGCAAATTTTAATTTTTCTTTTTTTTGCTAGTTTTGAATAGGATTTAGTGCCCTTAATTCTTCTAAGTTGGATTTTTTTTTTTTTGGGTCTTGCTATTTTGACATTTGAAAGTTTGTGCAAGTTTTTGATACTTTTTGCACAAGTTTTGAACAAGATTTACAAAGATTTGTTTAGTAGAATCCAAAAATATGCTATAAAAAATTAATCAATAATAGATTAGAAAAGTGGAGGAGAATTTTTTATATATAGTAATCCTCCTCGTATAGGAAAACCAACTAATAATACTAGTTGGGGAGCTTAATAAATAACAAGAGTAAAAAGAAATAAATAGAGCATAAAGAAATCATATTGGCAAACTGATATAAGATCCATGCAAGATTTTTATTATACTAATAAAATTAGCTGTGCACAATTTTTTGTTTATTTCATTCAAAACTTGTGCAATCCAAACCAATGCGTGAGGTAGTGCAGAAAGATCAGGAGCAATTCTGTTCAGTTCCAAAATTCCGTATCAAATCCATAAAGATGGAAAAATGTTAATGAATTTATGAATGTTTAAGGTGACAATAATTTTCCTACAAATTCCCTTTCATGGATTCGATCCCTTTTTTTTTATTCAAAGGAATATTTTATAAGTGCCAAGTGTCTTGTGCACAAAAGATAATATCCACTCTTGCACTACAAGAAATAGGGCTATATACTAGTGATCAGAAAACCCTTTCAGGGTATAGCGTGTCTATAGCAGCAGATATATAATATAATCGCAGTTATAGAGACAGGTTTTTAGCAGCACTTATATGGTACCGCTAAAATAGACAGATTGGCTCGCATTGCAAATGCTTATATTATTGAGGCTTAATCTAGGCCGGCCAGATCAGGAGTTGGCACCCTCTTGCCATTCAAATAAAAGTAATTAAACTCAAATTAAGGTGGCAAGCCATTTGGAGTCCTGACTCAGAAACCCATCTCATCAAAGCCTAGCTAGCAAGCAAGCAATGAAAACCTCCACAGAGATCATTGCTGGAATAAGAACAAGCTTTCACCCACTAGTGGCTTCAGTGGAGAACAGCATTGCTTTATGTCACATAACATCCCCAAGGTGGTGGACTGGACAGGGCTCAAGAAGAGGAGGCCAGCAGCACCCACCCGTCTTGTGCTCGTGGCCACTACTCCGAGTGCACTCTCATGGAGTCATGCATATACGAGTCCTTATCCAAGTCTAGCCTATGGAAATAAATGGCATCAACCAGATACCCTCCCCCCAGCTGGCCGGCTGCGCGCCTCGCCTAGTTGCGGGCAGCGATGGCGATGGCGATGGCGATGGCCGGGGCGGGCACGGCAGGCCCTGATTGGCGCGGCGGGCACCAGCGTCATACGTCCACCCACCAACAGAAGGACGTCCCCACCCTTGGCGTAATGCGCCCTGCCACCTCGCCCATCGATGCGATGCTGGATTCCGGGCATCCTCCGTTCATTGGCCTTGGCTGCTGCGGCTAATAAATACAAACAATATCAAAATAGTGCGGCCATGCATTAAACTAATAGGCAAGGGTTTGGCAGGATTCTCATGGATGGGACCATCCAGAGACTAAAGAATTATGGAAAGATTTGCATGCTTTGTAACTGATATTATTCTTTCACGTAATCAAGTGTTGGAGAGGCATTGGCCATCACGGACGTGGTGGAAATCCCACTCATGATCGATGTTAATCAATTTCGCATCATAAACAACTCGGATGGGCAAGTTGCCTGGAGGAATCCCCAACGATGGATGTGGATATGGAAATGATCCGGGCGAATTAATTAGGCCTCGGTTGGGTGACCTCCACCGAGAGGGCGTCTGATTTAGAGCGCCAACTTCCTATTTAATTTCTATCAGCATCTAGTTACGGTAGTGTTCGACTACATTGATCGAGAAGCTTTTCAATCGAAAGTAAGTACACTGAGACAACTATGCTTCTTGAGGTAGGTAGAATTTGCAGGGTTGACAATTTTGCCTCAATCTCATGAAAATCCATTCTGATAGAATTAGATTTTTTTTTTTAAGCTTTTACTAGCAGATTCGGAACAGTTTTAAAGGAAAACCAAAGCTAGGGCTAGGAAACAAAGTTGATAACCTTAATCAAAAGAATAAGAATGAAATGAATAGAAATAAGGTACGTAATGAAAAAGGATCGGGAATGGAAACTAAACTTATTGCCTAAATGAAGTATAGGTAGGATAGGAACCAGTTAATGAAAAGTTGGGGCAAGGGATGAGGTAGGCAAAAGCAAACCCTAACGTATGATCTGTTGCAATTTCTAGTTAGAATGATCCGCGTTTCAGCTCAATGCTCTTTTTTTTTTTTTTTTTTGTTACAGAAAAGGGGAAGGAGGGCTAAGCCGATCCGTAGCTAGGTCCCATGCGGCCCGTTTCCCGCAGGAAATATTCCGTGCACGGCGCTAGATTTACGCAGCCGTTCCCGTCCGAAGGCGAGTTGGTCAACCTGGCCCCACCCAGGTGCTAGCAGTCAGAACACCTTGAAATTATTCGAGTCGGCCGCAGCGTCATTCCTCAAACCTGAGATCTCTTGATGGCGTGGAGAGGGCCCTGACGACTAGGCCACCGCCAATGGAACATATATAAATTTGGACATTACTTATTGTAAACTAATGACAAACGAGGCATTGACTAATATTATATGATTTTATAATTTTCCAAACTTACAAAAGCTAAGCTAACCTATGGTGAAAATATTCGAGTAATAATCTTAATTAATGAAAAGGAAAAGGCCAGAGAAATACATTTGTTCCTCCAAATTGGATTTGTGCTAATTGGCCCTTTCGTTTAGCTTCCTTCATTCCTTCCTTCCAAGCTACTCGTTAATTAGTATATTTAAACAAATAGTATTCTCCACGTGTCATCACGATTTTAATTCGTACGTTGGCATCAATTGAATTTGAAGGGCTACAAGCATGTACGGTAGATACTGACATGGCTCAGGCCCACCTAAAGAGTGAGTGGCAGATCTTGTGCATACGGGCCCGCCACTCTGCCCCCTGCCTTGCGCCTCCCACGGGACGACTCGTGGGCGACTTATGGCGAGAAAGGAGACACGGCTGGCGTGTAATAAATATTCCGGGATCTCACCACAAAATTTCTAATCGCCGTGGAACATTATCCGTTCAAATTGTACAAATTAATCCATCGCAAGTCGCAAATCCCCATAAAGAAAGGAGCAATCCAATTGCCTCCACTATAATATATATAAGTCTAAAGCCTTATTTGAGCCAGTGATCGGCCTCTGTTGGAAAATAACCATCTCCGATAGATGGGACGAACGACTTTCTTTCCTCCGATAAATAACGATGAACAACTACTATATTGATTCTTCTCAACAATTTTAACTAGTTGGCATCCCTCTCCTACGAGCTAATTCTTGAGAGGTTCTAGTTCAAGCCTTGGTAGCTAGAATAATTTTGCTTGAATTTTTTTTAAAAAAATATGACTGCTTTCATCTACCACGCTAGTGTTGATTAGCTCTAAAGAGCCTTTTGACATAACCAATGGATCTCATAGGAAACTCCTCATGTATGCCAAATGCTTATGTGATCAGGTTCATTGCTTCGAAAAATACTACTTTCATCTACCACGCCAGTGCTGATTAGCTCTAAAGAGCCTTTGTACATCACCAATGGATCTCATAGGAAACTACTCATGTTTGCCAAATGCCTATGTGGCCAGGTTCATTGCTACGAAGCAACTACTTTTCTTATGCCCAATAGTTTGTGGGTCCTCTGCTTTATTTTGGGTCGTTTCTATTTGCTCATCAAATGTAATTTTAGTGTAAAAAATTACTACCATGATAACCGTCTATATCCGGCCTTGACATGGTTTTCTCTCGCTGTGGCCTCTTCTAATATTGTTTATATCGTCATATAAACATTTAAATCATAATTTTGAGTCACGATATTATAATGGTCTCAAGACGACTCCACCATTTATTATAAACATTGATATCAAATATCATAACAGCTACTTTAGAAATGCTTTGATTACTTGGCAGCAGACGTCAAAGCCTGTTAGAACTGTACCTCTTCACATGAATTATATTATTTTTTTATTGATTCACTTGTATATAATATTTATTAACAAATATTAAAATAATTTTATGATATCTTAAAAAAAAATAAGACATCCTAATTTTAAATTTACGACATCGTAGTTATAAAATAAAAACATCTGTTTAAAAATTAAAAAAAAAATTATGACACCCCAATTGTAAACTTACGATACCGTAGCTATAAAATTACGATACCCATTTAGAAAATGTGACTGTACATAAATTTTAAAAAAAATTGAACTGATATTAATGCACATCACGTCAAAATTTAAGATGACACCTCAATTTTAAACATATGACACCATAGTTATAAAATTAAGACATCCATTAAGAAAGTAAAAAAAAATTACGATATTCCAGTTGTAAATTTACGACACCGTAATTATAAAATTATGACACCCACTCAGAAAATATATTTGTACATAAATTTCAAAAAAAAGTTGAACGGATATTAATGCACGTCAAACAGCTTTTTTTTTGAATTTATGTATAGACACATTTTCTGAGTGGATATTGTAATTTTATAATTACGGTATCGTAAATTTACAATTGGGATGCTATATTTTTTTTTTACTTTCTGAACAGGTATCTTAATTTTATAACTACGGTGTCATAAGTTTAAAACTAAGGTATCATAATTTTTTTTTTACTTTCTGAGTGAGTGTCTTAATTTTATAACTACGTTCGTAAGTTTAAAAACTGGTGTATTGTAATTTTTTTCTTCGGGATGTTGTAAAGTTGTATTAACATTTTTTAATGGATGTCGTATGCATGCGGACCAATAAAAAAATAATATAGCTTATGTAGGACTTGCTGCATCGAATGCGATGTACAAAGTCTTTTCCAAACCATTATGGACCTATTCGAATAATATTTTGTAGTCTAACGCCAAGTTAGACTTTCAATCACTCGAATCCCACAAAGAGGAGGATAAGTAGATCTGATCTTTCTTTGCAAGGCATCTAGTTGACATGGACCAATATTAGTGAAAACGCTAAGTCACTTTCTTCAAGCGCCGGGAAAAACTGACGTCCTCCTCGTCGGACTCCTGCAAGAAAAGTTTCTGGAGAACAGATGCTCCGGTGGGGACCCTCCGATGCTCAAGTCAGTCACTTGGGAACAGATGTGAACTGTTTAGCCGAAGGAAACTAAACAGTTAGGGCTTAACTAGTGAAAAAGAGCTAGAAAAACCAGAGTTTGTCCTCCCTACTTACGGCATGGGTGTATGCTTTATACCTGTTCGAAGATCCCCCTTCTGTTTCCGATGATTGCTGACTTCCAGGAGCCCAGTTCGATAACGGACAAAATATGAGGCTGACAATGACAGATCGTACTGTCACCGTACATGCTGGAGGTGTCTCGCATCATTGGTCAGCACGGCCTCACAGGTGTCTTGCATCTGGGGCTATATCTGGTGCGCGCCACCGCTGGATATGACCGCGCACAGTAGCGAGCAGGTGGTGGACCGTACGCTGCAATGGGGTATGGTCGCGCACAGTGACAGACACACAACGGACCATACGCTATTATGAGGCATGGTCACACCCTGCTACAGATGTGCGGTGGATCATGTGGGCATGCCAGGTGGCCTAGAGAGGGCCGGATCGTGCACCGAGCGTCGAAGTACTGTTCATGTGGCCCGAGACCAAGAGGGGTTCTCGAGGGTTGAGATACTGTTCATGTGGCTCGTGACCGAGAGGGGGTCTCGGGGGTTGAGATACTGTTCATGTGGCCTGTGACCGAGAGGGGGTCTTGGGGGTTGAGATACTGTTCATGTGGCCCAAGACCGAGAGGGGGGTTGAGGGGGTTGAGGGGTTGAGATATTGTTCATGTGGCTCAAAATCGAGAGGGGGTCTTAGGGGTCGAGATACTGTTCATGTGGCCCAAGATTGAGAAGGGGTCTCGGGGGTTGAGATACTGTTCATGTGGCCCGAGACCGAGAAGGGGTTTCGAGGGTTGAGATATTGTTCATGTGGCCCGAGACCGAGAGAGGGTCTCGGGGGTTGAGATACTGTTCATGTGGCCCGAGACCGAGAGGAGGTCTCGGGGGTTGAGATACTGTTCATGTGGCCTAAGACTGAGAGGGGGTCTCGGGGGTCGAGATATTGTTCATGTGGCCCGAGACCGAGAAGGGGTCTCGGGTGTGTTGAGAGAGCCTCCGTCAGTTTCCGTTATCGTTGTCGTTTATTCCGACGGCATTGGATCAGCCATATCAGATGCCCCCTCACCCCTGAGACGGAGTGGGCCCACCCCAGTAAGGCGAAAGGGGTATCACTCCCCAAGTGGCTGATCCCTGCCCATCGCGAACTACCTCCGGACACGTGCCTATGGGCACTGCGATGATTTTATGTGGGCGGTGTGGGGATGTGAAAAGGCGGCCAATATTGTCCACCCGATTTGCAGCGATCATCCTTGAAGCAGGGTTGATCCATCGGAGTCCATGAGGAAAGTCATGCCATCATTACCTATCATAGCGGCAATGTTAGCGGCGTCCCATCATTAGCTGGAAGCAAATCGTATCTCGCGCTCAGCAGTTTCCGAGGTAGTCCATCCTATTGCGAGAGTCCACGTGGCGGATAAGGCACGACGACACAATTTGAAACTGAATAAAACCCGGGTGGAGGGTCGAAAGCAGCCATTTTGTTCCTGCTATCGTCTTCTTCCTCTGCTTCCTTTATTTCCTACTCCCTGGTCCCCCTGCAACCTGAGAGCCTGCGCGCGTCACTTTCCTTCCCTGGTCAGCTCTTTACTCCTTCTAGGTTCCTCTGTTCCTTCTTCTCGCCATGAGTTCCCAGTCCTGGTCTGCGGAGGATGATTCAGAGGATCGTTCTTCGTCTGAGAGGCCTCGAGCTTCTCCTTCTTCTCCCCCTTCTCCTTCTCCTCCCCTCGAGTGGTCCTCTGATCTGGAGGACCACGTCCCTCTGGCCCAACGGCGGGTTGCCAGGGAGGCTCCCACAGGGAGGCGTCTAGCGGCGGCTGGTAGGGCTCCGTCGAGGGGTCACCAGGCGGGGGCCAGCGCCTCCTCGAGAGTGGGGGCGAAATTCCCGGAAGGGGCCGCCTCCACGGTAATAGGCTGGGATCTAGCAAACATCCGGGCCCATTACCAAATCCCTCGGGAGATTGGGCTTTATCTTCTAACTCCGGATGATAGGGTGATCTCCTCTCGACCTGGTCGAGTGGCCATCTACGAAATTTCTCTGAGGGTGGGCCTCCGTTTACCCCTCCCCCTTTTTTCGCAAGCCTCCTTGACTACTACTCCCTGATCCCTTCACAATTGGTCCCAAACTCCCTTAGGGTCGTTAGCGCCTTCGTTGTTCTCTGCCACCATCTCCAAGTTACACCTCAGGTCTCTCTTTTTCGCTTATTCTACATTCTCCGGTCTCAAAAGGGTTGCTGGCTATTTCAGCCCTGACCCGGCCGAGTCTTGAAACTCCTTCTTCCCTCCTCTATCAAGGGATGGAAATCCCGGTTCTTCTTTGCAAATCTTGACCAAGTTAAGGCCTGGTGGGGGGACTCCGACCTCCGAGGTAATGCGAATTTCACTGTCCAATTCGGAGACAAGGAAGCGTTAGGGCGGCTATTGGCTACCGACATCCCTCGGTACAACTTGCTCTTGACGGAAGAGAACCTCCAGTCGGCGGGTCTCATTTCCCACCGCGGTAAGTCTCCGTTATATTTAGTCAAAGTCTTCATGTTTTGTCGTTTTTTTTTGTACCGACCCTGACCGAAGCTGTACAGCCATGAAAGTCCCGACCCGAAAACTCCTGAGGGTCGTCGCCAAGAAGAGGGCCCGGGAAGGACCGAGTAAAGACCGGTGAGCACCGGCTCCAAAACGCCCGATGGTGCAGGTGCCCGAGCAACTGGTACCACAAGAGCCCCCGGTCGCTCCGGAGATTGACCTCATAGCCGACACCCCGCCAGAAAGGGCGTGACCGAGGGTGTACCAATGGAGGAGCCGACTGCGGAGGAGCCGGTGGTAGTAGAGGAGCCGGCGGTAGCAGAGGAGCCTGCGGTAGTGGAGGAGCTCTTTGCTCCCAGTGGACCGACCCTCCCCGAGACAGCCAGGAGCTGGGAGGGGCCGTCAGGGGCAGCAAGCCCACCCCCCAAGCAGACGCCAATGAGCAGCCCGCGCATCGAGTCTGGTAACGTTGAGGCAGCCGAAGGGAATGGAGCCAGATCGGGGCCCCCTCGAAACTCCATTCTGAATGATGGACGTTGGGCATAGCGGGTCCTCTCGCCAGTCTTCGTACCCGAGGTCCTGGAAGAGCTTAGCCACTTGAAGGCGACTACGTTCTACCGAGAGTCCTACGCGGCCCTCGTCAGAGTAAGTTGTCCTGCAACCCTTCACCTCCATATTCTTCTTTTTCTTTTCTTCTTCTTTTTTCTCTCTCTCTCTCTCTCTTTTTTGACATGGAACCTGCATGCAGCTTGCAAACTCCCTAAGGGCCACAAGGGAGGTCATTTACGGAGAAAAGACCCTTCTGCGGGAGGCCCAGAAGGAGGCCGAGGAAGCTCGTAATCGTGCGGAGGCGGCCGAGGGGGCCCTGGAGTCGGCCTGAACTGCTCGGGCCAATGAGATAAGGGCTGCTGAGAGCCGAGCGGAGGCTGAGGCCAACCGCTTGTGGGCGGCACTCCGCCAGATGACAGACACCGAAAACGCCATTGCAGCAAGAGATCTGCACATCTCTGAATTGACCTCGGCCATCTAAACAATTGAGAGTCGGGCGACCGAAGCCGAGGAGAGAGCAAGGTTGGTCGAGGAGAGGGTAAGGTCGGAGGAGGAGAGGGCAAGGGCGGCGGAGGAGAGGGCAAGGGTGGCGGAGGAAAGAGCAAGGGCGGTGGAGGAGAGGGCTGATAAAGCTGCAGAGGAGGCAAGTCACGCCCAGGAGGCCGAGAGGGCAGCGGCGGCAGCTCTCGCTGCAGAGGAAGGAGTTTGAGCCGCCGAGGTGGAAGCAGCCATCGCGGCCAGGACCGCCAGGGTCATAGAAGAATTCAAAGCATCCGAGCGCTTTACAGGCGAACTGGCGGAAGCTTTGGCGGGGGCATTTTTTCAAGGATTTCAGCATGGGAAAAAGAAAGTCGCTCGAGACTTAAACGTTCCTCAAGACCTAGAGGTTGAACTAGAGCGTCTCTCAAAGTTGGCCTCATCCGATGACGAGCCCGCACCGGCTGAACCATGAGCCTCCACTTGTATTTTATTTTTGCAAGTCCGACTCGGTCTGCGCTTTTGTAATCACTTTAAATTAATGAAATATCACTTTCCCTCAAGATGAATTGTCTTTGTCCATCTACAACCTCTACCCCAAATTCATTGGTTAATGACGTGCGACCTCTCGGGGCTTCATCAGCACCGAGGGGTAACCTTTAATTCATTCGCGAATCACTTTGACTTGGCCAGATAGGACCGAACCTTAGGGCCAGGAAGGACGGGCTTCCTGGGATTGAGGCATTGGACTTAGGAGGTCGAGGCTGACGGGCTCATGAGGACTGATGACGCACCACTTTGCCGAAGGTACATCGCTCTGCTAGTGGTACACTGGGCTTTATGCTTGGCTGGCCCAGGGCTTTTGTGCCGACCGGGGTCGAGCTTAAGCTGCTCAGAGCCAATGGTACATCGCTCTGCCAGTGGTACACTGGGCTTTGTGCCTGGCTGGCCTAAGGCTTTTGTGCCGACCAGGGTCGGGCATAAGCTACTGAGAGCCGATGGTACATCACTCTGCCAGTGGTACACTGGGCTTTGTGCCTGGCTGGCCCAGAGCTTTTGTGAAAAAACTGAGAGACTAGAATTTAAGTTCATTGATGAGAAGTGAAGGGTGAAAACCCACAAGGATACAAGCATGGTATTTAATGCCAAAAGGAAATGTACTACTGATAGTACCGACGAAGGTTATCGGCGTTCCACGTCCGGGGGAGCGGCCTTCCATCCAGCTCTTCAATCTTGTATGCCCGTGACGGAGTGTTTCGGCGATCCGGTAGGGCCCCTCCCAATTCGGAGCTAGCTTGCCTCCTTCCGTCGGCTTTGAGACTTCAGCTCGTCAAGGACCAGGTCTCCTAGCAAGAAAGTTTTGAGACACACACGGGCGTTGTAGTACCTAGCAGCTCATTGTCGGTAGACCGCCATCCGCAGCCACGCTCAGTTTCGCACCTCCTCCACCAGGTCGAGGTTAGCCCGCGGCTGGTCCGAGTTGTCTTCCTCATTATATGACTCCACCCGAGGACTCGGGGAGCCTATCTCCATCGGGATGACAGCTTTGGACCCAAAGATCAGGCTGAACGAAGTCTCTCCGGTGGGGGCTCATGGCGTTGTATGATAGGCCCATAGCACATTGTGGAGCAACTCAACCCACCACCCCTTGCAATCATCCAGTCGGGCTCTTAGTCCTTGGAGAATGATGCGATTGGTCACCTCGGCCGCTCCATTGGTCTGGGGGTGTCCGACGGAAGTGAATCTCTGGTGGATGCCAAGTTCGGTGCAGAACCCTCGGAAGGGCGCATTATTAAACTGCCAGCCGTTGTCAGTGACCAGAGTATGGGGTAGCCTGAACCGGCATATGATAGACTTCCAAAAGAAGGATCTCATCTTGCTTTCAGTGATTTTAGCAAGGGCTTCGGCTTCAATCCACTTGGTGAAGTGATCGCGGCCACCAGGAGGAACTTGCGCTATCTGGAGGCTGGGGGGAATGGTCCCAAGATATCCATATCCCACTGGGCGAAGGGCCAAGGTGCCACCAAGGGGGTTAGCTGAGATGTCGGCTGTCGCTGAATATTGGCATGGCGCTGGCAGCTATCACACTTCTTAACAAGCTCGGTCACGTCCTCCTTCATGGTCAGCTAGTAGTACCCCTATCGTAGGGCTTTGTAAGATAGGGCTCTGCCCCCCAGATGACTCCCGCAGATGCCTTCATGGATTTCCTGCAAGATGTAGTCTGCTTCTGCTTGCCCTACGCACTTGAGGACCGGGTATGAAAATGACCTTCGATAGAGCCTTCCGTCCATTATCAGGAACCTTGGGGCCCACCGCTTGAGCAGTCTAGCCTCCGCGGGATCCTCAGGGAGGGTGCCGTCGGTCAAATATCGTGCATAGGCATCCATCCAAGAGGGCCCTTGCGCAACCGGCAATGCCTCTTCCGCAGCTTCAATGCTTAGGGTATGCAAGTGCTCTACATACGTTCTTCCTGGTGTTCCGTCAGCCGAGGTGGCCAAACGGGACAGCGCGTTGCCCTAGCGTTCTCCGTCCGGAGAATGTAGCTGACACGAAAGTAAGAGAATCGAGAGGCTTGGAACTGCACCTTACTCAGGTAACGGGACATGGTTGGTCTCTGGCTTCGTATTCCCCAGCAACTTGCCCAGAAATAAGCTGGGAGTCCGTGAAGGCCCTCAGACGCCCTGCACCGAGCTTCTCAGCCAGCCTCATTCCCGCCAACAGGGCCTCATATTTTGCTTGGTTATTAGTGGCCGGGAACTGAAACCGAAGGGCATACTCCACCACCTCCCCCTCGGGGCTCGCAAGGATGAGCCCAGCTCCGCTTCCCTGAGAATTTACTGCTCCATCCACATGCAAGATCCAGTCTTCCTTTTCTGCCTCCTCGGCTGAGGAGGAGCCTTTACATTCCTCCGGATGTGATTCCTCTGTACGTTCCTCAGTCCAAGTACACTAGACCAAGAAATCAGCTAACACCTGAGACTTCATGGCTGACCTTGGCCGAATAGATAGGTCAAACTCACTCAGTTTGATGGCCCAATTGGCTAGCCGACCGGAGGTATCAGGATGGGATAAGATGGTCTGAAGAGGTTGGTCCATGAGTACCATGATGAGATGAGCCTAAAAGTACGGTCGGAAGCATTGGGCAGAGACCACCAGGGCAAAAATAATCTTCTCGGTTCTAGTGTATCTTGTCTCAGCATCATGAAGTACCTTGTTGGTGTAGTAGATGGGCCTCTGCACCCCGTCGGCATCCATGTGCACGAGCACAGAACTGACGGCCTCTGGGGAGGCTGCAAGGTACAGAAAGAGCTCTTCCCCGCCCTCTGGCTTGGACAACAGCGGGGGAGTGGATAGAAATCGCTTCAATTCTTCAAAGGCATCCTTATACTCCTTTGTCCACTCGAAACTGCTGACCTTGCGTAGCGCCTTAAAGAAGGGCAGACACCTTTCTGCCAATCTCGATATGAAGCGACTCAAGGCCGCCACCCTCCCGGTTAGGCGTTGCACCTCCTTCTTATTAGCTAGGGGCCTCATATCCAAGATAGCCCGGATCTTGTCAGGATTGGCTTCAATCCCCTGCTGGTTTAGCATAAAGCCCAGGAACTTGCTTGCCGCCACTCCAAAGGCACACTTGCGGGGATTCAGCCTCATTTGGTACTGGCACAGGTTGTTGAAGGTCTCTGCAAGGTCGATGACGTGATCAGCAGCATTGGTGCTCTTGGTCAGCATATCGTCCACGTACACCTCCATGTTACGCCCGATCTGGTCCTCAAAGACCTTATTCATCAACCTCTGATAGGTAGCTCCGGCATTCTTCAACCCAAACGGCATTACCTTGTAACAATAAAGCCCTTTTTCAGTGACAAAGGAGGTGGCTTCTTCATCAGCCGGGTTCATCCTGATCTGGTTGTACCCCGAAAAGGCATCCATGAAGCTAAGAGTTTCGAGCCCGGACGTGGCATCCACTAGCTGGTCGATCCGGGGCAGTGGGAAGCTATCTTTGAGGCATACCTTATTGAGATCAGTGAAGTCCACGCACATCCTCCAGCTCCCACTAGCCTTGCGAACCATCACGACATTCGCCAGCCAGTCAGGGTAGTGTACCTCACGGATGTAACCGGCTGCCAACAGCTTTCGCACCTCCTCATCCATGCCTTTTGCCTGTCAGGGGTGAAGCTCCTCTTCTTCTGCCTAATGGGTTGGCACTCCGGCCTGATGTTGAGCTGGTGGGTGATCACTTCCTTCAGAATGCCTGGCATATCGGATGCCGACCAGGCGAAGACATCTGCGTTAGCCTGTAGGAAAGTGAGGAGCTGATTACGGGCCTCCTCTGGGAGTAGGGCTCCAATCTGGATTGTCTTCATTGGGTCCTCTCCGAGAGGGAAAGCAAGCAGGCGCTCGGCCGGCTCCCCTCTTCTCTCCAGGTCCTGGGGGTCCAGTGTCTCCGATGCAGGTGCAAGTGCCACCTCCTGCGGACTAGGGGCAGTATGATAGCAAAGTGGGAGCAGGTTCTGCTCCCCCCACATCTTCCGACTCCCTCCCTGGTAGGAAACCTTACGAGGAGTCATTTAGTGGATATGACAGCGTCCAAAAGATTGAGCCCAAGTCTCCCGAGGATTGTGTTATAGGCGAGGGGCACTCGGACCACCAGGAAATTCATGATGACGGTGCTTTGGCGGGGTCGTGCCAGCCGTGACAGGAAGAGTGACCTCCTCCTCGACTTTCACGGAGTCCCCAGTGAACCCCATCAGGGGCATGGCGATGGGCCAGAGTAGGTTAGGCGACAGGTTCATGCGAACAAAAGCATCATAATTCAAAACATCCACCGAGCTTCCGCTATCAACCAGAATTCTTTTTATAGGATGCCTAGCGATCGTCATGGACAAGACGACGCTATCATCGTTTTTTATTTACCACCCCCTCTAAGTCCTCCTTAAAGAAAGGAATTACAGGATCTAACTCCCCTCCTCTCGGCCTCTTGGGTGGGCCACCTGCCCCCCATGAAATCATTGCCACCGTCTTCTCAGTTGGAGTGTTATTGATCATCGGCGACGGAGGCGCTGATGAACCAGGAGTATCCAGATTGTTCTTCCAAACGAACTTCCTAGATGACCACGCTGGATAAGATCCTCTATCGCCTTCTTTAGCTGGCGACAGTCGTCGGTGTCGTGGCCATGGTCCGGGTGGTATCGGTAGTAGAGGTTCTTGTTGCGGGGGATCTTTGGGTTCATCGGAGGTGGGCGCTGAAGATAGGACTCACCCTCAATCTCGAGCAGGATGTGCGATATAGGGGCGAGCAGTGGAGTGTAGGGTCCATCTCTCTGTGTAGGAGCTCGGGGACGATTGTCTGGTCGGCATGGAGGTTCAGGTTTCTTGAGGGCACTCCCACTTGCCTCGCGTCGGGAGGAATCAGCCTCGTCGGTGCTGATATACTTCTGGGCTCGGGTCAAAAGTTCGGCGTAAGAACCGGGCGGCTTCTTATCCAGGGAGTACACGAAGCGGGACGGACGGAGCCCTCGCTTCAGGGCCAAAGTGGCCACTGAATCTTCAAGATTGTAAACCTCCAGGGCCGCCTCCTTAAACCGAGCAACATAATCCCGCAAAGACTCGCCGCTCTTCTGTTGGACAGCGAAGAGGCTGTCAACTACTCTTGGAATCTTCCGGCAGGCGTCAAAATGGGCCAAAAAGGCTCTTTCCAACTGACGGAAGGAATCGATACTCCGCGGCGGCAGGCGAGAGTACCAGACTCGGGCAGCCTTCTTCAGGGTGGCAGGGAAGGCGATGCACATGAGCGAATCGGTGGCCCCTTGGACCTGCATGAGTACCTTATAGCTTTCTAGGTGGTCCAGGGGATCTGTAGTCCCGTCATAAGGATCCAGCTAGAGGAGGCGGAACCGGGTGGAGATGGGCTCTTCCATGATGCAACGGGACAGCGGAGGCCGACTGTCATAATCCATCTTAGGCAGGTGGGTGATCCGGTGGCTGAGTTCCTCCAACCGCTGGTTATACTCATCAAGTCGACGCTCGGCCCGACGGGCTATCCGGCCATCAAAAGAACCTTCCCTTAAGGATTATGAAGATGGGGGGAAGTGATGGCGATGTCTGCGAGGGTGCTCTGCCTCCTTCCCATGTCGCCTCCTAGGAGAAACACTGGCGTGGCGAGAAGGTGATCGGGGTCTCTTAGAGGCCTCCCGGTGATAAGGCTTGGGCGAAGCGTGACGGTGGCGAGCTTTCTGTACCGGTGACCTCCTTTGGGAAGAGTGCTGGCTGGGTTACACCATGCCAGGAACTGATGGAAATGGCTCCAGTTGCCGCAGGGCCACCTGCTGATACTGCAGACCTTGGACCTCCACCGCCAAGGATTGGACTTACGTAGCTAGAGCGGCGAACCGGTCTTCCTGGAGCTGATGGGGAGGAGGCGCAGGGACGTCAACCGGAGGAGCAGAGGGTCTAGCCTCTTGAGGATGCAGCGGTGCTGGGACGTCGGCCGGGAGAGCTGAGGGGGCAACTGCCAGTGGATCAGCTCCTTGGCACAGCCCCCCAGCGCAACTGACAGAGCCCCCTTTCGCACGGGTTGTCACCATGACTCAAGAGCTTGGAGAGAGAGGAGTCGCAGATTGCTAGTTTGATATCTGTCTCTTTCTCCCCCCTTCCTGGCGTGCCAATCTGATGACGCCAAGTCACTTTCTTCAAGCGCCGGAGAAAACGGACGTCCTCCTCGCCAGACTCCTGCAAGAAAAGTCCCCGGAGATCGGATGCTTCGGTGGGGACCTTCCGACGCTCAAGTCAGTCACTTGGGAACAGATGAGAACTGTTTAGCCAAAGGGAACTAAACAGTTAGGGCTTAACTAGTGGAAAAGAGCTAAAAAAACCAGAGTTTGTCCTCCTTACTTACGGCATGGGCGTATGCTTTATACCTGTTCGAAGATCCCCCTTCTGTTCCCGATGATTGCTGACTTCCAGAAGCCCAGTTCGATAACGAAAAAAATATGAGGCTGACAATGACAGATCGTACTGTCACCGTATATGCTGGAGGTGTCTCGCGTCATTGGTCATCACGGCCTCACAGGTGTCTTGCATCTGGGGCTATATCTGGTGCGCGCCACCGCTGGATATGACCACGCACAGTAGCAGGCAGGTGGTGGACCGTACGCTGCAACGGGGTATGGTCGTGCACAGTGACAGACACACAACGGACCATACGCCGTTATGAGGCATGGTCATACCCTGCTACAGATGTGCGGCAGATCATGTGGGCATGCCAGGTGGCCTAGAGCGGACCGGATCGTGCGCCAGAGGTCGAAGTACTGTTCATGTGGCCCGAGACCGAGAGGGGGTCTCGGGTGTTGAGATACTGTTCATGTGGCCCGTGACCGAGAGGGGGTCTCGGGGGTCGAGATACTGTTCATGTGGCCCTTGACCGAGAGGAGGTCTCGGGGGTTGAGATACTATTCATGTGGCCCGAGACCGAGAGGGGATCTCGGGGGTCGAGATACTATTTATGTGACCCGAGACCGAGAAGGTGTCTCGGAGATTGAGATACTGTTCATGTGGCCCGAGACCGAGAGGAGGTCTCGAGGGTTGAGATACTGTTCATGTGGCCCGAGACCGAAAAGGGGTCTCGGGGGTCGAGATACTCTTTATAGACCCTTTCTCGGTCTCGAAGGTGTTGAGAGAGCCTCCATCAGTCGCCGTTATCATTGTCGTTTATTTCGACGGTGTTGGATCAGCCATGTCAATTAAAAACTTATTTTCGATCTAAAGATCTTTTAGAATTGTGGAAACATATTTACGTGCCATCTTTGCCCGACATTGGATCCTCACAGTACCATTATAAGTCTAAGAGCTCGTTAATTTGGTATAGCTGTCAATAAAAGTTTTCTCGGGAGGAAAAGGAGCATGGCATGGAATTTATTTTCCAGTGGTAAAGGAAAAAAGTGCGAGCTCTTCTCTTATTTTCAACCAAATATCAAAAAATGCAGACGAAAAATCTTCCATCCATATATTTTTCCAATCGAAGGACGACCAAACAAATCTTGGCATATCTAATAAACGACAATTGAGCGATTTGATTGGAGTCCAAGAGTTCAAGTGCTGAATAGGATGATGGTGTACCTCCACCAGCGTCACATAGACAAGGAGAGCTCATAACCACTCCAATAAAAGGGGAGATCCATCAACAAATCCAGTGGTGGCGACCCATGACGTTTAGCAACCCAAAGTCGAGTGTTGCTCCCAGAAATTCCCGAAGGCGACGGTGCGCGCCATTCCTTGTCTTCCCGTCAAGAGAATCGACGGCAGACTTTGTAGCCCATTTCCACGCCATGTTCATTCATATCTTGCAACGCATAGTGATTGGATTATCCTCCTCCCTGTAATGTTTCGGGCCCTTAAAACTAAGAATCCATTTATCACATAAAATTAAGTTGGACAAGTTCATACTAACTTAAGCAAGACAAATAAAATTATACCAACTTAAATTTGAATTAGAGTCATCATAATCCAAAAAGAATCCAATTGATACATTATCTTTCTTACTTTACTAAATAAACTACTCAATCCTTTTCTTCATTACCAATATAAAACTTTTTTTAAAAAAAATGCATCACAATCTACCCCATTAAAGAGGCAGCATTCTCATCGCTAAAGGCACATGATCGCATCTACCACATGATTGAGCATTTTGGTACTTAGCTTTTAAACTTTTGATTAATGCATTACTTTGATATCATAATGTAATAATTTGAATTCATAAATTTAAAAATTTATTTTATTATATTAAAAAAATTAGATAAAATTCCTATTAAATCATCACATTTTTTTTAAAAAAAAATTAATTAATACTTTATTTTTTCATTTTATCAAATATAAATCACTCAATCCTTCTTCTCTCACCGATGTGGAACTTGGGAGGCTATATATGGTAGAAGATGAGGTCTGCAGCATATTCTTCAATAAAAAGATGATGTCCGCGCATCTTGAGAACCACATCGTATCAATGCTAATTTGTTGGTTTGCTTGTGCTGTCGCCATTCTTCATGATTGTTTTGGAAGACCCTTCTGTCCTTTATTTTGAATTTCGTATGGTACACGCTCTCTGCTAGCAAGTTTAATATATATAGCTAATTGAGAACCGATTAAGTGCAGATATTTCAAGTAGAATGCTGGGTGCTCGAACATTCATCAAAGCTGCAATTCTTCAAGCTTTAATTTTATACTGGTCCATACATGTGGTTTAAAAAGACAAATACAAGTTAATTAATAGTAATCATATGTTACGGGACTATTCATATGCATGCATAGGATCACGCTATGATAAGACTCTTTATACCATCATGATAATTTTTTATATATTCATGATCAACTTTCGTATATTATTTATAACATTTTAAATTCACCTATTAATTTAATTAACTTGACATGATACATACATATTTATGAATTTTTGCATGAAAAACTCTCAACAGCTGGCTCCTACTAATATGGTCATCGTTTAATAAAATGAATTTTGCTATTTTAAGAATTTTGCATCAAGAACACAAGTCACGTGGGACCTAACATTAGCAACTGATACAGCATTGCCAATTCCAAAACTGTTCCATATTGTGCATGACAACGCTAAATTAACATTCCTTCAGGGAACAAAAAAGACAACGCTGGGTTAATAAAACTGTGGGTGTCTGTAGCATCATTCATTTGAAGACTTCAAATTGATGAATTGGATCATATATATATCGCAAAAGAAAGAGAAAAATCCATAGTGCCCTTTCACGTCAATAAATAACAATCAATTAGTGATGTCGTCATGTGGTGCAAAACTTTCCCCCATCCCTCCATTCACCCCCGCAACAAGCCACAAACGAATGAAAAAAGAGGAAAGAAGGGAGAGCCCACCACCTTTTCCTCTCTCCGCCTCTTCCCCATTCCGAAAGCATTGTTGTCACCCCCACCTCTCTCTCCCTCTCCCCACAGCCTAGTGCGCTTCTCACTAGCTATGTCTCACCTTTCCAGTGATTTGCAAGCATGTAATAGAGCCTAATCAACAAATTAAATGTGGATAAGTTCACAGCCCATCATCAAATTAATGACGACTCTCCGCACTGCAGAAATATGCCTTCCAAATAATAATAATAATAATAAAAAAGCATCCCAAAGGCAAAGGAGAAGAAAAGGAATGGAAAAAAAAAAAACAAAACAAAAAAAACCAGGTGATTTGCTAAATTATTCCAACTATATCCAACCCACTCGTTTCTTCTCTCTATAAATACCTCCACCCCGGACTACCCTTTCCACCATCTCCAAAGCCTTTAAAACACTTATCTCGTCATTTTCTTTCTTCTTCTTGATTATAATTCCGGCTTCTGGGAAAAAGAAATGAGGCCTGGAGCTGGGTTCAACGGGACGGCAGTTGCGGCGCCGGTGAGCGGCGGAGGGGGGCACTCGGCGTGGCACTCGCCGGTGCCGTACCTCTTCGGGGGTCTGGCGGCGATGCTGGGCCTCATCGCCTTTGCCCTCCTCATCCTCGCCTGCTCCTATTGGAAGCTGTCCGGGTACCTGGACAGCGGGAGCGCCGGCGGAGGGGATGGCGGCGACGCCGGGTCTGAAGGCAAGCATGCGGCCGCCGCCGCCGCGCCTGCCACCACCTTCTACGAGGAGAAGATCGTAGTCATCATGGCCGGCGAAGATAAGCCGACTTGCCTCGCGACACCCAAGTTGAGTCGGGCTTCTTTGTTCGGGGACAACGACAAGGCCAAGGATGAGGAAGAGAAGAGGAGTGGGGATTCTGGGCAGATCCAAAACAAGACTCGGAATGAGACCCAGAACCAAAGCCGGAGTGAGGACCAGACCTTAGACCCAGAGCAGTGATCTTTCCCTCTCACCCCTTTCTCTTTTTCCCCTCCCTTTTTACCCTTCCCTTTCTTTCTGATGAACTTTCTCTGCGGGAAATGTAAAGTTTGTTTTTCTTGAGTTAATTGAATGGAAGGAAGATTGTCGCATAAATTTGTGTATCTATTCAAATTTATTTCCTCCTGAATTCATTTAAGAAGCATAATTTCAGGGTATTAGGTGATAAAATTAAAAAGGAATTAATACAGTGGCCGGTGGAGGAGCTGCAGCTTTTGCTCTTCACTTTGTTTATTCATTATTATTATTATTATTTCCTCTCCTTTTCTTTCCGGAGAGATGGGAATATTTTCGCTTGTCATGGGTTTCTGGTTTTTGGGGTCACGCTCGCAGGTGGCTAGCTGAGGCGGTACTTCGAACCGATGGAAGTCTCTGCGTCCTACGTTGCACCTTCTGATTGGGTGAGATTGGAGGGCAGACGCGGCGCACCGTAGAGCCAAAGAGGCATGGGATGGGAGCCACTGTGTTACATGTATCACATGCCTATAAAGTATAAACAAGCTCTACATTGATTGAAACTATAATAATAATATACAGATTCAAATAATAATAATATATTTATTAATTGATCTGATCTATTATTAGTCACGCAAACCATGAATGATTTGTGATCAATTATACTTCTCAATGAGACGACCCCAAGTCATTTGCAATGCAACATTTGTATCTCAATGTGGCTAATCAATCAATTATGATAACCATTGAGTAATGCTGCTGCGTCGACCAGCACAAACACCCAGTGGCCCAACCGCAACCTCTCCGGGGAGTGGAAGGTCAGAAGCTGTCGGGGGTGCGCATCCACTGTGATTTCAACTCATTTCATGCCAAATATCAATACTTCTTATGGAGTGATTAAGTGGATTGAACGATAGGCATTCCTCTTCCTATCTATTATATTGGGGAGAGGCGTGCAAAACAAAGAGGGAGGGCTTGGTGTTATTACGACTTAAAGAATGCTAGCAGATCTTCTTCGACCTCTTTCATCCATGGACTTAAAGAAGCTTAGCTCCAACAGCCACTCTGTTTACACCTTCTATTCTTTCTTGAAGTTGGGAAGCAGTGAAACTCCTTAACACCTCTTCCTTTGTTGCCCATTTTCTAACTGAAAGAGCACAAGCTAGCAAAATCGTTCTTTTCTTCCTTTTTATTCTTTCCCATGCTAACTGCTGATTGCTATCTCACCTCCTATCTCTGTTTCTTCTTGCTTGATTCACCTCTGATAGTTCTCGTTTTTCTTTCTTTTTCTCTGTCTGTGTACTTCTTTAAAAAAAACAAGTATTAATAAATGGGTGGACTTCGCCCTGTCAATAAAAAAAAAAAAAAATCTGTAGAGCAAAATTTGGTTAAACATTTGAACCAGCTATGCCATTCTCTGTTAATATTATTGCAGATAAGTGCTAGCAACATGGTTATTACATACTGTCTGTTGATACTGCATTATAAAAAATATTTATAGCCCTGAAAATGAGTTTTTCATGACCATGTGGTCTGCTGTCCAAACCATTAACACATTGTGATCTAGAAATTTTAAATAGTAGCATTAGATATTGAGTAAAAATATACTATTATACACGTGCGTACAAATATATGTATATATTTATGAATGCATCACTATTAAATGATCTAGGCCATCATATCTATTGCACAAATTAGCCATGTAGATAGATGAGAAACTACCAGAGAATGAACTATAACAGATAGTAATAGAGAAAAAACAACAGTAAGATGTAGATTAGCATATATAAGTGGAGTTTAAAAACTAGTGAAATCACCATGAACTCTAGAAAACAATTTTTAGAAACACACTAGCATACACGTTTTTTTTTTATTTTATTTTATTTTAAGAAAACAAAAATATAAGAGTGCAATTTTCAAGCACAAGTATAAGCTTAAGCAAAGGCAGGAGGCAAGTACATGAATAATGATTTCAGATTCATTTTTGATATTCAAGCAATAATATTGGATTGGTGGTTTTAAAAGACCAATTCAGGATGTCATGAGAGTGACATGTGGATACATACGCATGCCAAGCAACAAGAGGGCTATGAATAAGGATGCGGCCACTCGAGATACTCAAAGCACAACACAAGTCTTGGGATGACCCATCTGCAGTGTAGCTCACTTCTCTTTTGCTCTTTGCCACAAATATTTTTGATCTATTTCAACTTGGTTTCAAAGGTATCAACTATTCATTATGTCTGAGAAAATGCTTTAAGGTGGTTGACCTAATGATAGATTGACAATTCAACAATCAACTAACTTTGGTACGTCTCACGAGTTGTATCACTGGCCAACCCCTTTTCAGCATTTGGTGCAAGGAGCCTTTCATATGCAAAAAAGCCATCATACAGCGTTACTCTTATTCTTATTAATTGTCATATTTTATTAATTGAAAAGGCAAGGTGATGAAGGGCTGAGATGTTCCAAATTGTAATTTATTGTAGTCAAAAAATTTTTATGTGCTATTATAGCAATGCGTCGTTTGTAGTGCAGGCAAATATGCATGACCATATTTGCATGATGGGTATAAGTTAGCGGATATGTCATTTTTGGCTTCTTTATTGCTCCAAACGTAAGGGTGACATGTAATGATATAATTTTAAAATATATATTTTTACTTACAATTCATTTAAGAATTGATGTTTATTTACTTTTTTTTTTTTGGGTTGTATCCTTTAATACTTATTACTATCTGCTATAATCTAGTAAAAGTCCATATAAGAATTGTCAAGCATAATCCATAGTGACCTAAGAATATACTATTTTATCAAACTTGAGATCTATAATCTAATAAGCCCTAAGAATATATGGTTACTAGTTAGATAATTTCTATCGTTAGGGTTATCAAACAATTACTTTCATTCTATTTCAATTATTTACTTATATGTCGTATGATCCATTGTTATCTTTTTCTCAATACTTATTTTTATTGTATTAAAGTTGTAATATTTCAATCCCATATACGTACTAGTTCAATGAATCCAGTAACAGCAGATCAAATATTCATGATCTAATAAAATTAAGCACAAGCTGATAACATGAGTTATAAATTTTAATTTTCTTTTTTAAAATCATTTGAGTGTATTATAGAAGTTTACGGGCTTATCTTTTTGGCCAAACCACATCAATCAATAAGTCATAGAGTGCCAAAGCTTTAAATAGCAAGGTAGATTTATCAAAATAACAACTAGGGCAAAACCTATTGAACGGGTAATGAGTATGAATATTTATGAATCGAAGTTGGAATGAATGATGCATCTACCCTGCAAAGAAAAAAAAAAAAAAAAAAGAAGTTGAAGGACCACCACACTGAAGAGAAAATGGTGGGCCATCATCAATTAGCCCAGCATCCGACCGCGACTGGACGCGTCCAGGCATCATTGTTAGGGCTCGCATCGCATCGTCATGAGGTTGTTCCCTCCCTCTATTATTGAGACGCACGGTTGGTCTGCCCACGAAAGCAGCCGTAGGCCTCGGTAGTCAGCCACAATTATCCGCGTCAAGGCGAGCTACGAGGCCTATGACGTCCTCGGAAAAGGCATCGGCACTCATGGTTGCACCTCTAACTTTGTAGAGAACAAAGGTCGATGGATGATGGCCTTCTTCAAAAGCAGTGCAGCCTGCTGCTTTGGATGATGGCCCAGGGCTGGCTGACGCGTCCGGTCTCATTACAACCACGTCGAGTGTGTCTACTAGCTAATTGCGATGGCAACCTGGGTGACGAGGACTGGACTTCTGGTGGTTGCTGGAATCCTTGAATTAGACGTGCAAAGCTGCCTAATTATAAGCGTTGAGCCGGGGATGACTTCTGCGCCAGGCTCCGGATTTGGGTAGTGCGCGGCGAAGGAGAGGAGAGTAGGAGACTGGAGAGGGCCGGGGCAAAGGTGGCCGACAGCATGGGGGATGGGCGGCCAGTTAGATGGCCGAGACATGCACACACAATGGAAGAGGGACAAATGGCGCAGGCTCTCTCATGGGATGCCGAAGGAAGAATAGACTATAGAGGCGTTTGATGGGTGACGACCCTTTGGAAAGGTTTACCATAACTTTTATTAAGCTCACGTCAACTAGCTTTGTAGCTCTCGATTCCGGTATATGCTATATATATATACTCATCCGACTAGCATAAATATTTAGATTTTGCTAACGAGTATATAATATATCCCAAACACTAACTAAGGAATATTTAATACCTCTATTTAATCACTCTTATAAAAACAAAAATTAAAAATATTTAAATGACATTTAATACTTTAATTAATTTTATACAGTAGTAATTTTTTTAAAAAAATATAATCTTAATACTTCACATTTAAGAGTTTTTTTTAAAAAACAAATTATTACTGTATAAAATATATTAGAGTATTAAATGTCATTTATATTTTTCTAGAGATTCAATCTTTTCATTCTTGTTTTCTATAGAAGGCTAGTTATATGGAAACATTAAATATCTTTTTAACAAGTATCTTCGAGCACTCATTTTAATAAACTTTAAATATTTATATCTCAATGTATATATTTATTCGTTCTATTTATTCATTTATTATATCAATGTACATACTTATAGAATTAGTAATGCATGTTTAATTATCTGTTTGTTTGTTAAGAAAAATAGTTCCAACTCTTTTTAATCGGAGGGGCCTCTCATCAATTAAGTTCCCTAGGAGAATAAGAGTCACAATGAATGGGACCTTCATTCAGCATTCCTGGCTATTACGCACCCGATTATATGTGGATAGAATGAAGGAGTTAACTCATTTCTTCGTCCTATCTTTCAAAGAGGTCATCAGCTTGTGGCTCAAATAGAATGCTGTCCTGATCTTAATTTGAAGGCTTGAACTCGCCCATAGAATTTTTGCTTGTCCTTAAAACACCATCACCTCGAATGGTTGAGGACCCCGTTTACAGGCATGCTTGAAAGTAAATAGCAATTCTGCTTACTTTCAGAACCACCGGGTTGTGAAAGAAGCTGACGCTTATTCGTGGTAGATCTACTGGAACGGGTTATGTCATCCGAAGTTCTGATGGAACTCTAAGGATTTGATCTTCTCGATTCCTCTGTACCGCTTGCGGAGTTTATGCTGCTTGGACGGGTGTTGCATGTGCTATTCGCTTTCTTAGCACCCGTCGTATTATCCTCGAGGGTGATGCCCTCACGATGATTCGGTGGCTCTATCAGGATCAGTGCAATCAGTTGCCGTCCAATCCGTTGATCTTCGATATTCGTTCCTTCTCCACGGGATTCATAGTATACAGATCAGACATATTTTGAAGCTAACTCAGTGGCTGATTGGATCGCGCTAGGGTGGCTGATCATTCTGGTTTCTGGTGTTGCAAGCCCGATGATTGTTGTTCTTTAGTTTTGAATCTTTTTTTGTATTATGATAATCTGAGTTTGAATCACCCTAAAATGATGTGATCATTCATTTATAAAGAAGAAGAAGAAGAAGAAGAAGAAGAAGAAGAAGCTGACGCTGAGGTTGGCGTCCGTATTGTCGCTCGACACGCGACTTTGAGGACTCGATAAATGGAATGCAACGTCCCCCCCGCACCGCTAACTCGTGGCCCATGCGGTAAGTGGAATATGAAGTCATTTTGACTGTGGAAGAAGTAGTAAATGATCTCAATCATAAAACTGGAATCATTGCATTGGGCCCATCACTCATCATCAATACTTTATCACATTATTTAGATTTAGTCCCTATTTAATGCATCTCCTGTCTACACTCATCATGGTCTCTGAGGGCTTATTCAAACTGAGATCTCTCAATGATACGGTCTTTTTCATAAAGTTGGAATCATTGCATTGAATCCAATAACTTCCATTCTTTGCTATATTGTAGATTGGATGCAGATCCAAAATATCTTGAATTTTCTTTTTATAGAGGTTAGGAGAGGTTAATCCCAACCTTCAACCCTTTATTTATCCTACTTTTGAAAGGCTAATTCTAAATGAACTTAAATCCTTGCCCTCTTGATGGAAAGAATGATACCATCCAACCAAGCACTTAATAGCATGTCCTCCATAGAATTTGCTTTCCATTGTGAAATTTAGTTTCATATAATTGATAATTTGAGCTTTAACATGCAATCAAGCCAAGCCTCTGGATTGTTATTATTATTATTATTTTAAGCCGTTGTAGAATTCTACCATAAGAATGCCATTCTTGTGATATTCTAAAATAAATATAGAGGGAGGTGCAAAGAGAGATGAGGGTTATTTGATGAAATAAATAAAAATATATATATATATATATATATATATATATATATATATATATATATATAGATATATATATATATATATATATATGTGTGTGTGTGTGTGTGCGTGCAGCAAAAATACATAGATCGTTTAGCATGCATAAAATTAATATCATCATATCAAAAAAATTTATCACATAATTTTTTACACAAAATATACCGAAGTGTTGAGGTATCGAAGGAGTAGAAGTGTCCTACTACCGGATTCGAAGCTATGAAAGAAGAATTTCATGATAGAGTTTATGGGCCAAGGAACATCACAAAAATCTACAAAATAAAAACAAAACCAAAGTCTTCCTCACCTCTCTTAAGATCAGTATCGAATTGCGAGAGTTTGATGCTCATATGGGAGAAAGAGGAAGAGAAAAACTTTCTTTTTATTCACGCTTTTGAAAGTCCACCTTATGCCCTATTTATAGGCTCTAGGTGAATCAAAAAAAATTATTTAATTAATTAATTTATTTATTTTTAAATATAATTAAGTTAGATAACCTTTATTTATTATAACCCTTTGATCACATGTCCATATTTTGAGAACAATGTCATCTCCTTGAGCATATCAAGAAAAAGTTGTTTTCTCATTTGCAACTAATTTACAACTAATATCTAAATTAAATATAATAAATCTAAATTATCAAATCTTATTTAATAATTTTATATATATTAATTTTAAATATCTAATATTAGTTATAAATAAATCAAATTTATTATTTATTTTTAATATTTTCAATAATCATATTATCAAAAATTAAAATTTCTCTCTATCCATTAATTCAAAATATGCGCCATTTACAAGAGCAAAAAATTATGTTGTATGATGTCCTACAATAACATTTATGTGCCATCGTTCATATCATCTTATTATACGAACAATGTGTCTAAACATATTTTTATTTTATCCAATAGCCAATTTATTTTATCAAATAGATGTGAGAAAAATAATTAATTAAATTGATTATTTATCTTCATATTAAAATCTTTATTATAAAGTTTCAATAAACATTTTATTTGAGAAAAATAGATAATTAATCACATTAATTATTCAATCCAAAAGTATTCGATGCGATTAACCTAAGACGGTGTGGAAACCATGGACCCATAATTTTAAGTTCCAATAAATTTGAATAAATTCAATTAAAACTCTTTAATTATTTATTTCGTTTATTAATCTTGAAGTTATTCAACTAAAAACTTGAGACTGCACTTTTGACAAATTAATTTTACTCAAAAATTTGAGTCGTCCACTGATATAATCATTACATGTAATTCAACCCTCCAAAATTAGTTCATAATTAAAGTCAAGTGAAATAACCATTTTATCCCTCTAATTATCTCTTGTTCCTTAAGTATCATTGATTAACTAGTTAAATAGTTAATTTATGATCGGATCATTAATTAATTATTTAGTTCTTTAATCAATACTTAAGGAAATTAATTTTAAGCTTCTTTTCGGAAGCCATAGATTTCATATCTTTAAAGCACATTCCCAGCCCAACATGTTATTGAACCTCCAAAATGTAAGTATTGGACCCAACATCAAATGGGCTTAAATGAATAAATCCACAGATCTAGTAACAAAGTTAAGGGATCTATGATTAAGTCAGGATTAAGGTCGATGTACATATGATCATCTTATGACATAAATTGAATTCTTTATAACGGTACTTAAATAAAGATTCAAATTATGTCGGTTCAGGTCATATATAATCTTATTATATAAAATACATCCGCTAAGTGTTTCTACACAACAATCCGAATAAAATTATCACATTCATAATGTTCATGGATCATATTAGTGATTAGAGATAGAAGATCCATACTTCGATCAATCGCGGATCTATTTAAATATATTAGCTATAATTTCAATCATCTTGTATACATTATACTAAAAATTACAGTCTCATAATATATTTTAAATTTTTATAAATATTTATATTTTATATTAAAATATAAAAGAAATAAAAATGCTTCAAAAATTAAAAGTACAAATATATATGATTTCAAGGGCACCGTTCCTAAAATTATATACCGTGGAAAGTGGGGGGTAAAAACTTGCTACTACGAAAATTTAGAAGGATAAAACTAGAAAAATCAGGATACTGGAAATCATCTCGTAAATGAAGCTCTATATCCTATGTTATGGGGATTATGTTCTCAGAAGAATAGTCTATGTCTCCATCCAAAGAGAGATAACTACATGGACCTGCAACTATTTGATATCCAAACCAGGGATAAATACATATGCATGCACTGGTTAAGCCCCCACCGGACTAGACTTTGAAATGTTAGTAGCCTGCGCTCAGTGCTACAGGGTTGGGCTTCAAAGTTCTCACCAGGCCTTTTCTCATCCCTGGATCGCTCCATGTCACAAATGGATGGTGGAAGATCAATCATCTAAAGTTTTAGGTTGCGCGTGGAACACCGCAAGAAGTCTCTTAACTATTGCCCAATTTTAACTTGGGCTTAAGTGTTCAAGTAGGGATGGCAAGCAAATGCTTACCTGATTCAATTTGTTGTAGGTCATATAAGATTACTTATTGAACAAAATGATTTGATTTGGGTTTAAATTTTTTTTTATCCATTTAATAAATGAATGGAGTTCAGATTGAAAAATTTTGAGCCTAATATATATTCAATCCAACCCAATCTGTAACTGATGTCATACGATCCAATTGCCAGGTACCCTTATGTTCAAGTTAGGTCTTGACTAAAACTGGAATTGACCAGGCCTACTCAGTCCATATGGACCTTGTAGAAGGCAATGAGAAGGGACTGGAGCTACGAGAGCAGTGTTGAGCAAAAGCGTCCGTGTCCCCCAACAAAGCAAGCCTAATTTCCGTGCTGTTTAGAGTTAGGTGGAACTTACCTATTGTTTGATAGAAAAAATGTTATTCATGGATAAGTGTATGGGATAGAGTTTGTCCTCTGGCTATCCCTAGGGATATCCCATCACTATCCCATTGATCATATCAAATGCAAAAAGGTAAATCAATAGGATAACTTTTTTTTACTCTTATTTGGAGGGATAACTAGCTATTCCTGTATTTTCTAAGGAATAAATTAAGTGGATATCCCATGGTTAACCATGGATTATCCCTTTAGTTAACTTTATTTCCAGCTATCCCTTGCAATTATGGCTTTTGGGAATAAGAGGGGATATCCTCGGGATATCCCATCTTATCCCCTATTTCAAACACAACCTTAAAGATGAGATATATAAGTCCATTTGAGAAATTTACAAAGCGGGGAACAATTTCACCAGAGGCCACAACCATCAACCAACCTATTCAGGTCTAACAAGGAGAGCAAGACAACCTTTTCAGCTCCTTGCTCTTTAAGGATTTAAGATGCACAAGATGTCTTTAGAAAGAAGAAGAATTTCACCACCTTTTTTTTTATCACTACTGTTTACATTGGGAAGTTTAATACGTGAATAGAATAACTCCTACGAAAAAGGGGATGGGATCACAGTCAAAGCCTATGCCATCTTGTACGTGGCTATGCATGCATGGATGTGGAAGCACAACGCCAATAGGTTTTAGCATCCTCTGTTTGGTCCGAGAAAAGACTGGAATTTTAACTTCATGTCTGATATTGTTGGAGATAATTGTACGGGGAATCTGGATTTGAGGCGTGAATGAACACTATCCTTTTAGTGTTTATTTGCCCCCACTATAGATTGCAAATGGGGATCCGCAAAGAACACTTCAGGATACAACAAATCCAAGATTATCGTTTGCAAGCGATAATCTTCTATTTGAGAACATCCTTATCTTTATAGAGAAATTAAAACGGTCGGATTGGGAAGGGTTGTATTCAAGAGATACGTCTCTTGGGCATAACCGAATATTTTAAAAAAATAAAAGAACCGCAGAAATTAACTGCAAAAAATTAAATTCGGCTTGATTAACTTTCATGCCCAAGATGCCCAAAGTGCCCAAGTGCCCATCTTTGACTTTAAATATATATTATAGGCCCAAGTTATTTAGGCCCAACTCATCCACAAGAGAAAGAGTCCACCAACATATATAAATGAGCATCCAATTCTCTAGCTATTCAATGTGGGACTAATCCCATTCACATCCTTCACACAAACTACATTTACAATCCCCCACTTAGTTTGTGTGAACTCGGAATAGTCATAGACATAGCTAAACGCATACTTAAAGGTAACTTTCGTTTTAAACCTTTAGTTAGTGTAAGTAATTCAAGACATTAGCAAAATCACAAGTGGCCCAAGCTTAAACTGTGATTCTTTCCGCTAAATCGGAATTGCCACACACGCATCGCTACATATGAATTTTTTTTTTTTTTTTTTAAGGTAGTTCTCATAATAATCAGCACTATTAAGGCCATGTGCTACATCCTGATTTCATGAACATTTACAAAGTTTTATTTACTTTGCTAGAAGCGGCACCACTCCTCATGCTCATATAGGTGAAATAATTTCATTAAGAGTGTTTGTATTACACTCACCCTCTTATAATCATGGTACTAACTTGCTAACTAGCAAGACCTAGCACTCAAACCCTTATCATTAATTTGTTATTACCCATTAAACTTCTAACTTAGTGTTAATGCTAATATAGAAGTTGGGTTCCCACTAAGGATAAGTTTAGTTGAAGGATTGTAAACCCATTTCAGCAGCAGTACTCCTTACTAAGTCTCTTGCGAGAGCTTTAGTAAGCGGATCTGCTAGATTTTTACAAGACCTCACATAGGTAATAGTTATTATACCATCAGTGATTAATTGTCTCACATATTCATGCCTTAGACTTATATGCCTTGACTTCCCATTATATATCTTATTGAGCGCTCTTGACATAGTAGCTTGACTATCGCAATGCAAGGAAATAGATGGCATCGGTTGTGGCCACAACTCTATATCTAGTAACAAATTTCTTAGCCATTCAGCTTCCTTGCCTGCTGCTGCTAAGGCAATAAACTCCGACTCCATGGTCGAATGCGTTATACATGTTTGCTTCTTGGAAGCCCAGGAGACAGCACCGCCTCCTAATGTAAATATCCATCCAGAAGTCGACATTTTGTCATGAGTACTTGTTATCCAACTAGCGTCGGAATAACCTTCTAACACAGCTGGAAAGCTATTATAAAACAATCCCAAGTCTTTAGTCCTTTTAAGATATCCAAGAACTCTTGTGATCGCTTTCCAATGCATTACTCCTGGATTTTTAGTGAATCTCGAAAGTTTACAAACTGCAAAAGCTATATCAGGTCTAGTGCAATGCATAGCATACATTAGACTTCCTATAGCACTAGCATACTCGACTTGAGCAACAGCTCTACCAGAATTTTCAGTCAAATGAATAGAAACATCATAAGGAGTGTTTGCCTCCTTAATATGTAAATGATTAAACTTGGTTAATATTTTCTCAACATAATGAGATTGACAAAGTGCAAAACCCCCACTATGTCTCTTAACTTTGACACCTAAGATCTTATCTACCTCAGCTAAGTCTTTCATTTGAAATTTTGTGGAAAGATAAGCCTTAGTATCATTTACTCCATCCATGTTAGTACCTATTATAAGCATGTCATCAACATAAAGACATATAATTACACCAAAGTTTTCTGTGAATTTAGAATAAATGCATCTATCAGCACCATTATGCTTGAAACCATATTCTAAAATCACCGAATCAAACTTTTCATGCCATTTCTTTGGAGCTTGTTTTAAACCATATAATGATTTTGTTAGCTTACATACTTTATGCTCATTTCCTGGTAGAACAAAACCCTCAGGTTGCTCCATATACACCTCTTCATCTAGATCACCATTCAAGAAGGCTGTATTAACATCCATTTGATGAATACATAAGTTATAAATGGATGCTAACGCAAACAACAATCTTATAGAAGTGATCCGTGCAACAGGAGCATAAGTATCAAAATAGTCAAAGCCCTCTTGTTGCCGGAAACCTTTAGCCACCAACCTTGCTTTGAAGAGATTACATCTTTTATTTTGAATATCCATTTACATCCAATAGGCTTATAATTAGGAGGTGGATCAACCAAAACCCATGTACCATTTGATAATAAAGAATCCATTTCATCATTTATAGCTTCTTTCCAGAAAGACGAATCTCTTGAAGCCAAAGCTTCATTATACGTCTTAGGAGTTATATCCTCCTCTACATTTAATAAGATAGGAATCTTATTAAGTACATTATTATTTCTATCACCTTCCACAAGAAAAACAATAGCTTGAGAGGAAATGAAATCAGGATCCAATACTTTTTCTTTTCTAGTTCTTTGGCTTCTCCTTATTTCCACTTGTTCTTGAATTTTAGTATTTTTGTTATCAACAAGTAAAGGAGAACTAGAACTACTAGGAATATTGGTTTCATCCACACCACCTAATAATGATTTAGATGTTGACTTATTCGTGGAATCATCATGAGTTTTATTTTCAAGAAATTGAACATCTCTAGATTCCACAATTACATTAGACTCCAAGTCTAACAACCTATAGGCTTTAGAATTTTCAGCATATCCTACAAAAATACTTTTCATAGCTCGTGGCCCTAACTTTGTTCTTTTAGGATCTGGAACTCTATAAAAAGCTAGACAACCCCATACCCGAATATAACTTAAATTTGGTTTTCTACCATTCCATAATTCGTAAGGGGAAGTCTTTGTAATCTTTGAGGGTATTCTATTATGCACATGGCAAGCACTAAGTAATGCTTCACCCCAAAGGTTCAAGTGAAGCTTAGAACTTAGCAACATTGAATTCACCATATCCACAAGGGTTCTATTCTTTCTCTCAGCCAATCCATTCTGTTGTGGAGTATAAGGAGAAGTTCTTTGATGTATTATTCCATGTTCTTCACAAAAAGAAGTAAATATAGTAGGAAAATATTCTCCACCTCTATCACTTCTAAGTATTTTTATTTTATTTTCTTTTTGATTTTCGACAATTGATTTATACAATTTAAACTTGTCGAACACTTCATCTTTATGCTTCATAAGATAGACATAGGTATACCTAGAGTAATCATCAATGAATGTGGCGAAATATCTATTTCCTCCTCTAGTCAAATTTCCATTTAATTCACATATATCCGAATGAATAATTTGTAAAATTTTAGAATTTCTTTCGGACTTAGGAAATGGTAATTTAGTCATCTTAGCTTGAATGCAAATTTCACACTTATCATGGTTATCATTTTCGTATGTTATGTAACCATTTTTAGCCATAAACTTAAGTGATCTAAAATTTACATGTGCTAAGCGTGAATGCCATAAATTAATTGATGAACCAACCATATAAACAGAAACACTCTTTATTATTAATAGCAACAGAGGTTACAGAAAGTTTGAACATTCCATCACAAGCATATCCCTTTCCAACAAAGACCCCATTCTTTGAGAGGATAAGTTTATCGGATTCTAAAACAGTCTTGAATCCTCCTCTACAAAGCAGATTTGCAGAAATTAAATTCTTCCTAATTTCTGGTACATGAAGAACATTAATTAAAGTTAACTTCTTTCCTGAAGTGAAATGGATTTCGATGGATCCTTTGCCATGAACTTTGACAGCATTATTATTTCCCATCAACACTTCATGTCCTTGAGCAGCAACTTCATAATTCTTGAATTGATTCTTATCATTGCATATATGAATAGTTGCACCCGAATCGAACCACCAATCATTGGTGTTGTAGACAGAAGCCATATGCACTTCGGTTACCATTGAAATTTTCATTTCAGATACCATGGCAACAAGATTTTGTAACTCTTTCTCTTGTGCTTCAGCCACATTAACTTTGCCGCTAGAGCCAGCATGATCATTCTTCATTTTCTTCCAAAATCTGCACTCCTTTTTGAAGTGCCCTTTCTTCTTGCAATGGAAACAAGTCTTATTCTTCTTGGAATCGCTTGAACTTGATTCAGGATTCTTCCTCTTATATCCGGATTTGTTCCCGAATTTATTTCCAGCCTTGTTGACATCAACAAAATTCACTTTGGAATCAGATTCTACTGCAAGCCTTTTACCATCTCGAATTCTTGTTTCTTCTTCAATTCTGAGATGTTTTTGCAATTGTTCCAAAGTGAAACTTTCAGAAGAATGCAACAACTTCTTCCTATAATCATTCCAAGATGGAGGAAGTTTGGCAATTATAGCCCCTACTTGTAATGGTTCTCCAACATCAACTTTCACATCTTTCAATTTGGATACTAAAATTTGTAATTCATGCACTTGATCTAAAACCGAAATATTATCAACCATATTGAATTCAAAAAATTGTAGTGCTAGAAACTTATCTGCTCCTTGTTTTTCAGTGTTGTATTTGAATTCCAAAGCATTCCAGATTTCTCTAGGAGACTGAACCGAAGTGAACAAGTCATATAGACGATCTGAAAGAGTGTTGAGAATGTGTCCTCGGCATAGCAATTCATCCTCTTGACGTTTTGAACGTTCCTTCTTAACATCTTCGGTTTCATCAGGAGAAGGGACTGGAATTTGTGGCAAGTTCGGATCTAGCACATATCCAACCTTCAAAGCAGTAAGGAAGAACATCATCTTATCCTTCCAACGAGTATAATTAGTGCCATCAAAACGATCAAGTTTCATGAAGTCTTGGTTCATGACTTTGAATGCAGAATCTGTTCGGTTTTCCATTGATGAAGTAAGAAGATAAACACTAAAAGATTGTTGGAGATAATTGTACGGGGAATCTGGATTTGAGGCGTGAATGAACACTATCCTTTTAGTGTTTATTTGCCCCCACTATAGATTGCAAATGGGGATCCGCAAAGAACACTTCAGGATACAACAAATCCAAGATTATCGTTTGCAAGCGATAATCTTCTATTTGAGAACATCCTTATCTTTATAGAGAAATTAAAACGGTCGGATTGGGAAGGGTTGTATTCAAGAGATACGTCTCTTGGGCATAACCGAATATTTAAAAAATAAAAGAACCGCAGAAATTAACTGCAAAAAATTAAATTCGGCTTGATTGACTTTCATGCCCAAGATGCCCAAAGTGCCCAAGTGCCCATCTTTGACTTTAAATATATATTATAGGCCCAAGTTATTTAGGCCCAACTCATCCACAAGAGAAAGAGTCCACCAACATATATAAATGAGCATCCAATTCTCTAGCTATTCAATGTGGGACTAATCCCATTCACATCCTTCACACAAACTACATTTACAATTTGTGTCTGTCATCTTGTTTGATTTAGAGATTGAAAGACAAAAGAATTTCAACTTCATGGTTCAAGTAGGCAGCACTAAGTTGTTACCACCAACTTATTCGGACTATCACAGCAAGAAAAGCATGATGCATGCTGATTTTTCATTCCATTCGAATCACATATTATATAGTGTAGAAAAGAATGCAAAATACGTATGCTCTCATATAGATGATGGAATGCTCTGAGCTCGTTTGGTATTGTTGTTTTTATATTTTCAATTCTTTATAAGCTAGTGAAATATTATCACGTGAAGATTGATATTGAATATGGAATTTGTTCAAATCTCTACCATTCCTTTCTTTCTTTTTTTATCTTCACTTTGAAAGTAATAAAAAAACTGTAAAAAAATTAACAAAGATTTTTTTTTTCTATACATGTGCATTCTAGGGCTTCATTTTATACTCTTCCTTTGATGGCAAAGGAGCTTTGAACTTTTCTAAAAAGCATTATGCATATATATATATATATATATATATATATATATATATATATATATATATAATCCAACTTTAATTAATAAAAATTTCAAATTGTATGCGTATCTTTGACCTGTATTATTTGAAAAATCTTATGTTAAAGTTCTAATTATATTATGACAGGACGTATGCTAAACTGACAATATTGATGTTTTTGAGCTTTACGTCTAACGCCTCCTTGAGACATGGAAGAATTCGGCGAACGTTTTGGAATTTTTCAGCTGGCTCTGGAGCCACTTGGATTACGCTGCGGCTCCGGGAACGGTCTGTGGACCGGCCGTCGAAAGGTTTGGTTCGGATGAAGTCCATATCGTAATAGCCGTCCTTGTCATGGAACCCGGTGTCCATCGATGTAGCGTAGTCCAGATGCAGGTATGGGCCGGCATCCGAGGAGGGGAAGTCCTCCGATTTGAACTCCGGCCCCTCCATCGATTCCTCATGATCCGGGCCGGCCCGGGAGGGAGCCTGCAGGAAGTTCTCCCCTCGTCGGCGGAGGGGCAGGAGAGGAACCAATAATCGGCTGCGGAGAAGGGGCCGACGAAGGGAACGAGGGGGAGACGCTTGTGGCGGCGGGCAAGGGGGTTGGAGGACCGGATGTCAGCGTCGGTCTTGCACGTGAAGCTGGCGGGGGCTTGCTCGCAGACCTCGCAGAGACAGACGCGCCCGTGGCGGGAGGCGAGCGAGTTGGCGCCGTGGATGCGTGCATCGTATATGCGGCGGAGGTGGGAAAACAACAATATAATAGTAATAAATCATAATATGCAATGAGATATGTTTCTTAACCTACAAAAATGTATAAGGAGCAATAATAAAAATATATGGCAGCAATTGAATATCACAAACACATAAGAGACATCAAGTTTTTTTTAATGTGAAAAACCCTTTAAAGCAAGGAAGAAAACCACGGATCGTACAAACCAAATAAATAGCTATGATTAAATAAAGGTACAAGAAAGTCTCAAATAAGAAAAAAAATGAGTGCTCACAGCCAACCAAATAATAAATGTAAGAAGCTTACAATAGAGAACCAAAAAGTTTAACAAACCCCCAAAAATAGAGCTACTGTCCGACCTAAGTTTCTTGCATCTCAGACCTTGTTTCATCGATCCAACCGTTCAAAATGAAGAACCAGATGTCCCGAACCTGCTGTCAAAATTTCAGCCCGATCCAACGGTTAACGAATCTTCAGTAGCGATTTTACGGTGGCTATTCCGAGTATGTGCGGAAAGGGCTTCTTCTTCTTTTCTCTCTCGAATGGCGGCTCTCTTCTCTCTTTTTCAAAAATTAACCCTAATATCACCCTAATAGACTCACCACTGATTAGAGATTCTTACCAAGTTAGATTCTCACCTAATCAGACTCACCACTGATTAGGGATTCTTACCAAGTTGGATTTTCACCTAATCAGACTCACCACTGATTAGTGATTCTTACCAAATCAGACTCACCACTTAGACAAGTATGACACAAAGTGGGCTTACACATTTGGGCATTTTCTTCACATAGGAAGGGAGCCCAAACCCAACATATCTCCCCCTCACAACTATGTGGAGATAACCGCCAAACTTGTGATCTCACAACAAGTTTCAAACTTTCCTCTTGGTAATGCTTTAGTCATTATATCAGCACCATTATTATCAGTATGAATTTTAGCCAACTCCAACAGCTTAGCATCCAAAACATCACGTATCCAATGATACCTCACATCAATATGTTTGGACCTTGAATGGAAAGTTGGATTCTTACCAAGATGGATAACACTTTAATTGTCAACAAACAACAGATATTGGTTCTGAACAAAGCCTAGCTCCTGTAAGAATTTCTTCACCCATAGCAACTCCTTACATGCTTCAGTAATGGCAATGAACTCTGCCTCTGTAGTTGATAATGCTACACACCTCTGCAACTTAGACTGCCAAGCCACAGCTCCCCCTGCAAATTTAATCATATAACCCGAAGTCGACTTTCTGGAATCAATGTCTCCAGCCATATCTGAGTCTGACTACCCCACCAATGTAGGCTCATCACCTCCAAAACAAAGCCTCATACCAGTTGTATCACGAAGATACCTTAAAATCTATTTCACTACATTCCAATGCTCTCTACCTGGGTTTGACAGAAATCTACTAACAGTACCAACAGCATGTGCTATGTCTGGTCTTGTGCATACCATTGCATACATCAAACTACCCACAGCAGAAACATAAGGAACCCATTCCATATCTAATTTCTTAACTTTATTTGAAGGACTTTGTTTAGTACTCAGCTTAAAATAAGTAGCAAGAGGAGTGCTTACAGCCTTAGCATTTTTCATCTGGAATCTTTGCAGCACCATTTCAATATAGTGTTTCTGTGATAGCAAAGTTTCTTCTCCATTCTATCACGCATGATTCTTATACCAAGAATCTGCTTAGCAGCTTCCATGTCCTTCATTACAAATGACTTGCCCAACTGCATCTTTACCCTGTCAATCCTAGAAACATTTTTCCCAACAATAAGCATGTCATCAACATACAATAACAGGATAATGAAGTCATCATCAGAAAAATTTTTAACAAAGACATATCATGTTATTGTATGTTGATGACATGCTTATTGTTGGGAAAAATGTTTCTAGGATTGACAGGTTAAAGAAGCAGTTGGGCAAGTCATTTATAATGAAGGACATGGGAGCTGCTAAGCAGATTCTTGGTATAAGAATCATGCATGATAGAATGGTCAGAAGTAGTCTTCTTGTAGCCTTGCTCACATATGACAGACTCAAACTTCTTGTACCATTGCCTCGGAGCCTGCTTTAAACCATATAGGCTCTTTCTTAGCCTACACACAGTCTTCCTTACCTTCAACTTGAAAGCCATTAGGTTGCTTCATGTAAATATCTTCCTTCAAATCACCATGAAGGAAAGCAGTTTTCACATCCATTTGCTCTACCTCCAAATCAAGAGTAGCAGCCAAACTCAACACAGTTCTAATAGAAGACATCTTCATCATAAGTGAGAAAATCTCATTAAAATCAACACCCTTCCTTTGTCTGAAGTCTTTTACCACTAATCTGGCTTTATACATTGGAGATGCAGCATTACTATCATGTTTCACCCTGTAAATTCACCTATTTTCCAAGGCCCTCTTGCCTTTAGGCAACTTCACCAAATCATAAGTGTGATTGTCATGCAAAGATTGCATCTCATCTCGCATTGCATCCAACCACTTTTGTTTTTCTTCACTCTCAATGGTCTCTTCTAAACACTCAGGTTCTCCCCCATCAATCAAGGTCACATACTCATCAAACGAATACCTTGTAGATGGTTGTCTCTACCTATTAGACTTCCTGAGTTGACTTTGAGATGGTTCAGGAGCATAACTAGGATTATCATCTTGTGACATCTCATGTTCCTCTTCAGCATCATTAGTTGGAACATCTAACTCATCTCCAAGCTATTGATCATCAACATAATCATGTTGCTCATCTTGTTAAACACTACTCTTAGCATTATCCAGATTGTGAGCAAACAACCGAAATGGATCAACATCAATCAGCTTATTACCTTTTTCGGGTATAGTCTTCCCCACCTTATCAATGTCTTCAATGGTTTGGTCTTCCATGAACTCGACATCATGACTTTTAATAAGCTTTTTCTCAATAGGATCATAAAACCTGTAACTAAATTCATCTTGACCACAACCTATAAAGATGCACTGTCTCATCTTAGCATCCAACTTGGATCTCTCATCCTTTGGAACATGCACAAATGCCTTGCAACTAAAGACTCGCAAATGATCATATATGGCATTCTTGCCAAACCAAATTTTGTCTGGCGCCTCACTGTCCAAAGCAATTGTAGGACTAAGATTAATAACATGCACTGCCGTGTACAGTGCCTCACCCCAAAAGTGTTTGGGCAAATTTTACTTCAGAGAGCATACACCTAACTCTTTCAATCAATGTCCTATTCATCCTTTCTGCTAAACCATTCAGCTGAGGAGTTTTAGGAGGAGTCTTTTCATGTGCAATACCCTGCTGCTTGCAATAGACATCAAAGGGTCCACAATACTCACCACCATTGTCAGTACGAATAATTTCAGCTTCTTGCCTGACTGCCTCTCAACTAAAGCCTGAAACTGTTTGAACTTCTCCAACACCTGGTCTTTTGTCTTCAATGCATAGACCCATAGTTTCCTGGAACAATCATCAATAAAGGTAACAAAATAAAATGCACCACTAAAGGATTTTATCTTCAATGGACCACAAACATCAGAATGCACCAATTCAAGCAACTCTGACTTCCTTGAGGGAGGATGCTTCTTAAAGGATACTCTGTTTTGTTTATCAGCCATGCAATGAGAACACTTCTCCAACTTTGCACTCTTTAATCCTAGAAGCACATCCTTTTTAGCTAAGTAGTTCAGCCCTTTTTTACTGATATGACTAAGCCTTCGGTGCCACAAAGATGCCTCCATATCCATGACATTCACACTATCTTTAGCAACCAAAGCTTTTGTCCAATACAGTTTAGAAATTTTCTCCCTCTAGCCATAACCAAGTTACCTTTGGTGAGTTTCCACATTCTAAAACTAAAGTGATTATCATAACCACTATCATCAAGCATCTGCACAGAAATCAAATTAAAGCGAACATCCGGAGCATGTTTGACTCCTCGAAGTAGTAGCAACATTCTCATGTTGGTTTGCAAGCAAACATCACCAATACCAATCACCTTATACACACCATCATTACCCATCTTTAACACTCCAAAGTCACCAGAAGTGTAAGACGCGAAGAACTCCTTCCTTGGTATAATATGCAGTGTAGCACCACTATCAATTATCCACATGCTCTCATCCGATACAAGATTAACTGACTCATGGTCACGAAGAATAATAAGATCATCACCGGTAGCAGTGGTAACACGATCATCATCATCATCATGATCTTTCTCTTTCTGCTTACCCTTCTTGCTTTTATTCTCCCTTTTCCTTAGAAAACAATTCTTCTGTATGTGCCCTGTTTTGTGACAATAATGGCACTCCATATTCTTGTATCTTGACTTGGACTTGCTTCTGCTCTTCTCTCTACCATCCTTTGGTTCTTTTCTCTGACTTCTCCCTCTATTTTTAGTGACAAGCACCTCGGACTGAGATGAAGTACCCTGTGCCTTCCTTCTCATCTCCTCATTCCCTTTGCCATTTGCAAAGTAACAATACCATTAGGGGCTGAGTTTGTAATTGAAACCCGAAATGTCTTCCAAGACTCTGGTAAAGTATTCAGTAGCCATAGTCCCAACACTTCATCATCAAACTTGATACCCATTCCTGACAATTGATCTAGGAGCCCTTGAAATTTATTCAAGTGATCTAAAATAGAAGTCCTCTCCTTATACCTCAAATTCATCAGAGAATTCAACAAATATAATTTATTATTTCCTGATTTAGAGGCATATAATGATTCAATCTTCTCCCACAAGGCTCTAGCATGTGTCTCATTAGCAATGTGATTATAAACATTATCTTCTACATTCTGCCGAATAAAACCATAAACCTGCTGATGTTCAAATTCTCATTCCTCATCAGACTTGGAATCCGGCTTCTTAGTAGCAAACACAGAAAGATGCAAATTCTTCACAAATAGCAAATCCTTCATTTTGCCCTTCCACAAATGATAATCATTGTCATTCAAACAAACTATCTTATTTGTATTTGCCTCCATCATTCAAGCAAGTCAAATAGCTCCAAACCAAAGAGCTCTGATACCACTCTGATGGGGAAACAACAATATAGTGGTAACAAATCACAATATGCAGTGGAGATATGTTCCTCCAACTTGCAAGAATCTGTGAGGAGCAATAACAAAAATATGTGGCAGCAATTGAATATCACAAACACACAAGAGACACCAAGATTTTTTAACGTGGAAAACCCCTCAAAGCAAGGGTAAAAACCATGGGTCGTCCATACCCAAGAAATAGCTCCACTATGATCAAATAAGGGTATAAGAGAGTCTCAAACAAGAACACAAATGAGTGCTCATAGCCAACCAAACAATAAAGCTAAGAAGCTTACAATAGAGAACCAAGAAGTTTAACAAACCCCCAAAATGGAGCTACTGTTTGACTTGAGTTTCTTGTATCTCAGACCTTGTTTCATTGATCTAACCGTTCAAAATGAAGAACCAGATGTCTCAAACCTGCTGTCAAAATTTTAGCCCGATCCAACGGTGAACGAATTTATTGTAGCGATTTTATGGTAGCTTCTCTGAGTATGTGTGGGAAAGGCTTTTTCTTCTTTTTCTCTCTCTCGAATGGCGGCTCTCTTCTCTCTTTTTCAAAAATTAACCATAATATTACCCTAATAGACTCACCACTGATTAAGGATTCTTACCAAGTTGGATTCTCACCTAATCAGACTCACCACTGATTAGGGATTCTTACAAAGTTGGATTCTCACCTAATCAGATTTACCAATGATTAGGGATTCTTACCAAGATAGACTCTTACCTAATCAGACTCATCACTAATTAGGGATTCTTACGACTTACCACTTAGATAAGTGTGACACAAAATGAGCTTACATATTTGGGCCTTTTTCCATATAGGAAGGAAGCCCAAACCCAACAGCCCAGTCGGCGCGGCAATAGAGGAGCGCTGGCGAGCTTTTGCATGAGGCGCAGTGCCTCGCCGCTGGACCCCAATGCGCGTCCTTCTCACCACCCTCTCGTCTAACCATTTAATTTTCTTTGCCTTGATAATTTTTTTTTGATACGATATCTTTTCTACTAGTCTTCGCCGGGGAAGGGGATGGATGGCGAACGAATTCAGCGAGAGGCTAGAAGGGCTCTGGCCACAGAAGGGGAGGATGGATTCGGCTAGCGTAGCTGTCCGTGGCTATGGCCTCGGGCTTGGTGTACCTTAAGGTAGTGTTTGATAGGAAAAATATTATCCATGGATAAGTGTACGGGATAGAGTTTATCCCCTGGCTATCTCTAGGGATATCCCTTGGCTATCCCATTGATCATATCAAATGCAAAAAGATAAATCCATAGGATAACCTTTTTTTACTCTTATTTGGAGGGATAACCAGCTATTCCTGCATTCTCTAGGGAATAAATTGAGGGGATATCCCATGGTTAACCATGGTTAACCATGGATTATCCCTTTGGTTAACTTTATTTTCTGTTATCCCTTATAGTTATGGCTTTTAGGAATAAGAGGGGATATCTAAGGGATATCCCTCTTATCCCCTATTTTAAATACTACCTAAAGCACATATTGATGATACATAATTAATGCTGCATGGGGGATATCTCTTCCGCTGTGATTTACGATAAGACGGGCCTCTCCGGTTAAAAGTCGGGCTTTGGACCCTATTTACAAACAAAAGACGGCCTTAGGTGATAAAACAAAGTGAAACTTTAATTCGCTCCAAAAGCCCAACCCGGAGCTCAAGTCGGCCTAACTTAAACCCAGGACCGCTGAAGGAAACTTAGAGAAGAGTGTTTATCTTGTGCGATCATATACTGCGAACGTTCGATATATAATTTCGCATAGGGTAAGCAAATTCACATGAAAGTTGCACCTTTAAAACATGTAAATAACTAGAAAGTTCCGACTGACAACCTAGAAACATTTTTCCATTGAACATATTTCTTAGAGATGCCAAAAACCCGAAAAATTATTAAAGATCCACTAAGAAACCAATAAAATAATTTTTCCATATCATTTCCAGACTAATTAGTTATTATAGGGACCTGTAAATTATCAGTTTCTTATAAAAACAGCAGAAATTCTGCACGTCTTTAAATGACGCTTGTAACTAAGGCACTGTTATGTATTAATATCTTCAATTAGGGATCTATATGTAATTTTTATTTTAAAATACGCTGCAGATGTGTCTGACCAAGGGACCTAAAAAAAATTTAAGACACATCGAGGGAACCTTGGATAATTTTGTAATGCAGTAATCCCCTCCGCGCGAAACGAAGTTCGCGAAAGCCACGGTCTCCGGTGTTCGTTCTTTTTTAACCATATTCCTCTTCGGCTTCTTCCTTGTAAGGTTAAGGCTTCTCGTTCCCGCCGGCGGTCGATCTCGGAGGCCTTGTCAATAAGGTTATTCATTTATTTATTTACATCTTTGTCACTAATTTGATTTTGTTAGCACGTTATCAGCATTTCTTTAGACAATTCTGGTAGATGTACGTTACCAGCATTTGTTTAGACAATTCTGCTAGATGTTAAAGGAAGGACTAAAATTTGTTTCCTAAATGCTTGGAATTTTTCTCACGCAATCATTGTGGGCCACTGCAGCCAGCTTGTCGGACAAAAATTTAAGGAAAAGCCTTAAATCATTTCGTTGGAGCATGATCTGCATGAATGTGATAATTCATTTGTATATTAGCAATACAAAACTCATGAACAAATCTTTCGACGAAGGCTTGTGCATGAACGAATCACTGTGCCCCATGCAATCCATGCTGCACCAGGGACCACGTACAAAGACTTTTTTAAAATTTAAGGTCTTGTTTGGTTTGTGATCCAGAATACTATTTTGAAAATATGAATTGTATTCAAAAATTTTAGTTATATTCGATTAATTTTTAGTATTTAAGAACATGTTTGGTTAGTATTTTTGAATTTTTTGAAAAATAGTAAAAACTAAAATTCATAAGTTTTGGATGTTCTGAAAAAGAAAGATAAAAATCTGGATAACATCTAAGATAAATTCAAAAAAATATCGCTCCAATATTTTTCAGATTTATTCAGGATTTTAGGATCATTTTAAAAAATTTTTTAAAAATGATTCGATCAAATACATTTTTCATGCTATAAATTAAATATTTTTTTTAAAAAAAAAATATTTAATCCAAACCGGCTACCAAATGGCCCTAAAGCTTTTGGATCAAGATTCAAGAGTTGGTCATGTAGACATGGACGTTTTGAACCTTTGAAAACAGCGTTAAGCGAAGTATTCAGCATGCGATCAGTGGAGTAATTCATGTAGTCCGCCAGTATCAACTACTGCTCCCAGTTATAGCAGTTGAATGATGCACTGCAGTTTCGCTAGCGTAAACGGATGTTGGTATCTAGCTGTAACTATCTCAAAGCCAATTTTAGTTTCACAAGTTGAAGTTGACATTATATATGCAAATAAGTTTCAATAACCATTTGTTTGCCTTGCTACTTCACCGGTAAATATTAAAAATGCATCTTTGTTGTAATATCTAAAAATAATTTTATTTTGTATGAAAAAGTAATGGATTATATGTTTATAATTCAAATTTATTTTTATCAATTAATTTTTATTTAAATTTTTGAATCATATAATTTTGATCCACTAACGAAGTTAATTAGGCTAACAAATAGGTTTGAAGCATTACGAATGGTATTAGAGCAGACCCTACTTATGTTGTGCGATTAGGATGTCAAATTAGAAGAAAAAAAAATTATGATATCCTAAAAATAATTTCATATTGAATAAAAAAAATATTATATGCTTATGATTTAATTTTATCTAATATTAATTATTTTTTATTAAATTTTTAGATTATATAGTTTTGATCTACTAATAAGTTAATTGAATCGGCAAGTAAACCCCCGTGGCGTCACATTCATGTTGTCAAAAATGTTTGCATATCCAGGTCATTTATTGGTGCGTTGGACTTAGGTTGTTGTGGTAGAATTGCGCACAGAAATGCTTTTGAGTAGCTGCCCCATGCCCCCTCTCACACAAAAACACACATTAATATATGGACCTCGTTTGTCTCAAGTCAAATGCATATGCAAACACCATTCTTGTTTCACCAGTCCAGATGACCTACATGGTGCAAGTTGAACACATGCAATAGGCCTCGGTTGTTCCATGTCACATTCTCATATTGAACCTACATATCTGGGTGATTGAATATTGTGACCATGGAGCGTTGCTACAAACGTTATTCTTGAAAAAAAGGAGGTGATTCTAGAATCCTAAATCTAAAATTTAAAAGTTATCTTATTGACATCAAGCAGTCTATGATGGAATTGCTTATTTCTTTAATTCAAGAAGAGATATAACCAATTTACCAATTATTTCAATTTGATTGAAATGCAATGGGCCTAACAAGCTAGGACAGATATGTTGGTATAAATATACAAGTCAGGACCTGTTACTGTATGCATACCTTAATTATCATACTGACCCCGGTTACAAACTTACATATGGAACCACTGAGAGATAACACGATCATGTCAATGTTGATGAATTTGAAAAAGAAAAGTCTAGATATAGATAAGGATAGGACCAAAAGAGATGAAGATAAAGATAATCAATAACACCATTAGTTTGAATCATGTACGAAATGCTTTCCTTAAGCGTTATTTGTACCCTCTAGAATGCTCTATGGATGAATAGCAAATACGCCACAGGATACAACAAGCCTTTAATCGAGTTTGCACCAAAGCACTAATGAAAACTCGATTGTAGGCAAGAACTGATCTATCTTATGGTTTGATTTGTATGTGCATTTATAGAGGTTGAGAGCCGCAGCACTGATGCCTGGAATGCATGGATTCTCGAAGAGTCGTGTCTTAAGCAACATATCAGTCGTATCTCTTCGCAACATATCCGAAGCAGAACTTGCAATGGGCAAAAGTTTGAATCGAAGCATTGCACCGCTTCGTCTTCTGAAGTGAGAATTGCTATGGAAGAGTCCGCGACTATTTCCTAAACACATCAACAAACACCTACTTAGTTTATTTAAATAAAATCTCAATAATCTCTCACTGTTTAAAATAAACTAAGTCCACATCTAAAATTAAGGACAAGGAGCATTAATACAGTTATGTATCTTTCGATTTGAACCTAACCTTAGTGAAAATACCACAAAGCTTTAACAAAATTTCAGGAAGCATAAACGCTTTGAACCAGTTATTTCTTATGTCAAAACCGATGATACTTTACACACACTCCTTAGTGTTTCTTGTCTACTCCACACTCTTAGCATAATTTATGGCCATGTGCTTATCCTGTTTCATGAATCTTTTCATGAGAAAAACTCCAACTCTCACTTGAGACGGCATCATCTCAAGGTTCACATAGGTGAAGTTCTTTCAGTATCTATATTACAACATATACTTGTCCATATGACTGAACTTCATTAAGAGTTTAAAAAATTCAACCCTCCAACTTGTAACAGTCAGCACTATACACTAAGTGCAGCTATCAATGACTTGTTGGTACTCATTGAACCTATGACTAGTCATTTCCTAGTATTAGGTTGGGTTGCCATCATTGGTGGACTTTTACTCAAGGAGTTTAGACCCATCCCTTTGGAAGTCATCTTCACTAAATCTCTTATAAGAGATTTAGTAAGTGGATCAGCTAGATTATAGCTTGATTGCACAAAAGTGAGAGAAATTATTCCATCGTTAATTAATTTTCTTACATACTCGTGTCTTAGACTAATGTATCTAGACTTCTCATTGTACACTTCGCTGTACACTCTGGCTAAAGTGGCTTGGCTATCACAATGTATTGATACTGTTGAAATATTCTCACAAACTAATGGGATTTCTAATAGAAGATCCCTTAATCACTTAGCTGTTGGGAATTGTATCCTAAAGCCAATCATTTGATGATTGTGCTAATGTAAATTATGTATAAATTGATATATTAATAAAAGTTATTTGGCAGTTTATTCATTACAAGAACATCTTCTTAATACTCCTAATTGTAATGAAGCCCTTAGGATCTTCCTTCATGATAAAGGAGGATTTATCTTTGAAGGTCCTCAAAAAGGTTCGCGACCATATGATATACTATGACAGGGCCATAGTACTATCAATTATAGAACGTTGTATATCATATTTGTTGGTTGTCCTCTTAACCAAGAAGTGTAGAGACACTGGTATGACATACAGGTGAAAGTGTAGGAATACATTTCACCGAACGTGACTCATTTTTGGATACTCTACTGTTAAGAGTTAATCCGAGAAGATAGGTATAAGTATCCTTCAGACCTGAAGATCACAACCAGTGGCTTCAAGCAACTCATTGTACTTAGGTGCCGGACCACCTGGATTTCTAATCCAGCTACGAAAGGTTACTGGGTGCATTCAAGTACTTGTGGTAGTCAGTTATGGATCAAGATGGAATTTGACCTATCCCGTTAAAAGGAGAAATGCTTGTGTTTCAATTTAGCAAGACCTTGGCCAAGGCACTTCATGTGAAAGTCATATGATCACTAAAATTGAAATCACTTTATGGATTTGCTATTTAGAGTTGACAGGCTCTTAAGCCATCCTTAGCATTTGTGGTCAAGAGGATGAATTATACGGTAACTATTTCTTAGGGTTTTTGGAGTTTGCTCGGCAACTCTTCGACCTATCCGGACATCGGGTTCCATTGCTAGATGGGCACATCGATTAGTATAGAAAGTTGTTTCTATGCTACCGGCTTAGGTTCGAACATAGAGAGTCACACGCATAGAAGTTTCCTAGGATGATCTGTTTGCTGATCAACGATTGAGAATCGTATATGATTTAATTAATCAATTTGATTGATTGAATTATCTCAATTGGGTTAAGTACAATTGAATAAGATTCAATTTGGTTTAAGTCTATTAGAAGGACTAGTCAATTTCAAATATTGATCTAAAATTAGACTTGATTTGGATTTAAATAGATTTAGGACTAGCCAAATTTGATTTGGGCTAGGACCATGATCTATGTGGGTTCAGTCCAATAAATTCAGATTAGCTTAAACCAAAAACTAAACCCAAACCTCTCGCATAAGTCTGAGAGATTAAATTATAGAATTTAATGTCTTGCATTAATCTTCTCTAAACAATTCCGTCGGAATTCTAAAGTATTAGAATTTATATGAAATAAATGCGCCTCTTTGTATTAACCAAGCACTACGGTTCGACGACTCTGTGGTTTTTACCGAACGTCGGAATTAACCAAGCGCTACGATTCGACGACTTTTTGGTTTTTTACCAAACGTCGGAATTAACCAAGCGCTACGGTTCAGCGTCTCTTTGGTTTTTGCCAACGGCGAAATTCTAAATGTTATAATTTAATGGGCTAGCTAAAAAGAGACTATAAATAGAGTACATCCCTCACCAGATTACACAGAAGAGAAAAAAAACACACAATATGTCGTGAATTGATTTTCTAAAGAATTAGAATAGAAAAACCTGGTGATTCTGGTGCTAACGGAAGTGTAGAGGATCCTAGAAGAAGAATTCAAATGGGAGGATTCAAGATCAGCAAAGTCATTTTCCGCGAGCTAGCACTCTCGGGAATCCGATCATTCGGGGCTTCACGTGGACGATACTAGAGGCCGGACGATTGAACGGCTGCATAGCATAAAGGGATTTACCAATTGCCTTCAAGGTAAGTGATATGATCCCTAGATCTTAAGGCATGCTTCAAGATAAGAAGTATGACTTCTTGCCTTGAAGATCAAGACATGATCTTGATAGTTTTATTTATATGCATATTTTGGATCAATCGATCCTATATACAAGGCAAAGATATGATCTTGATGCATGTTAGATAGATTAGTATGCAATCTTTAAATTTCCGCATTGATAATTGTTATCAATAATTTAAAACATGCATGCCTCGGAGATTGTTTCTCCTTACAAATGGTATCAGAGCGATGGTTTCGTATTGATCTAATTTATTGCATGTAAATTAATGCTCCTATTAATTGTGTAATCAAGGCTAAAACAAATCACAGGTCTATTCGGTCACAGATGGATTGAAAATCCAAATTACCCATTCAACAAGGTATATTTCTGTGATAATTTAAATTAATCTTTGGCTTCAAAACACTGATTACACATACTCTAAAATATGTTTTATATTTGATACATATTGATGTTGTATAAAAACATGATATTTGCATGTTTAGTATAAAACATATATATGATATATGATGGCATGATGTCTATGTTATGAAACATACAAATATTTATGAGAGTCTAATTTGAATGTCAAATATTAATTCATAATCTCTTTAGATATGATCTAAATATAGGAATTATGAGTAGTAACATAATACATGTGATGCTTGATTGAAATATATGACATGTAAACATGAAATATATTTAATCCTTTGGGTTAGCTAAATCGGGTCCATAAAGGGTTAGACCCTAAGGTTTAAATCAACTGGACTATAAGAGTATTTGATCAAATCTAATTAGATTAGGTTAATAATGCTCTAAATCAAACAATAGTTGTAGTTGATCATGTCCTTCTCTTTGATTAAACCAAATGGAAGTAGATTAGGCTCCATGGTTGAGCATGAATCTCTTAGATGGTCAAATCAGAATTGATTAACCATATGATGTCAAGGTGAGTTGGCAAGTTGCTCTAGGATCAACGATCGAATGGTTTTTAATTAGGAGCTACTCGTATTGATGCATCTTTAACGAGTTAATGGCATATCCCTTCCATCGATCTCACTCACCTGGTCAATGTGGTGAACCATTTATGATTCAGATTATTTACCTGATTCGGGTTGACCCATGCCGGTAAGAAAATCAGTCTGACTGATTTAGGTGCCACTTAACCTGACTTAATCTTATTTCATTCTACCGATTTCATAGATTCAGTGGGAGAACTTGATTAGTCAATTTATCTATAGATTATTAAATCCTCTAAAATTATTAGGTCCTTAAAATGAAATAGTTATATGATAACTAAATCATAGCCTCCCATTAAGGTGGGTAATAATGAGTCCGATGTCTTGATAATCATTGGAGGCACTCCATGCCTGGTGCTTGTCATCCATCAGAATTATCATTCATTATGATAAGTCAGCGTAACTATTACATAGACAGTCAGGTGAGCCGAGCTTCACTCGGGCTTGGTTGTCTATTGATAGGTTACACTGATTATATCATTTAATGGTTGGACCTAACCAGAACTTTTAGTGGAGGCACTTCATGCCTGCTGAAGAGGTATATGGGGCAAAATTAAACACTAAGAATTGTTTGGGGAAACAATTGGTTTTGAACCTACTCTTAGATGCATATGGGTTAGCCAAGCTTCACTTGGGTCTATATGTAGTTTATGTAGATCTTAGTGCCTGCTAAATAATTAAGAATAATTCTTTGAATTGGGGTGTAGAGGCTGCCAATTTGAACAAAATAGTGGGAGAATTTTTAGACTAAAGTCCAAGTCTTTAGACTGAATCAATTTATATACTAATAAACTTTAGTTTTTCCTTATGCAGAACATGGCCACTAATTTATCATTAAGGTCCCTATTGGATAGTGACAAGTTGAATGATTCCAATTTCAATAGCTGGTTCAGAAAACTTAAGATCGTCCTTGAGCATGAGAGGATTCTATATATTCTGAATAATCCTGCACCAAAGATACCTAAAGCAAACACCCAAAGTTCTGAGAGAGAGACTTATCAGAAGTGGCTCAATGATAGAACTAGCGTGCATTGTATCATGCTAGCAGCAATGAACGATGAATTCGGTCGCCGGTTCGAGAATGCTCAGCCAGAAGAAATCATTCAAGCGTTGAATGAATCTTTCGGCACACTCGACGATGTTGAAAGGCACAAGACTAGTTATGCTATTTTCAATGCTCGAATGAGGGATGGATCTCTTGTCACTGATCATGTATTGTACATGATCGAGAAGATAGAACTCCTAAGCAAGCTCGGCTTTCCCTTACATGAGCAGTTGGGAAAAGATGCGATCCTGAATTCCTTACCTCCATCCTTCCGACATTTCCTTACTCATTTTCGAATGACAAAGCCTGCAGTCAACTACCACGGTTTGTTGGGGTTGTTACAGAACTTTGAGAAGGATAACCAGCTCTCTAAGGGTTTGGTTAATATAGTTGAAGGATCTAAGGTAGGGCGTAAACCCTTTGGAAAAGGGAAGAAGAAAAAGAATAATAAAAAGGTGCAACATGCTAGGACATCTATAAGGGGTCAGATGCAGAAGAAGAAAGTTGATAAAAGTCAAGCTGAATGCTTTCACTGCAAGATGCAAGGGCATTGGAAGAGGAACTGTCCTCTTTACATTGCACACTTGATCAAAACAGGCCAAAGAAGAAAAATGAGCAAGATGTTGCTTAACAATGTATTTATATGATAACACATTGTAATTTTTTTGCATACGATAATCAGACCTGGGTATTGGATACCGAGTCCTTTTAATTTGTAATTCATTGCAGGGACTACAGGTCACCAGAAGATTTGAGGACAATGAAAGATTCCTTAATGTCGGCGATGGAAAGATTAGTTCCAGTTCTGGCATTAGGAGTTCTTGAAATAGTTTTCAATAGAAATGTCATTATACTAAATGATTGTCATTTTTGCCCAACGTTCTTGTTGAACGTAATTTCTGTAGGCCTTCTGGCCAAAAGCCATTATGAAATTTTAATAAAGGATGTTACTTTGAATATTATTATGAATGGAGTCACTATAATGATGGGCATTATCTAATAGCATTATATATATTATCACAGCCTGTAATGTAGTGTACAATTCAAGTAAGCGCCCTAGAACAACTGATGTCACAACATTTATCTTGGCACCATCGGCTGGGTCATATCAATAAGAACAGATTAAACAGTTAACTCAGGAGAGCATCCTTCGAGTTGATGATTGTGAATCATTAACTACCTGTGAATCATGTCTTCTTGGTAAAATGACCAAGTCATCTTTTACTAGAAAAGGTGAAAGAGCCAAAGACCTATTGAGTCTAGTACATACTGATGTATGTGGACCAATGAGCACTTGTGCCAAAGGTGGATATTACTACTTCATTACTTTTACAGACGACCTTTCTAGGTTTGGTTATGTCTATCTTATGAGACATAAATTGAGTCGTTTGAAATGTTCAAACTATATCATAAAGAAGTAGAAAAACAAACAGAAAATGTATTAAGACCCTTCGATCAGATCGAGGAGGCGAATACCTTTCCAACGAATTTGTGACATATTTAAGAGAGAATGAGATTCTCTCCCAATGGACTCCTCATGGAAACACCGCAGCATAACGGTGTGTCGGAAAGAAGGAATCGAACTCTGTTAGACATGGTTTGGTCCATGATGGGTTTTGCGAGCTTGCTAATATTATTTTGGGGATACACATTAGAATCAACTTGTCATATTCTTAATAAGGTTCCAAGTAAGTCTGTTTCTAAAACTCCACATGAGATGTGTATGGATATAAACCGGTTATTACCTATCTGAGTCTGGGGGTGTTCGGCTTATGTGAAACATGCAAAATCAGACAAACTTGAACCCAAATCTGACAAATATTTTTTATCGGCTATCCGAAAGAGACCAAAGGATATTACTTCTACAATACTGAAGAACAAAAGTTGTTCATTAGTAATAGAGCAGTTTTTCTTGAAAAGGAGTTCCTTAGTGAAGGAATAAATGCTCTAATATTGAACTTGAGGAAGTTCATCAAGTAGAAGGAACAACACAAACCAGTGAAACCCTTAGAATCTGAGTTGATTAGATCAAACTCAAGACCCATTTTAGATGCACCATTAAGGCGATCTGGTATAGTACCACATCAACCAAATAGATACTTAGGTTTCTTGGTCCAGAATGATGATCCTGTTGAACTCGATAAGAACAACGAGGATCCGATCACCTATATGGATGCTATGCAAAGGACTGACTCTAATAAATGGCTTGAGGCCATGAAATCCAAACTTGACTCCATGAAGGATAATAATGTTTAGTTGACCCACCGAAGGGATAAAACCCATAGGGTGTAAGTGGGTTTTCAAGAGGAAAAGAGGCGCAGGCGGAAAGGTTGAGACTATAAAGCACGTCTGGTTGCTAAGGGGTATCGTCAACGTTATGGTATTGACTATGACGAAACATTTTCTCCTGTGGCAATGCTGAAATCCATTCGGATTATGCTAGCTATAGCAACACACTTCGATTATGAGATTTGGCAGATGGATGTTAAAACCGCTTTTCTAAATGATGATTTAGAAGAACATGTGTATATGATACAGCCTGAAGGTTTTATATCTGAAGATGAGTCTAAAGTGTGCAGGCTACAGAAGTCCATTTATGGACTTAAGCAAGCATCTAGGAGTTGGAACATACGATTTGATAAAGTGATCAAATCTTATGGCTTTATTAAAAATAAAGAAGAACCTTGCATTATAAATGGGCTAGCGATTCCGTTATTGTATTTCTTGTATTATATATGGATGATATTCTCTTAATTGGGAATGATATCCCTGCATTACAAGGAATAAAGATATGGTTATCATCACAATTCTCCATGAAAGATCTGGGAGAAGCATCATACATCCAGGGATGAAGATTATAGAGATAAATCTAAGAGGATGCTTGGTTTATCCCAATCTACGTATATTGACACAGTGCTAAAGAGGTTTAGCATGGAGAATTCCAAGAAAGGCTATCTTCTGATAGGCCATGGAATTCATCTTTCTAAGAAGATTGTCCGACAACTCCTAATGAAAGAGAACGTATGAGTCGAATTCATATGCTTCGGCAGTGGGATCGATTATGTACACCATGACATGTACAAGACCAAATGTGGCATACTCACTAGGAGTAGTGAGTAGATACCAATCTGATCTAGGAGAAAAACACTGGCAAGTTGTTAAGACAATCCTTAAGTATTTGAGAAATACTAAGGACTATGGTTAGTCTATGGAGAGTCTGATTTGAAACTTGTTGGATATATGATTCCAGTTTCCAATCAGATCATGATGATAGCAAAAGTATATCGTTTCGTGTTTATCCTGAATGGTGAGTTGTTTGCTGAAAAGTTCCAAGCAACATACAGTGGCAGATTCGATGTGCGAGGCAGAGTATATCGCTGCATCAGATGCTACGAAAGAAGCTATGTGGCTGTGAAAGTTCATCTCCGAGCTTGGAGTGATACCTTCCATAGATGGACTAGTCCTGTTGTACAATGACAGCACTGGTGCCATAGCTCAAGCAAAGGAACCACGAGCACATCAGCGCACCAAGCACATACTGCACGGTTTCATCTTATTCGAGAGATTGTAGACCGTGGTGACATAAATCTTTAGATGATTGATGGAAAGAAAAACCTAGGTGACCCATTTACTAAAGCACTCAGCATCAAGGAGTTTGACAACTATAAGTTGAAGATGGGTATTAGATACTATAATGAGTGGCTTTAGGCTAAGTGGGAGTTTGTTGGGAATTGTATCCTAAAGCCAATCATTTGATGATTGTGCTAATGTAAATTGTATATAAATTGATATATTAATAAAAGTTATTTGGCAGTTTATTCGTTACAAGAACATCTTCTTAATACTCCTGATTGTAATGAAGCCCTTAGGATCTTCCTTCACGATAAAGGAGGATTTATCTTTGAAGGTCCTCAAAAAGGTTCGCGACCATATGATATACTATGACAGGGCTATAGTACTATCAATTATAGGACGTTGTATATCATATTTGTTGGTTGTCCTCTTAACCAAGGAGTGTAGAGACACTGGTATGACATACAGGTAAAAGTGTAAGAGTACATTTCACCGAACGTGACTTTTTGAATACTCTACTGTCAAGAGTTAATCGAGAAGATATAGGTATAAGTATCCTTCAGACCTGAAGATCACAACCAGTGGCTTACAAGCAACTCATTGTACTTAGGTGCCGGACCACCTAGATTTCTAATCCAGCTACGAAAGGTTACTGGTTGCAGTCAAGTACTTGTGGTAGTCAGTTGTGGATCAAGATGAATTTGACCTATCCCGTTAAAAGGAGAAATGCTTGTGTTTCAATTTAGCAAGACCTTGGCCAAGGCACTTCATGTGAAAGTCACATGATCACTAAAATTGAAATCACTTTATGGATTTGCTATTTAGAGTTGACAGGCTCTTAAGCCATCCTTAGCATTTGTGGTCAAGAGGATGAATTATACGGTAACTATTTCTTAGGGTTCTTGGAGTTTGCTCGGTAACTCTTCGACCTATCCGGACGTTGGGTTCCATTGCTAGATGGGCACATCGATTAGTATAGAAAGTTGTTTCTATGCTACTGGCTTAGGTTCGAACCTAGAGAGTCATACGCATAGAAGTTTCCTAGGATGATCTGTTTGCTGATCAATGATTGAGAATCGTATATGATTTAATTAATCAATTTGATTGATTGAATTATCTCAATTGGGTTAAGTACAATTGAATAAGATTCAATTTGGTTTAAGTCTATTAGAAGGACTAGTCAATTTCAAATATTGATTTAAAATTAGACTTGATTTGAATTTAAATAGATTCAGGACTAGCCAAATTTTATTTGGGCTAGGACCATGATCTATGTGGGTTCAGTCCAATAAATTCAGATTAACTTAAACCAAAAACTAAACCCAAACCTCTCGCATAAGTCTGAGAGATTAAATTATAGAATTTAATGTCTTGCATTAATCTTCTCCAAACAATTCCGTCAGAATTCTAAAGTGTTAGAATTTATATGGAATAAATGCGCCTCTTTGTATTAACCAAGCGCTAGTTTGACGACTCTTTGGTTTTTACCAAACGTCGAAATTAACCAAGCGCTACGGTTCGACGACTCTTTGGTTTTTTACCAAACGTCGAAATTAACCAAGCGCTACGGTTCGACGTCTCTTTGGTTTTCGCCAAACGGCGGAATTCTAAATGTTAGAATTTAATGGGCTGGTTAAAAAGAGACTATAAATAGAGGACATCCCTCACAGATTACACCGAAGAGAAAAAACAACACACGATATGTCGTGAATTGATTTTCTAAAGAATTAGAATAGAAAAACCTGGTGATTTTGGTGCTAACGGAGGTGTGGAGGATCCTAGAAGAAGAATTCAAGTGGGAGGATTCAAGATCAGCAAAGTCATTTTTCACGAGCTAGCACTCCTGAGAATCCGATCATTCGGGGCTTCGCGTGGACAATACTAAAGGCCGGACGATTGAACGGCTGCAGAGCATAAAGGAATTTACCAATTGCCTTCAAGGTAAGTGATATGATCCCTAGATCTTAAGGCATACTTCAAGATAAGAAGTATGACTTCTTGCCTTGAAGATCAAGACATGATCTTAATAGTTTTATTTATATGCATATTTTGGATCAATCAATTCTATATACAAGGCAAAGATATGATCTTGATGCATGTTAGATAGATTAGTATGTAATCTTTAAATTTCCGCATTGATAATTATTATCAATAATTTAAAACATGCATGCCTCGAAGATTGTTTCTCCCTACATTAGCCTCATGTCCTGCTGAAGCTAGAGCCACAAACTTTGACTCCATTGTTGAGTGTGTAATGCAAGTTTGTTTCTTAGATTTCTAAGATATTGCACCATCCACTAGTGTAAACACTCAATCAGTGATAGATTTACTATCTTTCGCACTCGATATCCAACTTGCATCGGTATATCCTTCCAATACAATAGGAAATTTAGAGTATTGTAGACCTAGTCTTTTGGTTTTCAAAAGATAACCAAAGACTCTTCCAATAGCCTTCCAATGCTCTACACTCGGGTTACTAGTAAACCTACTTAGATTACTGGCTGCAAATAGTATATCGGGTTTAGTGTATTACATCAAATACATTAGACAACCAATAGCACTTGCATACTCAAGTTGAGCCATGGCTCGTCCGCTATTCTTTTCAAGCTTTAGACTTGGATCGAACGGGGTGTTCACTTCTTTGAACTTCAAATGTTTGAACTTGTGTAACACTTTCTCAACATAATGTGATTGACCAAGTTCAAAAGTTCCACTATTTTATTTCACTTTGATGCCCAAAATAGTATCAACTTGTCCAAGATCTTTCATCTTGAAAGTAGATGATAGAAACATCTTCGTTTCTTGTATGCCTTTCATTTTATTGCTAATGATCAATATATCACCAACATAAAGGCATACATATACCACAAAGTCACCATACACTTTAGTATATAAACACTTGTTAGAAACATTGTAAACAAATTCATTTGAGAGTATGACAGAGTCAAACTTCTCATGCCATTGTTTAGGCGCTTGTTTCAATCCATACAAGAATTTAACAAGCTTACATACTTTATGTTCATTATCCGGTAGAACAAAATCCTCTGGTTGTTCCATATAGACCTCCTTATCGAGATCACCATTTAAGAATGTCGTTTTGACATTTATTTAATAAACATAAAGGTTGTGCAATAAAGCCAATGCAAATGATACTCTAATTGTTGTTATTCTAGCTATAGGTGCATATGTATCAAAATAGTCAATTCTTCTTTTTGTTGAAAACCTTTAGCTACTAGTCTCGCCTTATAAGTGTTTAAAGTACCATCACTATGATACTTCTTCTTAAACATCCATCTATAACCAATAGGCTTAGACCCTTGGGTAAATCGATAAGCTCCCAAGTGTGGTTGGACATAATAGAATCCATCTTATCTTGAATAGCTTCCTTCCAAAAAGCAAAATCTCTCGAAGTCATTGCTTCCTTGAAGGTTTTAGGATCGTCTTCCACTTGAAGAATAATAGGTACCTTACGAATAAAATTCTCTTGACTTCCTTCTACCAAATAGAAAAAATGAGTTAAGAATCTATCTCTTCAGATCCTAAATCCTTAACTTTTCGGATTCTCTTACTTTTTTGAAGTTTTAGTTGTTCTTCTTCAACAACCTTTGAAGTATTCTCCTTGCGAGAATCTTTATTTGTGGTACTTTGATAATTCTTTCCAGAAGTGATCAAATTCTCAAAGAACTCGACATATCTAGATTCTATTATCACATTATACTCCAAATTAAGGAGTCTATAGGCTTTGCTATTTGTAGCATATCCTACAAAAGTGCATCTAATTCCATGAGAACTCAACTTGATCCTTTTAGGATCGATGCTCTTGTAATAAGCAAAACACCCCCACACTTTAAAATAGCCTATATTAAGCTTTCTGCCTTTCCACAACTCATATGGAGAGGTCTTAGTCTTTTTAGTAGAAATTCTATTAAGAATATGATATGCAGATAATAATGCTTCACCTCATAAATTAAAAGGAAACTCAGCATGCAACAACATGGCATTTATCATCTCTAAAAATGATCTATTTTTACGTTCTGCTAACCCATTTTGTTCGGGTGTGCGTGGTGCGGAACACTCATGTATGTTCCACATCTATCACTCATGTATATTCCATTTGTTCATAAAACACATTAAAATCATTAGAAAAATATTCTCCACCCCTATCACTCCTAAGGATTTTAATATTTCTATCAATTGATTTTCAACTTATGCTTTATAAACTTTAAAAGCATGGAAAGCCTCATCTTTGTGCTTAAGTAAGTAAATGTATGTATATCTAGAGTAATCATCAATAAAAGTAATGAAATATATATTACCATCTCTAGTTAACATACCATTTAACTCACAAATATCACTATGCACAAGTTCTAGCAAATTAGTATTTCTCTCAATACTATGAAATGGCTTCTTAGTCATCTTTGATTTAATGCAAATTTTACATTTATTAAACTTATCAACATTGCAATAAATAATGCCATATTTAATTAATCTTTCATAGTACTAATACCAATATATGCTAATCTACTATGCTATAAAGTAACTGAATCAACAATATAAGTAGAAGACACACTATTATTATTATTATTATTATTATTGTTGTCAATAATACAAAGCTTGACCATTCCATAAGTAGAATAGCCTTTTCCAATAAAAATACCATTGTGTGATAGTATAAGTTTTCCTAACTCAAATACACTTTTAATCCCCGGTTTGCCCAATAAATTTTCACTAACAAGATTCCTATTCATATCCGGCACATACAGCACATTGATCAAAGTGATCTTCTTGCCGGATGTGAAGTGGAGATCCACGCGCACTTTGGACCACCTTCATTGCCCATTTGAATTTCTTGTCCATCGGTGATATCCTCGTAAGTCTTAAAAAGTGACTTATTATATGAAACATAAACGGTGGCACAAGTATCATACCACCAACCGGAAACCTTGCCTCTGTCCACAATAACTTCGCTCACGGTAGCAATGATCTCATCATCTACTTCGGTTGCATTTGCCTTATTGGTTTACCCCTTTCGGTACTTGCAATCACGAGCAAAGTGCCCATGTTTGCCACATACAAAGCAACTCATATAGAGCTTATTTTTGTTGGATTTCTTGAACTTATCTTGATTCTTTTTTAGACCAAGTTTGTTCTCTTTAGTTTTCTTAAACTTCTTATGATTATTCACAGCATTTGCCTTTGAAATTTTAATATCTACTTTCTCAAGTTTTTCACGCACTCTCGATTCTTCCTTGATTCAAGGGTATTTTTGTAATTATTTCAATGAATAATCCTCAAAGTTATGAAGAAGATGGTGGTAACTTTGCAATAATTGCACCAACTTGGAAAAGTTCGGAAACTTCTATCTTCGCACCACCAACTTGTTGACAATAATTTGTAACTCATGTACTTGTGCAAGAATTGCTTTCTCATCAATCATTTGAAATCAACGTATTTAGAGAAGAGAAATTTCTTAGTACCTTCTTCCTCGGCCTTATACTTAAATTCAAGTGCATTCCAAATCTTCCGCGGCGATTATGTATTCGTGTAGAGGTCGTAGAGGCGATCCCGACTATGCATTGAGGATGTGGCCACGACATATGAGTTTATCTTCACGCCTCTTCTTTCTTTGCGCCTTAAGTTCATCAGAGTCCTCAAAAATAGATGCCAAATCCGGATCCAATACATAGAAGATCTTCAATGCCATGAGTAAGGTCATCATGTGAAATCGGTGCCATCAAAACGATCCAATCTCACGAGGTCTTGATTCATGAGTTTGATGGTAGATATTGTAGTCTCGGTCTCCATTCAGTTAACATTGTTGATGAATTTGAAAGAGGAAAGTCTAGATATAGATAAGGATAGGGATCAAGAGGGATGAAGATAAAGATAATCAATAACACCACTAGCTTGAATCACGTACGGAACGCTTTTCTTAAGCATTATTTACATCCTCTCGAATGCTCTGTGGATGAATAGCAAATATACCAAAGGACACGATAAGCCTTTAATCGAGCTTGCACCAAAGCACTAATGAAAACTCAATTGTAAATAAGAATTGATCTATCTTATGGTTTGATTTGTATGTATATTAATAGAGGTTGAGAGCCGCAGCGCAGATGCCTAAAATGCATGGATTCTTGGAGAGTTGTGTCTCGAGCAACATATCAGTCGCATCTCTTTGCAACATATCCGAGGCAGAACTTGCAACGGGCAAAAGTTTGAATCGAAGCATCGCACCGCTTCGACTTCTGAAGCAAGAATTGCCATGGAAGAGTCCGCGATTATTTTTTAAACACATTCATAAATACCTTTTTAATTTATTTAAATAAAATCTCAATAGTCAGTATTTACTGTAGAAAGATGCCAATATCTATCCGAACTCCTGACCTTCCTTTTTTTTTATGCCCTATTTTCTTTCAACACTTCCATGATGGGACATATTAAGGTTCTGAATTGAGGTTCACATACGAGATTTGCAGCAGTCTCCATGAGTACTTTCATATAGCCATGATCTAAAAAGTTAGCGGTAGTAGTGTTACAAGAGAGGCCTTTAATTAAATCTATGCATATATAGCTGCTATTCATATGTCTAGAATTAAATTATGTAGCTTCGAAATAAAATATCACTGGTGAAAAGCAGCTAATTAGACCAGGTAATTTATGTACCGTAACTGTGCTATCTATTTCTTATGATGTGGATCCTAAATAAAAGCATATCATATATTTAGGTGTTCTGGGTGACTTCACTAGTTGCCAGTACGTCAAACATCCTTTAGACAAAGCTCCCAGAGATGTCTAAATATGGTAGGAAAATAATGTGTTTTCTTATCGGGATAATCCAGCATGACCAAGACACGGCTCATATGGAAAGTTCAGCATCCAATATGCATCCAAGATTCATTTTTGACAGCTTTAAAGTGAAGTCAGGGATATATTGTAGTGGATGCTCTTGTTGCTTGGGCAAGCCAATGTAACTGGCATGTCTTGATGGAACTCAGTTCATTAATCCTCACAGATGGTTCATGGCCTCAGTTTACTAAAACCTACCAAAAGGTTGATCGACTCTCTCTCTCGGTAAGTATAAATGTTAAGTGCTTATGTTTTGGCAACTAGGATAACAAGAGCCCTTGGAGCCTGTTCTAAGTATTATTGGTCAGCAGATTATTCTGCCTAATTTATTTATGAGATGAATGACTTCCCCTGTATGTCCTTTCTGATAGGGAGAAAAAAAAGAAACAGGGAGAAACACAATGTTTTAAGGAATCTAAAACTTCAGTATTTTCTCCTTAAAAAAGGTTGATTTTCCATCCCTTGGATTAAAACATTACAAGAGCCACTGTAATGCTCTAGGCATACTTGCTAGTCCAATTAACTTCTTCAGTGAACTAAAATAATGTATTTAAAAAAAATAAACTCGAATAAAAGTTAATGAATAGTAAGTGAACTTTAATCTTATAATGCGACGTTCTCATCACATACCATAAATTAGCCAGAATCTACTATTGAGCCAGGTCATTGATACTACAAGGATGGCTCTATGCCATGACGAAATTCTACAATCGTTCCATGGATAGTTTTTTTCTCATGTGGATAGTTTTTTTTTATATCCATCAAATTTTGCATACTCCGATTGGTTTTGATACCGTTTGTAACGTTTCAAGTTCACTTATTGGTCCAATTAATTTTATTAACAAATCAAAACCATGCAACTCAAACACTCATGTGAAAGTTAATGGTTAACGAATGAATTTGAGTTATAAGTATATAATATTTTTTTAATTCAATGTGAAACTATTTTTAGGATGTTATAGATATCGAAAAAAAAAAATATGTGAGGAAATTCAGGTCACCTAGCATATTGTACTTATGTTTGTTTTCAAAGAGCCCATCATGCTGCTACAGTTCTTGCATGAGATTTTTTGGAGCTGCCTCTTTTCATTAGTTGCTAGAAGCAGGTGCATGTGAGGGAGCGGAGTTGGGTGTGGGCACAGGGAAGGGGGGGTCTCTCTCTTTCTTGCTCTCGCATGCATTGGAAAGTAAAAACGAGAAGAATGTCATCCACTAATTAATAAGTGATAACGATAGCTTCTTAAATGTTAAACGCTTGCTTTGATGGGACCAGGCAGTGAAAGGAAATTGAGAAATCTCTTTAAATAGAGATCTCTTCTAAGTCTTTAAGAACACAATGTTATCGAAAGAAAAACCAGAAAGAAGCGGAGGTATTGGGTCCCTGATCAAGAGCATATCCTGAGGGCATACACCATCAGAGTGCGATAGCTCATTGATTGGAAGCACTCAAATCAAGATCCCGAGAGGTCCCCAAGCGGTAGATCAAAATCCCAAGAGGTAGATCTGCAGCTGATTCAGATCAAGGGGAAAATCAAGATTCACCAAGAGGAAGATCGAGATCCATCGAGAGGAAGATCGAGATCCTGATTCAGATCTTCTAGAGGTAGATCGAAAGCAATGGCTGGAGGTAATAGAAAGATCCTATCTATTAATTCTATACATATTGTGTAGATTGTTAATAGACCTCTAACAGTTGGTATCAGAGCATTATACCTCTGCCTTGTTTTTATTGTGAGCATTTCAGATTTGATTATTTTATTGTTCGTAGGTTTTTTTTTTTGTCTCTATTTCTCTTACATAGGGATAATCCAAGGGAGGCTACTGGTAGTACCCCTGGATTATTTGACCCAACGAATGTGTGGTAGGGATATTAGGGACACACCAAAGGGAGGCTACTGATAGTATCTTGGTGCGTTTTACCCAACTATCTACATATCGGGAGAGTTAATAGATCGTCATATGAAGTTTGTTTGAGAGTGGTTACTCTTGGTTTTTTCTCTTTTAATCCTATATTTATGGTTCCAATTTTTGCTTCTCGGTTCTTCATTTTGATTTATTGTTTTGGAATTTTGAGCCAATTTATAGCTTGATATTAGAAACGTTGCCTGTTCAAAAACGTATTCCGTGCATTTTTAGTTTTTTTCGCGTCACGGATTTTTTTTGGCTGCTCTCTGGCAATTAAAAAAAAAGGCTTGCGGAGATCTCAAGTTCAATATATAGTGGAGGTTTTTCCTTTGTTGTTCCGTTTTTTCTTGGCCGTCTCGATTTTCTTCCGTCAGGTTTTGGTTTTTGCTCATGAGCGGAGCGATAAAGTAAGAGAAAAAGTGGCTTCTATAACCACATGTGGTGGCCTATTAAAGAGAGAAAACATCTGTTGCGGTTTTGATTTTCTCGCCTATGGGTCCTTCAATTTTTTGAGATTTAAAGTCAAATTGATTGGTTAAATTTTAAATGCATCCTATTATCTGTTTAATATTATATCATGTGATATGATTGGTTTTATCATTTATTTCTTAATTTTAAATTTTTTGTATTAAAATACGCCTAATGAGTCTCTATGCCTACGGTGTTTTGCATAGACTGGCCCAAGGAAATAATGAGCTACGGCCGGACGTGTTTTAATTAACAAAAATTTTTCTTAAGATGATAATTTTAAAATTCATTAAATAGATAATTAAAATGTTATCTCCTGTTTTGCATATTAGATTTATTCTATGCATGAATTTGGTGGTAGTGTGAAAATCACAGTGCAAATCCTTTCAAGGTCTAATTGGTCAATTGGTATCTAGAAAAGTAAAGAGATTGTGGTTACTTAATTGGTTCTATTGACTGACCTAAGGAAAGCAACGGGGGGACCCCCACTTCTCTTTCACTGGCCTGGCCAATTTGATTAACTCAGATCTTGATTTGGAAATGTTACATTGATTAAGATCACTACCTAATAATTATGCTAAATTGGTTAATCTATATGCATATAATGGAATTCAAATGTTATGTGATCAATATGATTTTGATTAATTGAGGAGTATCCACAGCATCTTTGATTAATCAAAATTATATATTGAGTTACAAAGATCACATAAGGTTAGATGTCATTAATTGTGACTAATTAGATTAATGTAATGAATCTTATCCCACAGAAATTTTTATTGCATGATATAATTAGTTAGGATGCGATAACAAATTATTTTCTTAATTACCATAGGAATTAAGAAAGGAATATAATTTGTTAGTCATATCATTAAGTTAATGAGTCTATTTGAGTATAATAACTTAGCCCACAGATAGTTATTGTATGTTATTGATTCATGTTATTGCATATTTACATTGGTAAGACATGATATCAAGTTATATGCCTCAAATTCAGTTACATGAACATCATTTTTTTTATGCAGCTATTTTGCCTGTTAATATTTCTGATATGAAATGTAATGTTCTCGATTTAAGTGGTGATAATTATAAATTATGGAAGGAGAGAATTCTTCTTCAATTAGGGTGCATAGATATTGACTATGCTATCAGGAAGGATGAACATTCGGTTACATCTATTAGCACTCAAGTTGAGATTGCTGCGTATGAACGATGGGAGCGATCCAATCGCCTCAGTATGATGTTCATACGTACTAAGATTTCTGCTAGTATACGTGGTTCAATTTCTGAGTGCAAAAATGTTAAGGAACTTCTGAAGGCTATTGATGCACAATTTGAGTCTTCAAATAAGGCACTGGCTAGCACCCTAATGATAAAATTATCATCAATGAAGCTAACTACTGTTGGAGGTATGCGTGAGCACATCATGAAGATGAGGGACATTGCGGCTCAGTTGAAATCCCTAGAGGTTGAGATGTTAGAATCTTCTTAGTACACTTTATTTTGAACTCACTCCCACAGCAGTATAGTCCCTTCAAAATATCTTACAACACACATAAGGACAAATGGTTAATTAATGAACTTCTGACCATGTGTGTTCAAGAGGAAGGGAGGCTGATTTTGGAAATGGAAGAAAGTGCACATTTAGTCACTCAGAGAAAGACTAAAGCTCCCAAAGCCAACGCAAAGGAAAGGGTAAAGTACCCATCCATACAGAAGACAAGAAGGAGTCCAAGTGCTTCTTTTGCAAAAAAAAGGGCATATAAAGAAAGATTATCTCAAATTCAAAACTTGGCTTGACAAGAAAGGTACTCTAACGTCATTCGTATGTCATGAATCCAATTTGGTTATATATCATAACACATAGTAGATTGATTCTAGTTCTACAATCCATGTTTCAAATACATTGCAGGGTTTTCTAAATCAAAGGAAACCATTGGGAAGTGAACCAAGCATCTATTCAAGAAACAAGATAAGTTCACATGTGAAAGCGATTGGGATGTGCAGACTTATTTTAGATTTTGATTTTGTTTTAGATTTGGAAAAGATATTTTATATCCCAAGTTTTTCTAGAAATTTGATTTCAGTATCAAGGCTTGTACCAGCAGGATACTCCTTTAATTTTAATAAAAGCTCTGTTGATTTATTTTATAAATCTAAGCTATTGGGAATGGTACATTGTCCGACAATCTTTTCCAAATTAATTTAAAAAATAATACCACCTATAATGTGATGCACGCCCAAACTGGTATGAAAAGATGTGTTATGAATGAGAATTCCTCTATTTTGTGGCATCGGAGATTAGGTCATATCTCCATTGAGAGAATTAAAAGATTAGTAAAGATGGAGTACTTGATACTCTTGATTTTACTGATTTTGGCACTTGTGTGAACTGCATAAAGGGAAAGCAAACCAACAAGTCCAAGAAAGATGCCAAGAGAAGTTCAGAAGTACTGGAGATCATACATACAGATATCTGTAGTCCAGATATGGACTCGTATGGTCAGAGATACTTCATCTTATTTATTGATGACTATTCATAATATGTATCTCTACCTGCTTCATAATAAGAATGAAGCATTAGATGCCTTTAAGGTATTTAAGGCAGAAGTAGAGAAATAATGCGGCAAGCAAATTAAAATTGTGAGGTCAGATAGAGGTGGAGAATATTATGATAGATACACTGAGAATGGACAAGCACCTGGTCCGTTTGCTCGATTTCTTGAAGAAAATGGAATTGTTGCACAATACACCATGCCAGGGTCTCTTGACCAAAATGGTGTAGCTGAAAGGAGAAACCGGACATTATTGGACATGGTAAGGAGCATGATTGTCAGCTTCAACTTACCTAAATCCTTGTAGACTGAAGCTCTTAAAACTGCTGCATATATATTAAATCAGGTTTCAACCAAGGCTGTTTTCAAAACGCCATTTGAGTTATTTAAAGGTTGAAAACCAAGTTTGCAACATATACATGTTTAGGGATGCCCATCTGAAGTAAGAGTCTATAATCCACAAGAAAAGAAACTAGACCCAAGGACTATTAGTGGATATTTTATTGGATATGCTGAGAAGTCCAAGGGTTATAGATTTTATTGTCTATCTCACGACACTAGGATTGTGGAATCAAGAAATGAAAAATTTCTTGAGAATGACTTGATTAGTGGGAGTGATCAATCTCAGTATTTGGCTTCTTCTGAGAAAGATCATTCAGATATTCCAGCTTCCACTTCAAGTGAGGGATTGGTTATTATTTATAGCACTCCTCAAACTTAAATAAGTGCTCAACAACCAGTCATTGAGATTTCATAAGCTGATGGTGATCTAGAAGATCATATTGTGCAAGATACTCCTCAAGAGGTCATTGACACAACATTAAGAAGATCAACTAGAATAAAGAAATCAGCTATTCCTAGTGATTATATTGTGTATCTACATGAATCTGACTATAACATTGGAGCCGAAAATGATTCTGAAACGTTTTCACAAGCCATGAGTTCTAAGGAATCAAACTTGTGGTACAATGCCATGAAGGACGAGATGGAATCTATGGCATCTAATCGAGTATGGGATCTTGTTGAGTTGCCTGATGGTGTAAAAGCCATTGGATGTAGATGGATCTTTAAAATAAAGAAAGACTCATAAGGCAACATTGAAAGATATAAAGCAAGACTCGTTGCCAAAGGATTCACTCAGAGGGAAGGAATCGACTATACGAAGACATTTTCTCCGTATCTAAGAAAGATTCTCTCTGAATAATTATGGCATTGGTAGCTCATTTTGATTTTGAGTTACATCAAATGGATGTGAAAACTGCATTCCTTAATGGAGATCTAGAGGAAGAGGTTTACATGAAACAGCCTGAAGGATTTCCTCTAGTGATTGTGAGCATTTGGTTTGCAAGCTTAAGAAATCCATATATGGATTGAAACAAGCCTCCCATCAGTGGTATTTAAAATTTCATGATGTGATCTCCTTTGGTTTTGAAGAGAACATCATGATCAATGTATACCAGAAGGTTAGTGGGAGCAAAATTTATTTCTTGATCCTATATGTGGATGACATTCTACTTGCAACAATGATAAAGGTTGCTATATGAGGTGAAACAATTTCTCTCCAAAAATTTTGATATGAAAGATATGAGTGAGTTATCTTATGTCATTGGCATTAAGATCCATAGAGAAAGATCTTGAGGCATTTTAGGATTGTCTCAAGAAACTTATATCAATAAAGTCTTGGAGAGATTTCAGATGAAAAATTGTTCACCAAGTTGCACCTATGTGAAGGGTGATAAGTTCGCTTTGAACCTGTGCCCTAAAAATGAACTTGAACGGAAACAGTTGCACAACATTCCATATGCTTCAGCTGTTGGAAGCCTAATGTATGCTCAGGTTTGCACAAGACCTGACATTGCATTTGCAGTAGGAATGTTGGGAAGATATCAGAGTAATCCAGGTTTAGACCACTGGAGAGCTGCTAAAAAGGTCATAAGGTATCTTCAAGGGACCAAGGACTACATGCTCATGTATAGACGAACTAATCATTTGGAGATAGAGGGCTACTCAGATTCGGACTTTGCTGGCTGCATTGATTCTCGGAAATCAACATCAGGATTTATATTTATGTTAGCTGGTGGAGCCATATCATGGAGGAGTGCAAAGCAGACTTTGACTACTACCTCTACTATGGAAGCGGAGTTCGTTGCTTGTTTTGAGGCTACATCGCAAGGTGTATGGTTGAAGAGTTTCGTCTCAGGGCTTAGAATTTTGACTCTATTGCTAGGCCAATTAAACTGTACTGTGATAATTTAGCTGCTGTATTTTTGGCTAAAAACCATAAGAGTGGTAGTCGAAGTAAATATATCGATATTAAGTATTTAGCCATAAGAGAATGTGTTAAAGAAATAAAGTGGTCATAGAACACGTTAGCACTGAATTGATGATAGCTGATCCTTTGACTAAGGCATGCTAATTAAGAATTTTAAGGATCATGTGATACGAATGGGAGTTGGTTCCATGATATAATTGCATGGATAACAGTTTGTACAAAGAAACTCTTATTTCAATTATTTGTTTATTTCCCTTCAGTGTACACGTTATTTGACTTTCGAGAAATGATAAACTTTTCTTTTGGACTCTGAATAAACATATGGTTTATTCATTATGTTATGCTATCACATTTGGAATAATGGTAAAGAAATTGAATGCATTGTAATACATAGAAGATAATATTCAATTATAGAGGACCTATCGCTATGATTCATGTATTTAGTTTCTTATTCAGTGTTGAAAATATACGGACCAAGTGGAAGAATATAATATCCCGTTGCAATAGTGGTCCTTTGCAATAGATGGTCCTATTTTATTGTGATCGTTTGCGAATAATTTCAACGCCATCCACTAATTAATAAGTGATAAATGGCTCCTTAAATGTTAAACGCCTGCTTTGATGGAGCAGGCGGTGGAAGGGAATTGAGGAATCTCTTTAAATAGAGATCCCTTCTAGTCTTTTGAGAACATAATGTTATCGAAAGAAAAACCAGAAAGAAGCGGAGGTATTGGGTCCCTGATCAAGAGCATATCCTGAGGGCATACACCATCAGAGTGCGATAGCTCATTGATTGGAAGCACTCAAATCAAGATCCCGAGAGGTCCCCAAGCGGTAGATCAAGATCCCAGAGGTAGATCTGCAGCTGATTCAGATCAAGAGGAAAATCAAGATTTACCAAGAAGGTCAAGATCCATTAAGAGAAAGATCGAGATCCTGATTCAGATCTTCTAGAGGTAGATCGAAAGCAATAGCTGGAGGTAATACAAAGATCATATCTATTAATTCTATACATATTATGTAGATTGTTAATAGACTCTAACAAAAGCTCTAAGAGGTGGGGCAGGAATGATCTTGTCTCTCGTTAGAAAGTAGGAGAATAGTATGATTCTTGCATGCACGGTGTAACAAA